>VTPC01090141.1:541350-784848 GCA_011009095.1 Ignelater luminosus
AGCATGTCGAATGGGTTGCCTATATGTAGGTCTTGCATCCATTTTCATCCCCTTTTTGGAGCCTCATTAAATTAGTTTCGAATTTGTGAAAATTTGATTAGCAATCCCTTTCCTTTGGTTGGAAAAAAGTGTTCACTTTGTTTCTTTTGTAATTTTGACACGATAATGAAAGGTCATGAGTGAAACAGTTTCATTAGAAATTAAATTCTATATTCATCCCCTTCGAGTCTGATTAGTGCCATTAATAATTAAATTAGAGGAAATTAGTTGATTGATCTGGAATCATCAAAGATTTGATTTTGTTCACTAAAAGCCTGATTGAGGGATTATTTGAATTACATCACCTAATCTTCATGGCTGCATGTCATCTTTAGCCACCTCTTATCACATCTTACACTTTACACTTCGTCTCATTTTAACACATTTCACCACTTCGTATGGAATACTGTGCAACTTGTGTGTAACTGTGTAATACTTTTTTTTGGTTGCATGTTAGATGAGTTGCCTACGTGCTACTTATAAAGCTTCACCCTTTAAAAGCCTTTCTGATTTTAGGAAAAAGTATTTGTGTTCTGTTCAATCTCTGCATTGGTGATGTGGGTACGACTATTAGAAATTAAAATCTTTGTTCATCTTTGATCTAAATTAGTGCAATTTAGAAAATTAGCGTTCCGTTATCTGTGGATAAGTTTGAAATTGTTAGCAATTTTATTATTATATCATTGCACCACACCTCGTTGAGGGATTTGTGAGAAGATCATCACTTTATCTCGTGGCCGTATGCTAACTCAGGGTAATTATTCTTAATTACAATTTATCCAAGGATAGTTTGGTAATCCTTCTTGTTTTAATTACAGCCACTACGTTCAACACTTTGTTTACAACTTCATATGCCTTGTTCATTTCATATAATTTGCATGTAATTTTTCTGGAAGTACGAATTGCATGTTTTTGGCTCTGGAAGGTTCGAATCAGTGAGGAAAGAGCCTGGCGTCCTTATTATTTAGAAATTTGAAGTTTCAGATTAGATCCCGAAGGCTTCTACCACTTAGGCTGAAGCGGATACTCCCACTCCCATTTGCCAATGAAACTAGCTTCGGAAAATTTCAATTATCCAACCAAAAATTCATGTCTACGTTTATGCAGACGCAGACGTAACAAACCGTTTTTATAAGCTCACAAAAAGGGCGCTCTATTAAAAATTACTTAGAGTTTAAAATTGCTTACAGCCCCGAAATCCACACCTGCACAATGCTGAGCGATCTAGTTGACGCTTCTCAATTGCTGATCTGTCAAAATACTTTTTTTGAAACTACATAGTGTAAACCACGACTGAACAACTCTGTCGTGACAAAATTCTACACAACAATACCATATCGAATGATCGCCATGGAGCTGGGATATGCCACTTGGATTGCCATGCATGTTATTCTGAAGTTTAAAAAACGTTTGAGCACTGAAACAGCGCCGGAATCTGTTCGTAAAAGTAAACCGGCTGATACGAAAGAAGCTGAAAATTTCAAGACGCAATTTATCTTAAACCCCAACATTTCCTTTCAAGACGTGGCCAAAACGCAAAATTGCTTTATGCAGTGACCAGAAGGGCAAGAAGCAAACGGAATAGCAAACCTATAAGGTCAAGCTGGCCCTTTTGTAAGACAACTTGATTAGGAATTTTGACTAGTCTTAAAGGACAACGTTTCGCAAATTTGCTGGAATAAAATTTTACATTGCAGAGGATGCAATGGCAAATATGATGAAGGCGAGGTAGAAACAAGTCACTAAATTTTTATAAAAGTATCTTACCTGTCAAAGGCTTTGTATACTATGTGACCGTAAATCTGACACGAAAAGCATGACAAATCAAAATATCTTTACAAGGTGTTTGAAAGCACAGATTAAACCGATTATGAGATCACACGAAGAATTAGTCTATTGTGACCTGATTTAATGTTAGTTCACTGCAGAGATTACATAATGATCTATGATAACTTGGATTTTGTTCCGAAGAAGATCCAATCCAATATTGAATGATTGTAAAGCGAAATCTTTTGAAGACACATTGGAAAGTCAAATAATTTGCACAGTTACAAAAAAAGGTGGGAGAAAACAATCGATGAAGTCAACAGAGATAGTAAATTCAACATTGCTCTGTCAATGGGGGTGACGTTGGAATAATTAAAATTCCCCGTACATATGTTCTAGGCAATAAATGCAATAAATAAAATTTTTCTAAACTGTACTCTTTAGCTCCGAAAGATAGTGTATGGGCGTTTTCATTTACAGACCTTACCCGTTATACATTATATTATATCTGACATATTTTTGTAATGATATCTGCAAGGTGTGAAACATTCCTCTTTAGGTTACAACTTTTTTCTTGAGACTTCCCAGAAACGAAAAATGTCCACCCTCTGATACTTTTCACTTAAAACGTTTCAGATGAAATGAAATGTTTTAGATAGCTTTCATGAAATATAACTTAAACATTTCAGTAATGCCACGGTGTTGTGCAACCACAGGCATCAACGTCAAGTGGCCAGGTACATTTCAGACACATCCATACATGACGTTAAGCACCATTAAAGGGTGCAATGGGAGAACGTCTCCAATGCAATATTTCATGGAAATCGAAGAAAGGGCAGAATGAGATAGCTGAACCGAAGATACAATACTTAAAATAGTCAAATACAGACTTGAAGGTGAGGCAAGAAATTTCTACGATACAGAACTAGCAAGTGAAAAGAAGCTTCCAGGCGTATCCGCACTGCAGCTATCTAAATGTTATCAACGAAACAATGAAACGGTAGCACAATTTCTCAGCAGACTAAAGTTCATAGCAAGAGAAATACTGGAAGAAGGTCTGAAATCAGCCACCGCAGCTGAAACTCAGGGTATAAAGAAGAAAATTGGTGATATTCTTCTGCAACAATTCCAGATGAGGCTTAAGAGAGACCTGAAAAGACAGGTATTATCACAGATGGTAAGCCATGTCGAGTTGACAATAAAAAAAGCAGAACAAATCGCGCTTCTGCAAGAGCTATGCGATGAAATGCTAAATGGGACCACCAACGGGATGTCAATGATGGCAATCGAGGAACAGAAATGGTGTTCAAATTGTAGGATGGCAAATCATTCAAATCAAGAATGTAGAAAGACGAAACATCTTCACAGGAATCGACAAAACCACAACTCACAAAACCACCAGCAGGCACACAACCAGCGCTCAGAATATAGAGGTAGAAGGAACAATGATAACGCACCCCAACATCACAACAAAGGTTCACACTCTAGATCGCAGCGGAGAAAGGCTTCAAAGGGGAATGATTGTCGACAAAATCACGACAGCCCAAACCATCACAGGAAAAGAACAAACAATCGATGATGGCAACGAAATAACCCTACTGGGGACACAAACAGTATTTAGTTCGAAGATACCGAACATATAGAAGCTGTGGAAAATTAAATGAGACCCAGCAAGCAACTGCAACCCGAGTTGTTTGCAACAGCCAGTTGCATTAAAATTCCACAACATTGAGAAAACCTCTCAAGACATTACCATAGATGATGTACCAGCAGCTATCTATTTATTGGTGAACTAACAGCCTACAAAATTTTTAGTGGACTCAGGAGTCGCTGTTAACTCCTGAAGTTGCGAGTCATCTCTGAACATATATCCAACTCAGCTGACGTGGAACTAACGCATGCGGGTTACGGTGTTTATATTTTAGTACTTTCTGCTTATTGGTAGTAGACCGAAAAAACTATTTGAAAATTTGTATTCATTCGGTATATTAGTCAATTGCCAAAAATAAGTGTTAGTTCGATTACTTCTCAAGACAATGGGCAATATGGAATGGATACAATAATAAAATGGAGTAAATGCTTTTACTACATGTCTATCTCATTTTTACCAATTAGAAAACATATCTTTGATCCTTTATTCATTGAAGTATAAGCACTTACTACACTTTATTCACATTGCCCAGTTTCTTATATTTATTAAAACTCTGTTGGTTGCCCTACGTTTTTTGGTCTTTAATCAAAAAGTTACTTAAGGGGCTCAGAATTATGTAAGAATCTAGAGCCCGGCTTGGTCAGAAACAGGCCTACAGCTGGCGTTGCTCTCGAGTCAGTTGTTTTTAATATTTCACAAATTTCTTGTTCTTGCCTTCCTTCAGCTTTGATCTCAAGGAAGAAAATCTTGCCTATTTAATTTACTAACCCTACACCGGGGGCAAAATGGTCCGGGACATAATGGAACGCCGGTTTCATTTTGCCCCGAATTATTTTCTAAGCAATGACGGCCATTTTATCATATGATTTCTGTTTATTTCTTTAAATTTTATTTCGATGGATTTGCGTATGAGTTGATTCTAATGTTTTCGTTAGATGGTGAGAAATTATGTACGCAAAACCAACAGGCAAGACTGGCCCGTCGAAGATTTAAAGCAAGCTGTAGATACCGTCCTAAGGAAGGACATAGGACTTTAAAAAGCTTCAGTGCAATTTAATGTGCCAAACACCACCTTACAACGATATGTCAAGAAGAAAGCAATTGATGAAAACGTAACAATTAATAAATCATTAGGACGCCATGTGTTGGTATTTTCATCCGAACAACAAGAACTTTTTGGTTAGACATTGCGTGATTGCTGTCACTTTGCGTTCCAACTGGCAGACAAAAATAATTTAATCCACCCTTTCAATAAGGAGTTTGAAATGGCCGGTGAAGACTGGATGAAGCTGTTCATGAAAGAACTTAGCCTACGAAAACCAGAGGCAACCTCTGGAGGTCACGCCATGGGGTTTAATCGGCCTAATGTCATGAGATTTTTAAATATTTTGAAAGAAGTTGTCGATAAACATAAACTAACTTCAGACAGAATATACAACTGCGACGAGACGGGTATTTCAATAAATCCGAAAGGCAATTCACGCGTTATTGCTACACGAGGTAAGCGTTAAGTTGGCGCCTTAGTATCCGCTGAACGAGGAATGAATGTTACAGCTGAGATATGCATGTTAGCTGCTGGAGCCTACATGACGCTAATGCTCATTTCCCCAAGGAAACGGATGCAGAAGGAACTCGAAGTAGGTTTGCCTTCTAGAGCATGGGCTAAAGTGCGCGAATCAGGATGGATAAATTCTGATTTATTTTTGCATTGGTTTAAAAAATTTGTAGCCTTTTCTAAAGCCAACAAGAATAATATGGTCCTTCTAATTTTTGACGGTCGTTCAATGCATACAAAAAGTATGCCCCTGATTTATTATGCACGAAGCAATAGTGTGATTCTCTTATGTCTACCACCACACACCTCTCATGGGCTCCAGCCACTTGATGTTTCTTTTATGACGCCTCTCAGTGTCTACTACGAAGAAGAAACAAGGAAATGGTTAAAGACAAACGGTAAATTTGGTCCGTAAATTCAAGGATCTTTCAAGACCATGACTTGTGTCTTCTCTAACTGACATTGCCATTGATAAAAAAGCACCGACGACACAATCTGCCTCGCTAGCCCTCATTGCTACATCAGAGCCAATGAATTCTGGACCCAATCAAATTGACAAAGCGCAACCTACTTGTTCTGCTTGGGACACAGAAATAATCATTCCTGTGTCCAGTACGCCGAGGAGCTCAACAGCAGACTTTTTTGAAGCAGTACCAATGAAAACACGATTTTCAAGCATGTCCCCATAGCAACTTCCCATATTGAAGCTAAAGAGAAAAAGAAAACAAATCGTAGAAAAGGAAAAGCAACCATCATATCCGCTTTGCTTTATAAAATTGAACTTCAAAGTAGAACTGACAAGACTAAATAAAAGAAAGAAGTGAAGAACGAAAACGCGAAAAGGACACTGCTGTTCAATGAAAAAAAAAACAATAAGGCAAAGAAAAAAATGATCCCTAAGAAAACAAAACAGGAATTTAATTGATGAAGCAGATGCCAAGTGTTTTTATTGTGATGAACTGTACTCCACTTCAGTTAAAGGGTGGATTGCATGCCAAACCTGTCTTAAATGGTCACATAACAGCTGTGCCGGAATTGATAGTAATGACGATGCAATTTTAATTTGTGAATTTTGCCAGTAGACTTTATGTTTTTTATTTGTTACAGCATTTTTGTAATTTCTCAACTTTCTACATTTTTACTTCCTAATAAATACTTTCTAAAATACAGTTTTGTAATGTTATTTGATTTCATTGAGCCTTAATTACCAATATAATAAGGGTGTTCCGTTTTGCCCCAGCCCCAAGGTAAAACGGAACAAACTCAACATTTTTTGTATTGAAATTAACATTTAGTATAACAGTTTTTATTGAAGTTCTGAGACGAAAAACATGAGTATCAACTAACTAAACTATCTTGACTGTGCTTTTACTTAAAAAGCATTTTCTATATCTAAACCTGCCATTATCATTATAATCAAGCATCCCTACCCCACTACGTTTGTAGACTAAAACAAAAAAAACGTTAAGTTTCTTCCCAATACCGCTCCTGTTGTAATAACCTTGCTCTAAAACCAATCTGTTAACGTACTTCTTTGAATTTAGAAAGGCATTTTGCTCAGAACATTATCAAGTGAGCTCTTGCAGTTCTGACAATAAAAGAACTAAAAGAAACTAAAGAAACCGATTTAAGGATCGTGTTCACCTAAACCTTTAAGACAACCGTCTCCAACTGCTGTCTATTGCAGATTATCTGAGAACTTCGTTCTAGGAAATTTTCATTGAGCAGAAGATATTCTTCAGCGATGTCCTTTCCATAGCGCCTTCAGCTTGTCATATCTTATAATCTTAGGTACTTCGAGCCGCCCACATGTGGGGAAGTTTATAAAACTGCTTTGTACAAAAGAAGTTCTAAAACAAAACTCCCAAACTTGAAGAGATCTTTGAAAACAGTTTCCTTTACGCACCAACCTTGCCTATCGTGAACAACCAACAATTACTATTCTCTCTGTCTCAAAGTGTACAACATCTCACCTTCAAACAATCAAATCATCTAAACTTTTTCACCTTGTACATGTTTCTTTCCTGGGTATTTCCCATTTGCTTTTGGTTGTTCTGTTGCTGTGCTATTCCAGTAAGAGTAATATTAAAAAGTCAAGTTAAAATCAAGGGGAAGCTCGTATTACTCATTTTCTTCCTATTCTGCAAATCAGCAAATCTTAAACATTGATGCTGTATCTTTACATGTTTCAAGAGAAAATCGTGATAAATCTACAAAAGGGCAACATAGCGTTTGATAAACGCAGTTCTGTGTCATGGTGTGCGCTTAATGATCGTGGTCTGATTGATCTTCAAAGGAAGCTACAATCTGAGTATCTGTCATCAAAAACTGCGCACAGAGAAGAATACATTCGCTTTGTCTGTGGTATCTCATTCTACATAAGCTCCTGTAGCATCTGCGAACAACCAAAATATTTTCAAGATTGTGCAGATGATAGTGTAACGTTCCGAAGGTGAAAAAACGCAGTACTATCATCTCTTATCTGATATAATCGTTAAAAGATGGCGAGAATATAAAAGATTATCTTTCAAAAACAATCGCCGTGTCAACTTCTTTACTCCTAAGAGAAATCTTGAAAACCTGAAGGATCCCAGATTGAGGGGACATGTCTCAGAAATGAGTACTTACTTGGAAATAACTTTAAACATCAAGCTATAGGTTTCAGTTCTTTGACTGGTAAAGGCCCTGATGATTAAACCTGGTGAGTAAAATCGATGGTGTCAGACACTTATTTCAAACGTTATAAATGGCAGCGTAGGGATTCTGCATGAGCTGGTTGTACATATCAGAGTTATCATTGTCAGTTAAAAAGAGAGGAACAAAACCCCACTTGACATAACCAAAATCTAGCTGCTGCATTCTTATGCTAGATAAAAACAGAAACAACATTTCCGGTCTAAGACGGCTTTGACTGTCCATGCGAGAACCGTACAGGAAATAAAGAGTAATTTTGAATTTCAATAGAAAACAAACCTAAACTATAACTGGGCTGTACAGTGGTCACTGCAATTTGGGGAAAAAGCAATGATGTATTTTGTAGACTGTGCATAAATCTTATGCTAGAAGTTTCTTTGAATACTGAAACAGTACCATTCACATGAAAAACTGCTGAAGAATGAACTATAGAAAGTTAAATGATGTCACAAAGAGACATTGCTCTCCATCTTTTGGCTTTGATGATACTCTAGCCACTTTAGTTGAGTCAAACTGAATCTTCTTGATTTTCAAAGTGAATATATAAGAAAGAGATAGAACACATCACATTCACAAAGAGGTTGATTATCAGCAATAAATATTTAATTAAAAAACAATGAGTATTGTTAATAAGAGAATATTTAAATAAATATAATGAAATTCCTTTCAAGCTAGATGAATACAAAATGGCTGCTTGTAAGACGGTCGATATGCATTTAAAAATAATAATTTTCAAATTGTACCAGTCACTTATAATTTAAATCCCAAACCGCTTACAAAATTAATGTTCGGAATCATAGAACACGGAGAAGATATTTCTCTGTTTTTATTAATCTTATCTATTTATTCATTGTCCACCCACTTCGATTTCTAAAGAAGATAGATAAAACTGTCTCCTGTATAAATAATAGCCGCATCATTAAGTGAATTCTTTTATTCTGCAGTCTCTTAATCTCCCATGCAAACATTTCTCAAATTTATTCCCATTTCCTAAAACATTCCTAACCAATCCAAGCAATTTTTCCAACTATCGTAATAAACGACCACAACCACCCTAAAATTAAAATGGATATTGACATGTGAAATTATTTGCTAACGATGCCATACCACACGTGTATTAAGCCAGTGGGTAACAGCGCGCAATAAATCTTAATTTCCTGACTGGCAATTTATTTTTAAATTAGTCAACTGTTCCAGTTAATTCATTCCTCCTCATTTCTCTTTGTCGGATCCTTAACAAAATAGCGGAAACAATATTTTAGTAACATTAGATGCCTTTTTAAGGTCGTGAACATTTATGCTCCTAGTTTAATTTAAGAGGAATTGCATTTGTAAAAAACATTCTTGCGAGATCTCAAATGTTGAAATTAATGAAAATATCAAAGACATGACGCACCACAAAAGAAAAATTGTCTGCATTTTATACTTGCACTCTTTTAAATGGTAAATTTGAACGGAGGGGGAACGATGGGGTGATCGCCCTCTCTTTAGGAATGCTTTTATTTTATGCTATATATTTTGTAGTTTCAAATTACCCGTCATTAAACTGTTGAGATATTACTAACTTCTTTTCATAAATTTGGTTTAAACTGTCATAATTCAGTTCACTTCACCAATTATTATCGAAGCATGGAGCTTCGTGTTTCAATTAAGTTTGAGATTGTTATTTTTATATTATGTATATATTAATTGAGGGGCTTGGAATAAAAGACGTCCAAGGGATTTTTCTTAATAATTATATTGAATTATGGAGTTGAGTTCAGGTTTGCTTACATACCTAAAGTATCACTTTATTTGGCATAAGAGTGAACTAAATGATTTCGTATCTAGAAAAGGGTAGAAAGCTTGTGAATTAATTTAACTTTAAAACTATCTCAAGGCTGTTAAATGTGTACTTAGATTACTTTTATCCTAAGACCCACAATTGTAAGATATTTAGAGACTTTTTGAAAAATCACTAGTCGACAATTTTTAGAATGGTTACTGTATGTATTTCTACTACTTCGACCACTATTTGGTAAAAATTACATGTGAAAGAAATTCGAAGAGGAAAATAAACACAAAATAAGTGCACGGCAGATAAAACAGTTTAATTCAGACCTAGTAAAAGGTACAAGTATACAAAATAGGTACAAAAAGGAAATAAATGAAAGACTAAATATGAGCAACAAAGAAATGAGATAGAAGAAAAAGGGGAACAAATAAAAACAGCAAGTCAAATAAAGCGTTATTAGTAAACGGCAATAAGAAGAGCAGAGCAAAGAAATGGTTTGATGATGAATGTAGAGAAATAGCAGAATCCATAAGAAAAATAAGACAAATTATGCATTGAAGAAAATTTAAAAGAAATGAAATAGGATCATTTTATCAAAAAACAAAAAGAATGGAAATAGGATGTTGCAGTTATGGTGCACATATAAAAAACGAATCGGTGAACCAATAAGAACAATAGAAAGGTGGATAAACTTTGTCAAAAAGTTATTAAACGAAGATGAAGAGGAAGATCACGAAGAAAATCAGGAGATAATGGAGAATGAAATGATAATAGAAATCTCAACAAAAGAAGAAGTTATAGATATAATAAAAAAGCAGAAAAATAATAAAAGCGCAGGAAAAACAGAGATAACAACAGAAATGATACAATTGATGGAAAGACATTACATGGCCAAATATATGAGTTCATAAAAAGTAGTTGAGAAAAAGAACAAATCCCTCAAGACTGGAGTAAGCAAGAATATGCCCGATACATAAGAAAGACGATAAGATGGAATGCGAGAATTACAGAAAGATTGCTCAATTGGAAGTGTGCTATAAGATAATGGCAGAATGTATACGAAAAAGATTAAGTGAGTATGCAGAGAATGTAGCGGGGGAATACCAAGCCGGATTCAGAAAGAACAGGTCAGTAACAGGCCAAGTCATTACTCTAAAAGTAATTCAAACCACCTGCTATGAGCATAAAATCAACTTGTACATTCTGTTTATAGATTTCAAGCAGGCCTACGATACAATAAAAAGACAGTAAATGTATCGGGCAATGAGGGAGCTGGGAATGCCAGATAAGCTGATCAGACTGAGAAAAATGACTTTAGAAATAACGAAAAATGAAATAATTTGGAAGATTTTGAGGTAAAACAAGGCGACCCACTGTCCACGGTGCTCTTTAATACATGGTATTACAAAAAATAATAAGAAGAAGTCAGATCAAAACCAAAGAAACAATATTCTGTAACGACCATCAATGTATAGCCTTCGCAGATGATCTTACAGTGATAACAAAGAGAAAGAGAGAACTTCAAAGGGTGGCAAAGGAAGCAAGGGAAGCTCGAAAGTTGGACTGAAAATCAATCAAGAAAAGACAAAGTATATGGTAATGGGTAACTGTCAACGAGAAGATGAACGATATCTAACGTAAAAACATATACATTTCAAAGAGTTAAAGATTTTACGTACTTTGGGGTGAAAAAAAAAGGACAAGAAGAACAAGAAATAGAAGCAAAAATTGCAAAAGGAAACCGGAAATGTGGAGCGCTACGAACATTATTAAAATCCAAATTTGTGACACAAAGAACAAAAAAAAAGAATATACACAAAAGTTATTAGGCCCTCAGTTACAAGTGAGACATGGGTTTTAAATAAATCGGAAATGGATCTCTTAAAGAGCTGGGAGAGGAAATGTTTGAGGACAATATACAGAGAAATAAAAACGGAGGGTGGATGGCGAAGACAAACAAATACAGAAGTAGAAAATTTATGTAAGGAAAAAAAATCACAACATATATTATCAAGGCCCAGAAAGTAAGGTGGCTAGGTCATGTTGAAAGAATGGTAAGGTCCCTTTTCCTATGGATCATTACATATTTCACAGACAATTCTCATTTTCAGTATATCAAGAAATGTGGAATAATTCTCTGCCTGTCAGATATATTAATTATTATTATAATGCTTTGCTGTTTATAGTGATTTCAATACACAATTATTTATTATTGTGCATTGCTACCAACTCTGTTACTTTGTTCTTTTTCGCAATTCCTGACTTGTTTCTTGTTTCCTAGAAATTATTTTTCTTTAGCCCGTAGCCTAAAGATGCAAAAATATGTTTCAAGTATAGTTGTCTGTATTCTTCTTAATTGAAGTAACGCACAAACTTCACGCTTAATGCCTTGGATTTCTTCATATTTTCTTCTTTATTTCTGTCTGAATAACTGGACGAGGCTACATTATAGTATGTTACATTATGCAAAAGCAATATGTAGGATGTTCTTTTTCAATATCGACGTTTCAGAGAGACGCCACGAGATTATTTGTTATCTAGTTAAACAATAAATGCTGTTACACACGGTAGATCATTGTCGCGGAAGGTCTGCAGTGTAAAAACTGTCTTTTGAATGTCATGTTGATGACCATTTAGATTTAGTCCTCCATCTGAAGTACTTTATCTGATTCTGTTTGCTTTTCGCGAGTCGGTGACATTTGGGTGCCACCGTTTGGGCTCAAAATATTTATTTGTTTTTCTTTTGTATTTGGGTTACTAAATGCAACCTAACAACCTAACGTCCAAACGATCTCTTGCCCAAACATCTTCATCTCCAAATAACCTCGTACCTCAATGTTCTTTTGTCCTCAAACGGATGGCGCTCAATCGACTTCGCGCCAAAACGACCGTGCCCAAACTACTTGACCCCGGTTTTCAAGTACTAGCTATTATACGCCAACAACATCGCATCTTGCCCAAAAAGTCCTCAACAATCCAATACAAGATTTCAGATAGTTTCGAACAAAAGCATTTGCTTTCTGTAGGTATTGGGAAGCATCTGAAATTTCTCCATACTAGCAAGTATTAGGTGATGAGTGTATGGGCCTCAGATCGACTCCATCTTTAAGTCAAAGAGGACTCAAACTCAACTGAACACAAATGCTGTATTGGGTGCACTCAAATATGTTTATCTTTCTAAAACATGCGTTGTCCTTTACTATACTGAGGAGAACCCCTGAATTAGGATCGATTTGAGGCTCCAAAAATCTGCCACAGGTATTGGGCAGAAGGACTCTTAGGAATCACGGACTCCCAAAAAGAGTCTTAAAGAATCCCAAACCATGTCTAATGGAAAAACAATAAATAAATTTGTTTTAGGTATCAACTTGGATTTTATAGTCAGTTGCCAAATAGCACCTTTTGTACATTAGGAATTCTAAGGAGTTCTCAACACCAAACTGTTATCTCTGAAAAAATATGCAATATTCAACACTGATACTAATTCTTTCTCCACAACTTTCTATGTACCACATACTTTTGCATTTATTACTATAGTCTATCGTCACTTGGTGAATTGTCCACTAGCGGTTTGACAATTAGACTGCTGTTAGATTGGGGAATGCCATTTTTGTTATATGAAGATTCTTAAAAAGATAAGATAGAAATTTTTATTATCTGGTAGCATTGCATGATTTAGCTAATTACCTGAGAAAGTTCCTTCTTCGGTAAAATTTATCCATCAGTCAGTGGTCTATATAAGAAGGTATCGTCACCGCTTGGACTTTGTCAAACAAAGTTTCTTGTCCTGTTATTATATTTAATGTATTGTCTTGAATTTCATGATAAGAAGTTATGTACACGCTTCCTGTTTTGTTAGTTCTTGTTATTCCATTTTTTGCCTTGAACTAAGTCGCTTCTCATAGGCTACTGAAAGTCTTTGTAGTCTGATTTCTTTGGAAAAATAAAACGATTTACTATTTAAACGTCATCAGCGCATGTCCGAACTTTGCAACGTTCTGATTATTTTAAAATAAACAAAGAATACATAACATAAATAGAACAGATCCTAAAATGGTCCGTTGCGGAACTTCGGATGTTATAAGAAACAATTCTGAAGGTTGATCATTGATCTTAATTATTACATTTGTATCGGTTGAATAAGAGTTAATCGAGTTTACGGCAGTATTCTTAATTGAAGTTCGGTCCCTAGAAGGGTATGATTAATGAAATTCTCTGTTGTACTTCGAATATCACCATCACAATAATGACAAAAGCAATCAGTAGTATCAATTCAACTTTAATTTTGATAAATTCTACGCAGTTTCATGAGTTATAAATTCCGAATTCGGTTCATAACTTGTCAATCATTTGCACAGTTTTTATTAACATAACAAAATATAGTTTTATAAAATTAGGTTTATACGATTCTATAAACTACTGATTATTATCCAGTTTGCTTAAACACAATAGGCTCAGATGTGAAATAGTTTTTTACTTTTACTCAAGACTGTAAGTTGAAAGACCAAAATTTCTTGTATTTTGTTCTTGATGTCACTTTCTGTCTCGTCTGACCAAGAAATTTGTGAAACACTTTTTTTATATAGCTCCTTTTGTTATTGATTTTCACTCAATAAGAGAGAAAGACATTAGTAATATATAGAGAGCCTCAACGGTGCAAACTGCCAATAGAGGGAAGAACAGAGAACAGATCAGTACCTTTAACTACTTAGGCGTTGAGATCACAAATGACAAAACCTCGTGAAGGATGTAAGAAGCCAAGTGACAAAAAGTAATAGAATAGCAGGGACACTAAATGATGTAGTTGTTAACAACAAATACATGAGTACGGACGCAAAGGTGAGAATATACACAACATGCGTGAGACCTGTAATGAGATATGCTGATGAAACAAAAGCAGATAACACTCAAACAAAAAGATTACTCAGAACAACGGAAATGAGAACCCTAAGAAACATCACAGGATATACATTGATAGATAGAAAGGGAAATGAGGAAATAAGAGAAACATGTGGGGTACAAGACGTAGTACGATAGACAAAAAAACGAAGACGGAAATGGAATAATCACATAACAAGAATTGTAAACAATGGAATAATCAAAATAACAAGAGGTAATAAATTCAACACAAGAAAGCCACTAGAAAGATGGGCTGATAGCTGGACATCCTCGTCTCAGGAACAGCCACATTAAAGAGACAGAAGAAAACTAACAAGCCTAAAACCTAATAAAAGGAAGAAGAAAAACGAAGAAAGAAAGAAAAAAGTAGGTGTGAAGATACTTTATCTCCTGGGTGTTTCTTGGATACTGTTCAAAGGTCTCAGTTAGAGACTAGCAACCTCTTGACGACCAGATAACTTTTAAAATCTCTTAGTGATAACACATCACGTTGTCTCAACAAAACGGCATAACCTGTCATTGAAAAGACAACACGATCTGTTGTTAGTGTTTGTCAAATTAATGTTGTAGGTGTTAAGTACAGCGAAATTATGGTATTGATGTGGTACCAGTTCAGGAACAACTAATTTAACGAGGAGCTATTTCACTCCAGTTTCAAGATTTCCGATTACCACAAATACAAAATATATGATTACCACATGATTCACGAAGTCACTATCACATTTAAGAGAGACTTTAATAGCTTGTGGAAGTAAGTATTAAGGAACTAATCAAGATTGTAAAGACTTAGTAAACCTTAAATGAGTAAGAAAATCATAGCATCAACTTCGTATTGTAGGTTCGAAGAAACGCGGTTGCTTAAAGGCAGGAATGCAGCTTTGTGTCCTGTTTTTCCTTAACAGAAATCAGAGTAAGCTTTTTCTTGGTAACTCTTTTCCTCCAGAAAAAATGTTGCATGGTCGCAAAACAACCTTTGCTTAAGTTTACGCCAGCATGACTCGGACCCACAATTCAGACATATATTGATCTTTCTGGATTGTTCAAGCCGGATAAGCCTTTTGAGTCTGTTGGAGCTTTCAGGCTATAAGGATAGTTCTTTTCAGGACGGTTGTTTTCTTCCAACTAGTTAGGCTTTTCGGGCAAAATTTTGAACCACACTTGAACTTGGATCACTTGTATCGTGATAAAAGGGCCTACATCTTTTTATTTTTTACAAACACACACAATTTGTGATAACTTAGGGAGGCCTTATTAGTGTTTTAGGGTTTGCCTGAAATTTAATTCGTTGAATTTGTAACTAACAAAATGGCAAATTGGATGGCATGAAGTAACGCATTGCTAGTTTTAATTGATTTTTCCAAATGTTTCACTTGTGAGAAATATCTAAAATGTTAGCTGGTTGGTATCTAAAAGTTACTTAGATGCAAACCAGGTTGAATAGTTTCTGATTAAAACAGCTTAAATCCAAGAACCAATACGATAATGAGATTTCGGCACATGGTCTCGATATACTATAAGATAACGTGTAACGTCACAAACTTGGATTAATGCGCTTCCGTTACGCTCATTCGCTGTGTTGTACTATTGAAAAGAGAAAAGAGAATGTAGCGGAAAGCAAGAAGAGAGACATGAAAGGGGGCGATAGGAAGATTGAGAATAAGTGAGCGTGTGGGGAAAAGCAGAAAAGAAAGAGTAAAAGAAAAGAAGAGAGATAGGGAGCTGAAAAAGATGGGATAAAGATAGAGGAGAACAAGGTGTAGTAATCCAGCTAAGTGCAGGTAAGAATGCAAATCTTTTTGTAATTAATACTTACGAGCAAATAATAATTTGCTGAGTTTAGTATATGGCTCGAGTAAGGGCAGTACCTTTAGATAAGCCCCCGTAGTGACTTAATGGTCACCGAATAACAAGAAAAGAAAAAAGAAACGCATACAAGCCAAACTTCTTGAATTATTTTTAGATTAGAAAAAAAGTTTAGTTTCAAGATACACTACCGAAAATTATGGTTTACTTTAAAGTGGAAGCTGATACCGAAGAGTTTACAGAACCAAACTTTGTTAGAATATTATAATTAACTGTACGCTTAGATTATAAATTATAAATTGCAATTATTACAAAACGTACTATTTATTTAGTGTATACTTAATTGATAGTAAAGATATAGAAGTACTAAAGAAGATGTTTCGTTTTTCTAGTTTGCAGTTGCCTCCTCTCTTAGTTTAGATTCCGAAAACTGGGAAGAAGTGTAGATAGATAAATAGCTCTTTCTAAGCGTACTTAAACCTTGATTGACCTTCTTCTAAACAGTTAAAATTTAATTGCAAACAACGAGAATATTAGTAAGAAATGGAACCGTTACAAACACGCTGTCGTTGTTACTATGCCGTTTTGACTATACTTCAATCCTTGCAAATTTAAAAAAGCAAAACCAAAAGCCGAAAAACAGCCTAATAGTGTTCGTTATTGGTTGTAAATGACGGTCATGAATTGCTTTCCCCTGAAAATCAAAGATCTTATAGCATTAAACTTTATTAGCGTATGCATGTTTTCATTCTACTCGAAGAAGGTTTCCATGAGGAGATGCTGATATGCTAACACTTGAGGAAATTGTTTCAGTCTCATTCAAACGAATGGAGTTTATAAAAGCAGTATTTTCTAATTTCTTGGACAGGAAGAAAATATCTTGCTGAATGTGTCTAAATTTAGATGAGCATTTGATTGTTTTTTGGTTACCAATTTATGAAAAGGCCCACTTTCTGGGCTTTTGAAAAAACAACTGAAAACATATTTCTTTTCATTTTTGTTTTGCTGGACTAAGAGACGAAGACACCATATAGTCTATACAGGTTTTGTATATTTGTGTTTGTTAAAACCACCATTTTTCCCACGGTGCAGTGATTAGAGATTTCTAAATCCAAAAAACCAAAGTGATCTTCAAACCAGAATAGAGATTTCTTTTGAAGTCTACTTCTGTTGGAAGTAAGGGATAGTCGGTTTCATGTTTCATCTTCTGTAAAGTGCCTATGGGTCATCTGATCCAGAATCTTCAATAGAAGAGGTTAAGCAATAGGTACAACCTAAGGGTACGAAAGTAGAGTTGTCACCTGGTTGGTATTTGCGCAAGGACCTTCCTCTCATAGGCGTCCGCAGAGAATTTTTGAACCTGACCCAATTGCAGTAAAAACAATGTAATAGAAAGGGAAAAGGGGCAAGGGGCGAAGGCGCAAAAACAATCTTTGCTTAAGGGCGCCGATATGCTTTGAATCGGTCCTGCAAACTGGCCTTGAAGGTTTCAGCCAGCGTATCTGTTGGATCCTTTCCAGATCTAACAACTAGGATAAAGTCGATGTTCAATGAGGCTGCGTGTCCTCTCCAACGATACACGTTCATATCTGAACACAGCTAGTGTGTTTTGGTCTGCGTCAAGGTGAAATCAAAGCACTCAGAGAATTTGTTATAAAAACTTCGAAACAGTTGAAAGTATGCAATGGGTTTTGTTTGTCACATTGGCTATCTCCCCCTAGCATTCGAAAACGGTCGGGAAAGATGACCACTTATGTTTTCTCGTTTCTTTACAGTTTGATTCCATTTCCAACTAATTGCAGAAAAATGCCAAGAAAGTACAAAAGATAGAACTCAAATCGTGTAGATTATACTGAAGAAAATCTAAGGTTTGCAGTTGAAGTTATCAAAAACGGTGCTTCTGTAAACGCCGCCTCAGAAAATCATGGCATTGGTAGAAAAACCTTTGAAAGGAAGATAAAGAATAATATGTCCACGACTGGTAAAATGGGACCGGACAGCATGTTGGAAAAGGCCAATGAAAATAATTTAGTGCCACAGATTAAAAAGGCACAAAAATACTGTTTTCCTATGACTGTATCAGATGTTCAAAAGCTGGCCTATATTTCGCTGAAAGTCTATAAATTAGTCATAAGTTCAATAAAGAAAAACGTATTACCAGTTCTGATTGGTTTAGGTCTTTTTTCAGAAGACATCCCGACTTATCTATTCGAAAAGCTGAGGATGTGAGGAAGTACTTTAAACTGCTGCAAATTACACTGGAAGAAAATGAGCTTTTCCATCTCTAATGTCGATGAAACAGGCCTCCAACTAAACAATCAGCCTGGCCATGCTGTAGCCGAAAAGGCAGCAAAAGACGTTGTTACAATGACTTCAGGGAAAAAGGGTGAAACAATCTCGTGCATAGCGTACTGTAATGCAGAAGGTATTTTTCTACCGCCAGTCTGTGTATTTAAAGGTAACAACTTAAAGATCGAATGGACTGATTCAGATATTGTGATGTTTCAGAAATCAACCTAGGTAACTGCAACAATCTTTTCGAACTAGGTTTACAAATCACTTCCTACCACATAAAGGCGAAGAGAAGTCCTTGTTAATTCTTGATGGGCATTCATCTCATTGTTCTTGTGCTGAACTTTTAGAAGCAACTGAAGCAAATACTGTCATTTACAATACAACTTGAAACCACTTGATAGGGCTTTTTTAAGTCATAAAAAACCTTCTACTATCACGCTTGCAGAGAATGGATGCAGAGTCATCCCGGAAGAAAATTGGGCGACTCCAGTTTTTGGAACTCCTAACGAGAAGCTGGGGAAATGCAATGTCTGGCTTGAAAGGCACTGAAATATTTCCCTGGAATCTTGATTGCATACGCGATCATGCATAGACAGTTTCTCATCAAATAATAAACACCTACCGAAGACCAGAGAACACTTACCCAAGAAACGAATTTTTAACATACGAACTCTCAAGCAAAGAACACTAAAGCAACACAAAAAGTACATGCTCAACCAATACACAGTCAAATTACAAATGCTCTAATGGACGCAATACCATGCTGCAGCAGTTACAACTTTGTCTTCTTTACTTTGACAATAAAAATTCTTCAAGTTGACTAACATACTAATTTCTTGGTAGCTAGTTTTCATATTGCGAGTTTTCAAACATTTCGTACGCAGATTTTTTCCAAAATGCAAAACTGACGATATACATACCTACTTACCTACTGTACTATTATTTCTTTGGAAATATCCAATTAGATTATTACTCTTATAATTACAAACTATCAGAGGAAACAAGCTCTACTGTCCAGGTATGCTACGAGTGACCATCACGGGAAGTTTCCAGTACCGAAGAAGATGCTATTAGTTACGTGTCTTTACCTTTAAGTTCACTTACATATCTACAGTTATAACTTTTATATTTTGCCATAGTCTTTTCAAATAATTAATGCAGAAATACTCAATTTATATAGGCAAGTAACATGAATACATCTTTAGCATCTTCTGTCTGCTTATGTGGGTCACTTTTGATTTATTCAAGTTGTAACAAATTCGAACTAGTCTTAGACTAATAGTAAGACCATCTGAAGGTACTATGTAATTTAGTATAATTTGTAAATATATCTCCAATGTGAATTCTTACACAAAAAAGAATCTTAAAGTGGTTTCGAAAGTAAAAGATAAGATGAGGATTTCTTATTCAAAAATGAAATTTAGTACATGTACATAATCGCAGGTCTTACTTTTAATTCTTCTCCAAAAATTATAATGTCTTCAATTTCTTTCTCGAATCGAGACATTTTAAAGTAAAAATGAAAACAGCCCATATTATTAATGGTTTGCTATTTCCAAACAGGAAGGTTAGTATTTAGGGTATTTAGGGCTGATAAGTAAGTATTATAAACATGTTGATTATATCTACGTTCTTTTCATTAAGGAGAAAAACACATTCCTTTTTTCTACTTTCAAAGAAACATGCGGTGCAACCCAAATTATTAAAATACCTAAACGTGTAACGCTAGAAGTTAATAACTCATATACATCTACTTATACAGAACTACTACATTTCTAAAAATTAATGAACCCGTTTGAATATTTTTCACTAAATTCGAATGTTTCTCTACTAACATGTTTCTCTTTTTTCCTATAAGATATGTAAATGAATATTGAAATAGGAAGTGTAAATTGATCAAGAAATGCAAGACGTCCATCTGTTCTTGCAGGGAATGGCTGCTGCAGTGAATCCAGGACGCATAAATCATGGTTGATTGGTTTTGCGAACGTGACATAGCCTAAAGATGTCGGCCTGGCGGACAACCAAAGGATTTCGCCGCTCGGTTTCGCATTTCCGATCACTCTCTGGAGACTACTCGTGTAATTCCCGAAGCTCGTCTGCACTTCCCAAGCACTCGCCCTGATGGCTTTCTTTTCATTTATTGCCTATCTTGTGAAATATAAACTGGAACCATTCGACAATCAGCGTGTTATAGCATTTCTACGAACGGTACTTATTGTAAAATTATATAAGATTTTACTCAAAAATAACAAAACAATGCACAAACGTATTGAACTGCTTTCTAGTTATTTCTTAGAAAAGCCCTTAGAGCTAAGGGGAGGGAACAAAAGGACATCCGAATCGGTTATGTGACGTAATTATTATGTTAAATACATGAGAACAAACGGCATAGAAAGTGAGTTTAGATTCAGTGTTGATGTGTTGAGTGGAGGGCTAAGGGCAAAATGAAGGGTGTCGACAAGCAAATAGAAGAAGCAATAACATGGTGATCTGCGGTCGAGGGTGTCAAAGCTCACAGCAGTGGGGATGGAGAGACGCGTGACGTCAGTTTCGGTGAGCGCGCCTGTCGTACGTCGAGTTTCAGCGTCAGTCACGCTCTCGTAGTCGGAAGGAAAGGAGTGTGAAACTTTCTGCGCGCACGTGTTGTGTAAACAATGTGTAAAGTTTTAAAATTAATGAAACTAGTGTGAAAAATTAACAAACAACGATTAGTTACAATTAATAGTGCGTTATTAACGATGCTTACGTCCGGAAATCAGTATTTAAGGCCGGAATATTTAACTCCGTTGCCCACTACGGTATGTTTGTTATTAATTTCTAAAGTGGCACAAGTACAAACCGAGCAAATATTTTATTTAAAATTTATTATGTTAAAATATTTCTACGTTTAAAATAAATTTGCAAAAATATATTCCATTTGACCTCAGTTTATTCGAAAGTTTGCCAAGTTAATTTGTCATTTGAAAAGAAAGATTAATTGCGTTGCACCTTTTGGTTCCTTTGAAATCCCTCCAGTAATTTATTATTACGAATCAAATTATATAAGTTAATTAATAAATGTTTTTGTTTACAGTTGGATGCAAAGAAGAGCCCTTTAGCCCTTCTAGCTCAAACGTGTAGTCAAATTGGTGCAGATCTTCCAAATTCTAAGCTTATTCAATGTTCCGAAAAGAACAGTAAAAATAGCAAAAGTGAGTCTTCAAAGTCGAAATCGCCTAGTACTATCAGTTCAACTGATCTCACTGTAAAATCTAGCTTTAAACCTTACGAGACTAATTTACATCGGGAAAAAACACAATCACCTGAAGAACGAAGTTCGTCGAATCGTGTGCGAACACCTATTTCAAAAACATCTGCAGTAAGTAATAGTAGATGCAGCAGTAATCAAAGTGATGGATCTCCAGGACTGTCTCCAGTGACATCAGAACGCAAAACCCCAGCAACCGAAGGGAACGATAACCAGCTTGACAGGACTACCCCAATAAAGTCTAATGAGCGAATTGGAAGCCCCCAGACGCCAAGTTCTTCTAATGGTAAAACAAGTTCAACTCCCAGTATTCTTACATCGACCACGGACCCTAGTATAAAGGATTTACCTTTAGGAACATTTAAACCAGGTGCGGGAATTCATCAAACGTCAACTTTCTTAGGAGCATATCCAACTGCTGGTATTCCGTTACCTATGGATCTTATGGCTAGTAGTATACTATCGCATCATCAAGCTTTAAAAAGTGGAGCTTTTGGACCCTACGCAAGTTATGGACGTATGAAAAGTACTTTGGGAGCAGATTCTTTGGCTCCAGCATGTAGAGACCCGTACTGTACCGGATGTAGCTTAAGTTCACACCTTTTAGCGTCTTCTAGTGTCGGTGGTAAACCAAGTTGTCCAGCAGGATGCACACAGTGCGATCATGCAGCATCAAAGTCTGCAAGCTATCTAGGACATAATCCTGTAGCTGCTGCCTATGCTCACGCACAACTTGCAGCATTAGCTGCGGCTACACAATTACCGCAATTACCGTACGTTTGTAACTGGATAGCTGGTGATGCTTCATATTGCGGAAAGAGATTTTCCAGTTCTGACGAATTATTACAACACCTACGAAGCCACACAGCAATTGCGACCACGGCAGATACTAATTCAACTTTAGCAATGTTAAATTCGACTAGTTTACCGCCCACGCATCCACTTCTACACAGGACATATCCTACGCCGCCATTAAGTCCACTTGCAACCGCAAGGTATCACCCTTATAGTAAACCTTCCTTATTACCCCCTTCTTTAACTTCGTCCACTTTATCATCGTTTCCTCTCGGCCATCCTGGTTTACCGCCGTACCTCTCTCCTTATAGTTTGTATGGTCCTCGACTCGGCACTGCTTCTGGGATGCACCCGTAGGAGTAAAACGGTATCCATTCTCACAAGCCAAATATTGAAGCTGTGTTGACATGGACTCGACTAGTCGAATCTTAATAATAATAAGTATCTAAAGTTGTAATTTAATAGGATTCGTCCTCAAACGTTAAAAGTGTGATAAAAGACATTTAGATTTTTGAAGTGAATCTTTTTACTTAACAATGCAATATAAACATGTGAGGACTGATAATGTAAATTTGAAAGAAACAATTTTAAAAAGTGTGACTTGAATGTATATTTTATGTACAGATCTCAAACTTGTTAAAATTTATTTATTTAAACTATTACATTGTTCGATTCGTAAAGTACCCTCTACGCTTCTGCACAAGTTGTTTGCTCAGTAGAGCGGTGAACATGCTTATTTGTGATGTGTTAAATGTTGATATTATAACAATATTGCTTTATAATTTTCAAGTTGGTATTATTTGAAAATGTAACTGTTTTGCGTAAAACTGAATTTAAAATATTATTTGTTGGGAAAAATTGCAAAAAACCCATTTTAAAACTACACTATACATTTATAATTCTGTAAGCTTGCTGTATTCAAAATTGTTGTTTAATTGTACTTACCAAGTTTAATGTTTATCTTTCATTGCTAATTATTTTTTGCCATAAAAATGAATCTAAATAAAAATATTAAAATAGAATTAAAAGGTTTTAAATTACCCATAAATTGAGAGCCATATTTCAGCATTTCATCGCACATAAAGCAAAAATAATTGGAACAAACTAACGAGTTGACAGAACCATCTATCTACTCCTAGAATAGATCAGCTACCACAGCTGCTGATTTTATTCTGATGCCGTCATTTCATGTCTGATATTTCTCTACGTACTACCGTTTTATACTGTTCCAATCTTTTTACACACCGTTGAACTTTCCTCATTCAATATGACGTAGAACATTCCAAATTATCTTGCTGGTTTCCCAAGAACACATTTATCGGCATTTACTTGACAACGGTAGTGACATATTTATGATTCTTTCGCTTACATATATGAATGTTTACCATACATTAATGTAATTTATATCCATTCTGGTTGGCATTTCTATTAGTCTATAACTACAGCGCTGCTACTGACTAGATTTATATTAAAACTTTCTATATTCTCAACTCGGCTTAAGGTTAAATGTCATTACATTTTATGGTTTTTAGGGTAATATTAACTGTCATTTATCAGACTTTACGTCGAATACAATACTCATAAAACCATAATTTACATTTTATAGCGTCCAAGACGAATATAGACACTTTTTTGGGTTAATTCCAGATTATTTAAGAGATGATGGTAAGTATTAAATTCCAACTAATTATTCTTAATGCAGTAATAAAAATAAATCAAAAAGAAAATTTCTCAAAAAACAAAAAAAAAACTGGTTTGCACAATTAAATATAAATGTTATAGCTGTACTTTTAATATAAGTGTGTTTAATAAAATTCCAAAAAAAAATGAATTATTAAAAAGGAAATGGTGATGGCTTGTAATAAAGATGTAATAATAATAAAAATGTTGTATATTCTGTATCAATAAATAGTCACTTTCAACATAAAAATAGGTTATATGTAAAAGGAAATGGAAGCACATATCGACATTTATATATTTTTAATGGATAACTGGGGAAGACCAGTTTTGTCGAGTAAACAACGTAGTAGCTGACTAAAAATTTATGAACAGGAAAGTCTGAAGACAAGTAGTGAGACTTTCCTATTTCACTTCTCGGGCTTGCAAGAATTCCCATGTGGAGTTTCTTTTTAAATAAAGCATTGAAATTATTGAAGTAAACAAAAAATTCTGTCTTTTTTAACATTGATTTTATACTTAACAGATAGCTTCTAAGATTCTTGAAGGAAGTTTTGATAAATCAAAATAAATTAACCAAAAGCACTTTTGATTTAGCTTTTCAATTGCAGTTGTAGAAAAAATAAATTCAGGAAAAATTTAATTTTGGAAAACGTAAACTTAATTGAAGAAAGGTAATCTCGATTTTGAAAATTGAATTGTTTCACAAAAAGTAGTCTAAATCTGAAGAAACGTGAATTCACTATGAGTATTTTCAATTTTACAATGAGAATAATTAAGTGAAATGCAAGACTAAAATTACTTTTTCTGAAATCAAATTCACGTTTTCCGAAATTAAAATTAGGTACTTCCTTTGAAATTGAATTTACATTTTCCGAAATCGAAGCTAGATTTTCCCAATTTAAAGTTAAAGAGGTATAGATTTACAAATTATCATTTTACTTTCTAATAGTGTGAATTATCATTGATAATTCTGCAGTTATGAGGTGAATATAAAAATTAGATCTATTGACGTCAAAACCTAAATTTTTGATTAGTCGAAATCGAAATGCTCACAATTTAGTTATTTTTTGATTTAGAATAATGACAAAATAATAAATTAGTTGCTGCTCTGCTAATTCACGGAATATGACAGTAAAAATACCAAAGTTTATCTAAAATGCCTGATAAAAAAACTTGCACTAACCATAAAATCTGATAATTATCAGGGCCGGCTTCGGAACTTAGTGCAACCTGAGGCAAAATTAAATTTCTGTGCCCTCTTATCCCATACAAAACAATACAGGGGTGGAAAATTAAATTTCTACGCCCTTATGATGGCGCGCCCTGAAGCAGTCGAATGACCCTGTACACTATCGCATATGTCGTAAGGAGGGAGAGGTAAAAGAAGAGATTACTATTTAGCTTTCAATCTTAAACGGGAAAAAGACTTAACTGAATTTTCGAAATCTAAAAATTGAATTTTGGCCTCTATTTGCTTTCCACTGCTTTCATTGATCAAAATCAAAGAAAAATACATTCATTCAAAGTGTAAATAACGTAAACCAATTAGACACATTCGACATTGGCGCTCCGCGATTTATAACGTAAAGAACCAAACTGTTCCAAAATAAATTTCTGAGAGGGTAATTGTTGTTAATCCTTTCACTGTACTTTGTTGGTCAAACAGATTGTGTAAAATCATCTGCGACTTCAAAAATCTAATGAGAATAAGTAGACTACGTTCAAGCAGTGGCGATCCCAGAATTTCTTCAAGAGGGACAGGCATGCAAAAGCAACACAAAGAGCTGATACAAAAAAGTTTTTAATTAAAGTAATCAGTAATGAGCCGAAGCTGATTGCACAAGCTCATCTTTAAATTTTCCCAAAATCTGCAAACTTGCTGTGAAAATATTAGTTTTATTTCTTGCTCCCAAAAACAACAGTTTCTATAATTAAACTGTTTTCCGTTGTCATTTTTAATGGAAAAATTTACACGACCGTACTATGACAATAAATGAGCCATAAAGACACCGATAACAAATTTGCGCTCGCCAATGCATACAAGATATAAGTTACAATATTATTTTCTCTCTTGATGATCACCTTTGATCAAAACAGATAACGCTGCAGAGACCAACATAGTTCTTCGAGCCTTTATTGAGTTCTTCTATTTGACCAGCCGGACTTTTAAGATCTGTGTTTTAGATAGATTTCCTCCAACTCAGTCTGGGTAGTTGAGTTTTGAGCGGTTTCTGCTAACAGTTACTTTCTTTTTAAAAAATTTAAAATTTAAAATAACATAGTTGTTGGGTACTAGCACGTGAACAGTTAACGTTGGTAAATAAATTCTACGAGTCACATAAATACGAATACTATGTACCTAACTTTTATATTGGTTTCAAGAGTTCTAATTTTGTATGTGCCATTTTGGATTAGAAACTTCGTATCTTTTGTGTCCATTTGAGTTTTTTAGATTAATTGAAGTTTTCTACAGACAGCCTGTCATTTTGAGACTCTGACCTTAAACCTATCAACTTATACATGATGGTAAGACAGCACCCTTTGCAGACTGGAAAATCATGAAAGAACTGGGCAGCACGTGAAAGATTAAGGAACTCTGTTGTATCATTAGATATAATCATTTCTATGTAACTCGGTATATTCTAGTTTTATGGTACTGTTTCAGTTACCTTTCCAAATTTCAAAGTTGCAAAGTTAGAAACTCTATAATTTTTTTATAGTTTTTAAGACGGATGTCGAATCCGAAAAGAATTTTACTTTTTGCCTTCTTTAGCAGTTCTGTTATACCCATACTATTATTTTCTGCAATGCTTTCAGTTCAGCTTGATATGCTGTGGCTTCTTGCCCTAACCTTTCTTTATATTCTTGTATATTTCTCCCATGTTTATATACAACATATACTGCCCCCGTTCTACTTCAATTCTGGAACCATCTGTAAAAATATTTTCTATCCTTAAGATTTTGAACACAAGAGGTCAAGTAAGTCTCTATCCGCAGGATGTTTTTGGTTTTTGGTACATTTAGTTTTTCATCCAGGCTTCTAGCCGTAGCTACAATCTTGTGGCTGTTTGTTCTGCATGTCCTAGTGATGACCAAAGGGAATAATCGTTAGAGAGCATTTAGCTGTTTATTGACTCTTTTATCTTTACACCTATTGCCCCATATTTCGCCATCGTAGATAAAAAGAAGCCTAATACCTCTCTTATAGTATATTAATCTGAAGATGTGTCCTTCATCTCCCAAACTTTTCCACAAATTGCATCTGCTTTCTGTGCCGTTTTGCTTGCTTTGATTTGCAATTGTTTACAGTGTTCTACACACAGAAACTGTATCTACAACCAGCCCTAGGTATTTGGTCACTTAATTGTATTACTACATTTTCTTGCCAAGCTTCTTTCCATTTGTCAATAAAGACTTGAAAAAGATTCCGTTGGTGACCAAAATTTCCTATTTGACATCGTCGCTTAATCTCTCTAAACCAACTTTCCATAATGGTGAGCCGCAGGGCCAATTCTAAGTTTGACACTTGCAGACATTCTTGGATTAATTCCTTTTCAATCCCTTCGCTCTTAAGTTTTCCGTCTCTCGAAAAATTTTCCAGGCCCAATCCTATGTTTCTAGGATAAGATTATTGGGTGCCATGTTTCATTAAAAGCTTTTGTAATCCAGAGAAATCGCTAAAAATGCAATTTATCTTCTTTATTTCTCTTAACTATACATATCGTCTTCTCGATGACATCTATTGCTATAAATCCAAATTTATTATTGGATACCTTTTCTTTTATTTCCAGATAAGACATAACTATCCAAGATCTTGCCCAGTATTGGTAGCAGACTAATGAGTCAAAGACCCTTTCCCTCTTCTGTAGACAACTATATAATATTTGCTGTTTCCGAAAAAACCTCACATAGAAGGCAAGTACTGTAAATGCTCAACATAACTTATCCCGCAATCTTGCAGATTCCTTTAGCAATTTCAATGGTAATACCATCTAGATCTAGATTCGAGGCTTTTCTGGTTTTTGTTTCCATCAGTTATCATTCTCAATCTGTGTAGCGTTATTACCCTTACTTCTGGTTCTCCTCAATTTCCCTGTACTTTTTTATTCTTATATGACATAGATTGGCTCGATTTTCGTTGTCTTCAAGAAAGTATGTTTGTACTAGTTCTTGATAGGTTTTCTCTTGGTTTATGATCTATGTTCCATTATTCCTTTAAATATTTTTGAGAGATTTTTTCATTCTGCGCTTCCTTTTCATAATTTTATAGGATAGGCGCCATGGGTTTTGACTATTCGTCTCTTCACAATATTTCTCAAATGACTGTCTTCTAGTTATTTCAATGTTTTTTCTTTTTCCTTATTCCTTAAAATTCTTTTCTTCTTTCCGTATTTTGAGGATCTGCCTCTAATTGATATCTTTTTCTAGATTTTCTCGTTTCCTCAGCCAACTCTTCGTTCCACTACGGTACTACGTTTTTATATCTTCTTATAACTGCCCTGGAGTCCTCTATACATTCGTCTTGGAATCATTTTGTTACTTTGGTATAAAAATGGAGAATTTAAATTGTCTTTGGAATTAAATGCTACTGTCTGTTTTGCAAACATTCCTTCTTTAAGCTGACATTTTGACCCGTTTGGGACGCGATGTTTGACTATGCTGTGATATACTTTAATTGAATAAAAATTAAACCTAAACTTTCACTGAACTGAATGCGTTCTGAGATAAACCCAGATTTTTGTCCCCTCTCATCCTATACAAGGCAAGCGTTGAAGAGTGCAGCCCGACCCGACAGCTGTCTTAAGAAGGTTAATGTATGGGTAAGGCCGATCTTGGATCACCGGCGGTGGTCCGTTGAGTGGCGTAGCCTGAAGCATTTTGCAGGGGCGATCTCAGATATCAAGCCAATGAGGCGGTAAAGAGAATTTAAAGAATATAAGTATTGTCTTTTATTTTGTCATATTCTTATTGTTTTGTTATCTGCTGTCATTCAATCATGCTAGCTCAGTGGATCGAGTGATCATGATTACAATGTAATTATCTACTCACACAACTGCTGAGCAGCGGTACCTGTAGTGACCAACATTCTAGTATAACTACCGCTGCAATAAAATGATTTCGACAAGTAATTTTTTAATATTTTTGTTGGAGTTTGCTTTAATTTTAGATTTGTATTTTGGTGTCTTGTTTATGTTTTACGAACTACTTTTGATTGTAACAGTTGTGGATATTGGGAGTGCCGTTTAATGCCAAAAAAACATATCAACGGCTTCTAAAAATAATTTTTTCCTCTATTTGTTATCTGGTCCTTAGAAAGGAAGCGAGAAAGGAATCGTTCATACATTTCCAAAAATTGCGCCTTTTAGTTCTTCTCGATATGCACCATCCTCTTGTTCAAATAAAGCTGTAGGAAAACCTAATATTACAACAGACGCTTGAAGGAAACTCATTAATTTGTAATTCCGGCAAAAATCAAAAATTTGTATATTTTTCGACTTCCTAAATGAGTCATATTGGATATCTGTAAGAAATGTTTCAAGATTTATGCTTGAACAGAAGAGGCCATGTTTTCCAATGTCTAGATTTTAAAAACTGTGTGTACAGGCCTCTGCCAGTCCATCGATCTGTTCAAACTGCTCGCTGTTGAATTGCTCGGATTGTCCAATGCAATGTG
Organism: Ignelater luminosus; assembly: GCA_011009095.1. Lineage (NCBI taxonomy): Eukaryota > Metazoa > Arthropoda > Insecta > Coleoptera > Elateridae > Ignelater > Ignelater luminosus. The sequence continues at coordinate 571,227 of VTPC01090141.1, forward strand.
ACTTTTATGAAGCGCTGGACCTTCCGAGCAAGTATTTTCTACTAAATGGTGCCTTTACTTTAAGTCTTCTAAATTGAAAAATCTTTAATACTGCTTGGTGTAAGATTCAAGGACTCAGGAATATGAAGTTGCTTCAAAGCGCAAAAAATCAACTGGACACCTCCGGTGGCCGAAGTACAAGCTTTGCCCTCCATTAACCCTCTTGAACAAAGTAAATACAAACTCGGCTTGAACTGCGATCACCAACCGGCTGTCTGAGGTGGCCCAATATCGGACTAACCTTCCGAGAGCTAAAAACCAATACGGGTCTAGCTGCCCCATATCTGCGCGTCCTGAGGCAGCCTTACTGATTCAACATCTGAGGCCGTTTCAATAATAATTTGTTTTCTTCCGAAGAGAGTTTTGTGCCCAATCTAAAACTATCAGCACTCTCTAGGGTTTAACGTACTACGAGAAGCATAATTGATTACTTCTTATCCTTTTTTGTAATTTTCCTGCTAGTAAAATGCTATTAATTACGTTTACTTTCTGCTGTTTTGATATCAAACTTTCATCAGTAAGGATAGGTATTCGTATTAATTCTTCTTTTTAAAAACATTCAGTGAAAACGCAGAAGTCTCTATACTTAAGAAAAACTTAGAAGTTTATTTTATGATTTGCGGATTCACTTTTATACAACAAAAATCATTTCCAATTCCATTTTCAACCGATAGATACCATTAGCTCGCAGACAACTTTCGGCCTATTTCCCAGGATTTCTAAAAGGTATTTGTAGTATTGCACAAGTATAAACTGGAGCGTTCTTACATTAAATATTGCTTAGATTGTAAATCTGTACAAAACCGTATCGATACACTGGAACGGTTACATTGTGGCTTGCCCTAGCTACTAAATCGTTCTTATTTTGATTAAACTAACAAGGGGACCATGATCGCTCTCTCTTCGATTTAATGAAATTTTCTCTGGTGATTCTAGATCGAAAAGCATCTGCTGCATTTGAAGCAAACCTTAGAACACTAAACATAATTAGATCAAAATGAATATTTTTAAGATTCAGCACAAAAAAATAAACAAATTATATGACTTTCGATGTTTCATTGTACTTAGAAAAACTTTCTTTGGTACCTCTGGAGCCAATTGAAAAACCTCCGAATACGCATCTACTCATTTTTGATCTAGAAGTAGGTACCAGAAAACATTTGATTGAAATCGAAGAGAGAACGATCGCGACATCCTATTGCAAAGTAAATTTGAAAAATACACAAATGACCTATTTAATGTTTTGAAACTTATTTTTGGTTTTAATGTCTGCAACATTGAATTCAATTCAGAAAGTACAGTGTGATATGTACTATATGTATATCGTGGAGCATCTCAACCATACCTTCTGTAGTTTCCTTTAGAATGTGCTGAACTCAGTGTGAAATGTGGTGGTGCATTTATCTACAAAAGATCTTTTATTGCAAGAATACAAACAGTTCATCAGTATCGTCGTATACGAAAAGGACATGACAATATTGTTCCTTCCAGAGCCGGCGCAAGCACGTGCAAATGAGGCAGCTTGCCATAGGCGTCATGAAGACTAGGCGCTAATAGATTGTATAAAATTCACTTTTACCCGTCTCAGGGTCTCTTCAAAAGTTGACTTTAGGCTCGCACTCTGCAACGTCTGGTAGAATTTATAACGCCGTGGTGGAAAAAGAAATTTCCTAATCTTCTTAGAGGACCACAAAAGGACCTTCGGTAGAGGCCTGCACGGACCGGGTTTTCTAGTCCGGCTTTTATGTGGCCTGAGTCGAAGCTCAGGTCTGCGTCGAGCAAAGTCTCAGTTTAAAAATTCATTGGGCTTCTCGGTCCTACGTACGGCTGTTGAAGCCTGTCGTACTATACAGATCTGTCAGGCCTTTCGGGTCTGTCAAGATTTTTGGATTTCTCGACTGTCGGGCCTATCGGATCGTTCAGGCCTTTTGGACTTCTCCACCTTTCGGATTTCTCTGTTGGACCGTTAGGGCTTCTCAAGGCGTTCGGGCCTCTCGGGCTGTTCGGGCCTGTCAGGCCGATCTCTAGAAGTTACCGCGATTTTTCCGGAACATGTAAAGTTTGTTCCAATCGGCTCGGGCCTGAGAATTCCGGCCCGGACCTGAGAACTCCGGCCCGTGCAGGGTTTTCACTCTTGGAGGGGCAACCTCTTGAAAGATCAACGTCTTGGAAACTAATCACATTACGGAGATTTTTAGTAACGAATTAAATGACAATAAATAAGTTTACCCTTTGGTTTAAGGGACTCCAACCAACATCAAAAATAATCTTAATATCCAAAAAATACGGCTATGACAACAAAACAAAATCCAGGAGTCACCTACAGCTAATTAATCACAATTAAATTGTATTAGGGCCAACACTCACTCAAAACCACCCACTTCACCTATTCCTCCGCTGCAATCCAATAAGGGTTGAAAAACAAGTACTGACTGATACAAACACATCCTCAAACTAGGACCTGACTTAGAGTGTCATTAAAATACGTACGTCGTCCCCGGACAACACTTTGTGAGAGATCGAAAATTTCGAAGTGGAACTAAATTACTACAAAATTGCAAGCCAAGAAAACTTTGAAAATGGAAAGGTAATCTAGGGCGAATCAAGACTTTTCTGTAGTATCAGGGGTATTTTATTGGATCTGACCCCTTAGGATCGTCTCATTAGGAAGTACTTTAAAGATTTTGACACAGCCCATCTTGCTTTTACTACAAGATGAATACAAGTAATAACATCAAGAAACCAAAACAAAATAAGAAGTAGTGTACCAAGAACAAGATTTCTTGAAAAGATTCCGCTATGATTCCAATCTCTAGAATACAAGGAGTTTCAAGGGTTTTGGTTCAGGGTAAGAAATGGCACAATAAGAAACTGGTAAAACAAGAAGTTTGAAATACAGATGTGCTCAAACTTTAAAGACATGTTTTAGGGAACATAAAGACCAAGAAGATTTATATAAACTTATATCCTAAAGTGCATTGTTTTCAAGATACAGGGTGTCAAGATTCTTTGACTAGTTTCTAGTTTAATTCTATTAGTTTTGAAATTTACACTCAATCTAACAGAGGAAGCTTTTTCTTTGTGCTTTTCTTGTAACATGAGCTGCTTTCGAGTAAAACAAAATTTTTAAAATCTGTCAGAACTTAATTTCTAGTGATTTGTGGATATTCAACTTCAACAGCCTGTGTAAGCACATTCTTATTTTAAAACACTTTTGAAATCTTTAAAGTAAGAAAACACAAACTTCTGCTACTCGATAGTAAATTCAGTTATTTTATATTCAAAAAGGAAAATAAAGTTAATTATTATTTAAATTAATAGTTTAACAATTTAAGATTTGTCTGGCTTGATTACTTTCTCAAAAATACATTTTTAAGACATTATATTTATTATTAGGACTGATATTGTTACCCAGTTATGTACACTTGGGCTATAATAAAACAAGTAATAAAGAATTTTACAACAAAATTACCTTCAAAGTTGTTTACTGAAGGAAACAGATATTGTGCTACATGTAACCATAAATTATGTTTTATTATATGTTCATAATTTTGCAAAATCAGTTTCTTCTTTTACAGTTACATAAATCTGAACCGTCATTAATTGTTTTCTTATTGAGTTTTTCACTTCAACATGTATAATTTTATTATACGTGCAGTATATTTTACTACCTTCTTAATAATGGGATTTCTTTGAAGTACAACTTTTTATGTTTCAAGTTGTTAACGATATTAACGTGCAAAATCACAAATTACCAAGTGCACAATCTGATCTTTTACATATTATATTGATAGTAATGGTAGTTGAATTCTTAATTATCAGTAACGTAGCCGACTAATCAATAACGGAGGATTTCACGTGCTATAAGCATGTGTACCAAGAAACGGGAATAACGGTAACATCGACTTTTCATAGGCCAAAAAGCAGGCACCTCACAGGGAGTTTTAAGGAATTTTAAGCAAATAATCCTTTTTTTTAAATTGCTGTCTTTTGCTTAGCTAACTGTTAAGGTAAACAATAATGAAATGTGAACAATAGTCCAAAAGTTGGCATTTAGTCATTTACACGGTCGGTTGATGACCAGTTCCTGTTATTCTTCAATTTTGGCTTGGTACTAAAAGGTACAAAACATATGCTCATAAATCAGTTAATTTACAAGCGCTTTGAAATGATGAATGGAGGTTTGCTAGTCGCTAATGTCCTATAAATCATCTTCGAACAGCCAAAAGATCTCGCAATTAAAAAATAAGATGAGCATGGTAGTTTCTAGAATGACAGCTATCTCTGAGAAGTTTCTGCTTTTGTATTTTTTGGAAACTAAATATTTTACCTACTGTACCTTGTCCGCCTTCCGTTAAGATTAGTAGGTTGGCAAATGGATTACAAGGATGTTATATTTGATATCTTTTTAAAGTCATATTCATAGATGTATTTAGCAAATACACAGAAACACTGAAACAGAAATCACAAACAAGAAAAATGTTATGGACAATTTCTGTTTATTTTTTAAATTCCTGCTTCATATCGGTTGTTTGATTTCTTTTCGTCCATTAAGCACGTATGAAATGCCCTATAATAATTATTAAAGTATAAAATTAGTCACTGTACATCTAGATGTTCCTTTGGTTACATTCTTGCAGTAGATGACTATAAAAACAAAAACTTTTAAACATTTTGAAAGTATTAAATCAAGACTAATCTTTAGAAAAAGTAGCAACATATACAAGAATAAAAAATGATCTAAAACTCTTTTTAATTTAATTTTAAAATTTCAACTCATGATCGACATATAAAAGATATGCCAAAACATAACATTTAAATTTCTGCGATCTCTTTACTTATCTCTACGTAACTGGAAATGATTTTTGCTATTTAAGTAGCATGCTTGAGTAAGCTATAAATGAACCGTCATTAATTAAACTTTGATTAATCTATTACATTACATGACAGCTCTTTTTATAGAGTGAAAGTTAATAACACACAACATAACGTTAATGTGTTGCATGTATACAGAAATAGATTTGCTACGATTGATATTGAATATACCAACGCATAGTACGTAGGTTGTGCATTTATTAAAGCTACATTAGAAATTAATAAATGATTGGCACTTTTCTTAATTGCGGACTTCATAAAAAGATTGGTAGTTTTTTGCTTGCATTTCAACTTAGAATAGTCAATTAGCTACAATGAATACTAGTTTTGTAAAATTATAAGTCTCATGCATAGAGATATCTAGTGAGACATGTACGTAAACTATGACGTATCCAACAGTTTATATTCTGTATTTTATTAACCATTAAACTGTCTTTAATATAAATTAATAATAATAAAACTATACAGGTCAGATAAGACACAATGTGGCTGTATTACTATAAAAAAAAAATTAAGCAACAAGTATGAACTTATAAGAGTTAATAATAAATACGAAAAATTATTCTTTGGTATTAACTTACTTCATTGCTAACAAAGGCAAAGAAAAGAATCGAATATATGGGTGTCCCAAGTTATATGTGCACCCTTATAATCAGTCTTATATTGAAAGAAGTTTGAAATTTATAGAGCATATGAATGACCGGAAGGTGGAATTCTACCAAATCAAAAAATTTTTGGTTAGTACCTATGTAGGGCCTGCATAAATCACTTTTGATTTTACTGAAGTGGTAGGTTTCTTTTAATCAATTGATTAACAAAACAATTCTGCATATGAAATTATACTTCATAGTCTGATAAATAATATAATTCAGTTTAATAATTAAATTTAATACTAGAATATTTTAAATCAATAGGATCTCTATAAGACTGGGGGATTGACAGACGTCATTAGAAAACTACATGTAAAAATATCTTTTCACAAACATTTACAACCCAATCATCTTTACCTGTAACAGCACAGGTAATCCATTTATTGTTAAACTTCTTGCATTTTAAGAAAGTAACAACACAATACAAGTATGACTTCTGTCAATCACCCAGTCTCATAAAGATTCTATTAAGGTAAAATGTCTAAATATTAAATTTAATTATTAGACTTAATTATAAGATTTATCAGACTATGAAATATGATACTATATGTAGAATTTTTTTCCGAATCAATTGATTTAAAAAAATACCACTTTATTGTACAAAAATTGAAAGCGGTTTGTACAGACGCCACTTTACGTAAGTATAAAAATTTTTTGATTTCGTAGAATTGTACCTTTCGGTCACTATAAAACCTTTTCTAAATTTCATATTTTCATCTTTCAAAATAAGGCTTATTATGGGGTTAGACATGTAACTTGGGGCACCCTTTATATTATTTATTAATTTTTTAGAAAGTCTGCTTAGCGCGTGGTTATAAATCAGAAAATATTTTAAAAACGATAAAATTATTATACAACCAATGAGAAATACTTGTATTTGCAGTTTTCATTCTAATGAGCCTAAATTTTCAAGGAATCAAGGGATTCAGTTTCACTGTTATGGCACAAAAACCTAAAAAACTAAAATTAACGCGATAATACTTTTTATCTTATGCGAAACTAGTGGTGTCCTTAAGGTCTGCTTAGAGCTAATTACTATCACAAATTCTAATTGTATTCTAAGTATATAAATTCTTGGCTTTTAGAATTCATTCAACTTATCAATTTGGCCAAAAGTTGCAAAATGGTGTTCTAGGAGAAACATCGATGGGAAATTAATTTTAATCATAAAGTGTTTCTAGGTGTACACCTTTTTTTTTAAAAAAAACTAAAAATACATGGAGTCGATATATGCACGTTGGGATCATATTGCTAGATTTTATAAATAAATTGAAGGGATGTCTCCAGTTTCTAGTCAAAAACCAGACTGACTCAGACTATCCATGTATTTACTTCATATACGATTTGACGTAATAGGTACATATTTCTTTGAATGATAATTATAGTTCTGTTGGTAATGAACCATTTAATGACCCATACGCACATGGGCTATTGGAAACATTTTTATGGCCATCTTTATATTTTAGTGGTGGATACAGGAACAAATGACACGTTTTTACTAAAATAATATCATAAACCTAACTTTGAAAGCAATACTGGAAATTAATTCTAACAATATTATTGCTTGTCCAAAAAAAACTGCTTTCCGCAGATGATGTTATCTAGATTTGAATCCGTTTACTGTCATTTACATGGAGTAAAGTTTGCCACTACGAAATTCTTTTTATAATAAAATCTATACCACTCGGATAACATTTCTGCTAAAGTGGTTGCCTATTGTTTGGAAATTCCTATAAACATAAATCTTACTTTGAACACTAATGCCAATTATTGTTTTCACTAATAAAATTAATTTAAACTTTTAAATCGTTCAGTAATTATAGAACTTATATAATTTGAATGATACCAAATTAAAAGTTGTTTTATAAAATTTACTCAATTCAATAAAACATTTTTTACAAAAAGAAGTTTTTACAAACCATTTAAAAATATCTTAATTTTCAAAAATATTGCTATTTAACATGAATCATTTAAATTAAAAATTTTACATTGTAGGCCTCACATGACCACTATTATTGTGTATGCAAGCCTGAATTCTCCTCATCATGAATCTTCATATTGTCAAAAACATTTCGCAACTGTTGCTGGGTGATATTTTGTATTACATCTGTGATGCCATTTTCAAGTTTTTTATTGTATGCAGACGTGTACGATATTAGGGTATTTTTAGGTGCCCAAATAAAAAATAATGTAAGGGAGTGAGATCAGGTGACCTCGGAAGCCATCGTCCTCTGCTTATGATTCTATCTCCATAAAATTCTTTCAAATATGCACAAGTTTGTGCTGCGGTATGAGCAGTGGCATTATCATGTTGGTAATATCCCTGTTGTATTTGCCTAATAAAAATTCAACAAAAAACAAATCAAATTTAAAGCATGATGAATGACAAACATGACAACATTCGTTCTTACTCGGTTTGTCGCCAACTTCACATTAAAATAAAGGTTTGATAACGACTGTGGAAAGTAATATCATCTGAACAAGCATTAATGATCTGCTTTCATAAGCACATCTTGGTAAGCTGCCCCATGGAGTAGTGGAGATAAAGGAAGGTGCGGTTCGTTCGAACCAGTTTCTACACTGTTTTTTCCCAGATAGAATCCCGATAATTCTTTTATTGCATTTTTTCAATTCAATTTTTTCATTAAAATTTTTATTTTGATTTTAATTCTTCTTGTAATATATCTTTATTTTATATTTTCTTATGTTGTTGGACATATTTGCAAAAACTTTTTTAACCGTTAAACATTTTTAACTCTAATAGGATTTATTTATATTACTTTATTACTTGGTACATATTTTGAAATAACGTGCTAACCCTTAATGCGTTTTTAGGCAACCCAACATACATTTATCGACCCCATATCTTCTCAATGTTTTTGAAAAAAGCTATACAATAGTCGTAGAAGTTAAGTGTAAGAAGTTTTCAGTTATTCTACTTATCAGAAAATATACCGAAACGAGAGGAAAATGATGACAGAACGCATAGTTAGTGACCAAGCGAAATCTCACTTCAATATCATTCTGTCGTAAGAAGAACAAGCCTGGCAGATAGAAACCTTAATTTCACTAAATTAACTAAGTTTTGGTGGGAAGCTACCGATGTTAGTGTATACTTCCACTATAAAGCGAAGATTGCTTGGTTGTGGACTAACAGAGTGTACATCACGGAAGAAGCCATTTTCTCCCGAGAAGCAAAGCGATTTTCGTCTGCAACGGAGCAGCGGCAAAGGGCACCATTTGATGACCAGTAAACTTTTTATATCAACATTAATGCTGGAAATACGTACGTTAAAAGCTTTCCCGGAGAAGAATATATATCAAAATATGTACTTCCGCTGTCATGGTATAATGTTGCATGTCTACCAAGGCACTGATGGACTATAGTATGGTTATCCAAAGTCTTTAAAGCATATCCATTGGAGTCTTACACAATTGAGGGTACTATCAACTTTCTCACAGTATCTTCTCCAGGTATCCATCCTTGCCTTTCAAATGACTTCGTCGTCTACAGCTCGTGCTTCCCTATACTTGATCAATATTCTTGCCCTGCCCTTTTTAGAAAAACCCTCGTTCCATTGAACTGTACGTTGGTTAGGTCCCTTTCTATTTAAGAACACGTTTCGTTGAAGGTTATGACGATGTCCTCTTTTATTTGCTCTACAACAATTGCAAGACCGTATCTGTTCTTAGTGTGACCGTTAACCCTCTGAAGATCTTGATTAAGGCCTGACTTGAAAGACTCCCACCAATCATTCATTCTATGATTACGTGACCATGTATCCTTTCTTTCTGAAGTGTGTTATATGAAGACCAATGTGTCCAGAATATGAATAAGTTTCTTAAACAGATAATCTCCAGTTCTGATAAAGTTTGATATCGATAACTTTCTGCCTATAGAGATTCTCCTTCCTAGGTCACATAGTGCATTGCACCCGATAACAAGATTCATTTTATTTGCCCTGCATCTTACTATCAGCCTTTCCATGTCCCCTAGTGGTGGATCTCGTGTATCATCATAAGAAAAGTTAAGTTCTTTAACATTTCCCCGTTCATCATGTGTCTCACAAATACCACGCTTACCTTGCCCTTATGTAGGTATAGAATTCTGAATTACTCTTTTTATTGGCTAAATACCCATCGAGGTCGCCTGGTATCGCAGTGACTCTTTAGTGACACTGTCACTCTAGAGTCATTTATTCTTTGGGCATTTTGAAGTATTGGAAGTGTTTTTCGATTCTCCACTTTAGATTCACTGAGTTCCGTTTGAATGACACTACTGCGTACAGGATGCATCTGACAATATCTGACAGTCTTGATGTTTTAAGTTAAGCCCTACAGTTACCTATTGATTTATTTATAATCCCTATGAATATGCAACATTCATTTTAATGGTGCTTATACAACCCCGATATGATGCCTTCACTGCATGAATTTCTAAGCCATCCCAAATTTGCTAAAGCTACACCTATTAAGTTGATCTGACTAGAGAAAACAGTTGATTTTCCAGGATGATAATGCACTTTGTCATAGGCCAAATTCAATCCTGGGTGCCCACCAACAGAATTAGCAAAATGAACTGCTCAGCGGAATTCCTTGATCTCCTTCTTTTGGCAACTTATAGCAAGCATCATATCTAAAAAAAACCCACAACAAAAACAGACTTAATCGAGTTTCTAGTTCAAGGTTGGCATTGTATTTCGAAAGAGGAGGTAAGTTAAGAAAGGAATGAATTCCATGCCAAAGGGATGCAAATTTGTTAGTATCAAGAACAAGGGCTGGTCAATCAAATTAATTTTAACAACAGTTTAGATCTAACGAGGAATAGGCCTCTACCAGAATTTAATGTTTGATATGCCATTAGTTGATGCTGCTGGAGAGTAGTTGTTTCTCATAAGCTGAAAGCCCTCATACCAGGGGATTACGATAAACTACACACAACCGTACGTAACCAAGCTTGTTCTTGTGTACTTAATTTTGAAAATATTGGGGGTAAAGCGTGAATGAAAATTCATAACTAGTGCAAGAATGGAAGCATCAACTCGGAATAAATTCCGTAGATGTGGCCAGGGCCGGCTGAAGAACCGAGATTGCGAGGCAACTGCCCAGGGCCTCAGCCTTGCTGGGGCCCCGCGCCTTGAGAGAAAAATAATTAATTCTTTATATCGATATGTTCAGAACAAATAAAATTTCTAATTTTTTTGCAATATTTAAAATAAACAAATTAGACTATGTCTGAAAAAGCATTGTGTTTCTTCTTTTTCTACTTTAAGGGCTCCGCAAAATTTTGCTGCCCTGGGCCCTGCAAAACTTCCAGCCGGCCCTGGATATGACTCTAGCCTGCAACTACATATGACAAGTTTCTACCCATTTGCTCCAATCACGTCTGAACGTTTAATTTTTATGTTCCTTGACCCCCCCCCCCATTTGGCTAAAACTTTATAAATCGAACAGGCATATCTCGGCCACCGTAAGCTGAAATTCGAAAACTTTTTGGGCAATAACTATTCTCCAGCAGCGCTAACGTTGGTATATGAAACATTAAATTCTAGGTCGAGCAGGTAGAGGCCTATTCATCGTAAGTAATATAATATTGTGTGGTTTTGAAGTTTCTTTCCTTTATTACATTGTCTATAAAGTATAGTCGTGTGGAGTTTGGTTGAAAGCGGCGACAAGTAATCCAAAAACCTGAGGCTTTCCATGCGGAAGATTGCGTGAAAACGAAAGTATTAGTCTGAGCCATTTAAAAATAGTAAAAGATAAAATCGTAGGCAAAAGTTCAAAGAATTACGAAAATTAATGAAGTTTTAAAATTAAATTTTATAATAATAAGTAAAAGTGCATTAACCATGAAATAGTGGTAAGGAACTTGCAGTATCTGCAATACACCCGCATACACACATAATGGACGCGAAGGGTTATCGGCACAGTAGTACAGTTAGGATGGTGACGAGTATTAAGCTGACGACACAAAACCTAAGAGGGACAGTAGCTAAGAAATTTTGAAACCCAGCAAAAAGAACAATTATATCACCAGCTAGAAAAATTGATGATTCAAAAATTAACCACACAAATTAAAGAAATGAAAAAAAACAGAAAGATTCTCTAGAAACGAAATTAAAGAAGCTAGAGACGAAGACAAAAAATTGAATCAAATAATTCACGTATTAATTAGAAAACAAAATCTTAGGAATGGAAAGAGAGAAAAACAGTTAAAGTGGGATACAAAAAGCTCTATCTAAACGGAGAGGCATGGAAATGGGAAGAAAAAAGTGAAGAAGAGACGGGCCTGCACAAAAAAAATGACGAAAATGCCGACGACGCACGGGAAGTACGACAACGGAAATAAAGACAAATAACACTCAAAAGAAATTAGGCAAAGCAACGAAGAAGGAAGTAGGAGGAAGAAGCATAGAATTGTACAAGAAGGCAATAGGAAGTTCAGCTAATCTCGGAAAGCAGTTGCAAGACTGATTGTGACGTATGCGAATGAGGTGTAGACTTTAGGGGGAGTGAGAGAATCATCGTTGGAATTAGTGGAAAGGAAAATAGGTAGGAAATTCTTGGTAATAGAAAGTGAACAATAGGTGGGAGAGAAGAATTAACTGAATCGAACCGAATATTGTCGATGCAGTTAAAAGGTAGAGAATCAGCTGGATGGGCCATATGATAGGATCGTACATGGTGGGTCAAGGAGAAGAAGAAAAAGAAATGGGGGAACGTGGCAAAAGAAATCATGGACTGTAAATATTTGAAAATAATGCATTCAGAAAGACTCAGTTTTACTGTTATGGCTCAAAACACAAAAAAAACGAGATTAACGTAATAATTCTCTTTATCTATTTCATTTATCTACATACAAATCACATGTAGCAGCGGCTGACACAGTGAAAGAAAGACCGTGGTTGCTATGGATAAAACAAAGTTCATTCGAGAGACTGTTTACCTTCAGCTACTATAAACCTTTAAAAAGGGAATGAAGTAATTTAAGCCTCTAACGAGAAATTCTGTGAAAGTATGATAAAAAAAGAAAAGAATACAATCATTAGTTATACAAAAGATATCTAAAAAGAGCAAAACTAAGCAAGCAATTTCTTGTTCATAGCTAATGCTACTAATTAATTATTACAAGTCTCGACTGATAATGATGTTTTAGTAATTTATAGACTCGAAATCATAACAATTCCCAAATTAAAAAATTTTGTTTTGAAAGAATTATTAAAATAAAAAACTCAATACTTTTGCTTCCTACAAAAGCATCCAATTGAGTAGGAGTATATTTAATCTTAATTTCTCTTGTTTTTATAATTACAAGTCGGCTAATGTATTCAACCTTTCCATTGTGATGTGGGTTAGCCCTTCTAAAGACATGGCAAAAGCACAATATTCCTACATTAAATTTAAATTCTAAATAGATCCCTCTTCGAGAGATTGTGTCAATTCTAACCAATTTTGGGTTATTCTTCATTAATTATTTCGCTGTCTGACCTTCCATTAAAGTTCATTTATTGTTAGACATTCTGTGTACATTCATGGTAACGCAATTCTTTTAAATATAATTTTCTAAAAATAATAATAAAAACAAAAACTAACATTCTTTATAAAACATTTTCGTAAATAAAGAAAATGACAAATATAAAAGTTTTAAGCATTTAATTAATTTATTTTGTAATATAATTAAAAATCCTTAATTGGACAGTTATAGGTTTAGTAAACTATTTTCTAACTACCTACCTTGCACTTTAATGGGATAGGTTTTGTTCTATTAATTTACTGTGCGATTTTCTTGATTAATCGGTTGTTTGAAAAATTACTTTAATCGTTATTTTATTATTTCATTAATCATTATAACTAACTCATTGTTGTAAAAATATAATTTAGAAAATAAATTACTTTTTATAAGAAAATGGTTATTAATGACGCAACTAAATTATTGAATATTTAGTAATAGACCAGATCTATCAATCTTCATCGTGATTATTAGAAATTATTACTTTTAAAATTACTCGCATGCAGGCCGATTATTATTGGAAATTAGGTTTCTTGTAAATAATTTAATTACGGCAAAAAACTTAACAGTTGATTGGCGATAATTACTTAATAAATGTGCTTGTATCGAATTACTATAAAATTATAACAGAATAGTGTGTGTATGTGTGAGGGTAATTTATTAATTATAAATAGAAGAAGAAAATTAAGACACTTGAGACTCAATATTAGTATCAGACGTGATGATAGTTCTGATAGACATTTTCCCAACAATTAAAAACTTCATAAATATTGTACTTCCTTGTGAATTTCTCGATTGTTCCCAAAACTGTCTCGGACACATGAATTTGCTCGTTTCTATTTCACTTTAATTATTTAATTGGTGATTCTCCTTCTAAGAGCAAAAACAATGGACATCTTTGTTTTTTAGTAATTAATTACGTTTTTATTCGATCTGTCACTGTTTTACCCAAAAAAAAGTTTCAGGAAACACACAATATGTATGAACAAAATTGAACTTCTCTGACATCTGACATTTTCATTTTCTCACGCATAAGTACGAATTTTTCTACTGTATCCTTTCAGACATACATACATTAGTAGGAACAACATCAACAAATCTTAATTAGACATAAATCATTCAATTCTGACAATAAACAGATCTAAATGTCTACTTAATGTACTAACGAAACGTAGTAAAGGAATTTTTGTACTTTAAGGTGATTCTCCTGGCAATTGCTCAAATAAAAACTTGAAAAGATTTGAGCAATCCTAAATATTCCTCCTAACGCCAAATGTTGCTTTATCTCAAACAAAAGATTTTTGCTTGATATGAGTTGGTAATAAAAAATTAGAGAAAATAGAGGGAGAGGGGGAGAGAGAAGGAAATACCAGAGTACTTATTCAGTACTGAGTTTCAAATCAATCGCATACATCAAAACAGTGCAGATCGAATGTGTATGCATTGGTATATTCATTCTAATGGAAATAATCAAACAATTACAATCTTTCTAATTGGATAACAAGGGCTTGATCGAAAGAGGTGAGGCCTGAGACGTGACTCTGTTGTTCAGATTTCAGATAAATCTAAATTATGGTAGGATAAAAGGACATCAGTCCTGCTTGAAATTGAATTAAATAAATAATTTTTTTGGTGGTGGAATACAGAATTAGAAAAGAACTAATAATTACTAAACATTTCCCTGGTTCCTGGAAAAGTAATGGCCACACACTACTTGGGAACAACTTGTGAAATATAATCTGGCAATAATAAATATCCATCCGTTCGTATCAGAAAAACTGGTTTGAAAACAGAGATTGACGTCAAAGAAACTACACGATTTTCAAGCAAGAAATGCTACCATTTCACTGATTTGTCTTTCTCCTGGGAATAGATATAGCTGTTCCGAGCCATTTTACTCCCAATACTTCAAGGATAATTTCCATGGCTAAAAAGACATTTTTCTGTAAGCAAGAATAACAATCATTATGATAATATTTATAAAGAAATAAAAAAAAAAGTCTTCGATACCACAGTTAAAGAGACTGACCTGCAATCACAGCAACCGACCAAAACATTGTTCGTGGCGAGTCAATAATTATAAATGATGATCGAACTACTTACAAAAAGATAAAAGCTACATACAGCTAACTATGCATTGGCTGAAAATCTCAGCAGGAAACTGTGACTCTGACGATCTGACCATAAACTTCAATTTTCTGAGTCTTCCTAAACAAGGATTCGGATACTTTCTCGGGAAAGTTAAATCACAAATGTAGGACAGAAAGCTGACACCTCTCGTCCCTTCTGACGGCCATGCTTCCACAATATCCCGGACAGATTCTAAGATGGTAACTGCAGAATATATTACCATATATTTGCGTCAAGTGTCTAACATGTTTGAGTGGAAGAGGGAAACATAAAAACTGAGCTTTGGGAACTTCTGCACCACAACAATGCTTTCTCGAACAAATGTAGGCTTTCTAAACAAATCTAATGTTAGTACAGTAGTGATCAAGCTTTGTGTGGTTTCTTCCTTGCTTCTTTCTAGTCAAAAAAGACAAAAACGAGTGAGATATTATTGGCGAAGATGAATCTTGAGAATTCTAAGAATTTAGTAATGAACCTCGTAACTACAAAGTTCTGATAATAAAGAAATAATAGAAGAATTTATAACGCCAAACAAAACAATTATTGTACGGGATCGTAGAATAAAAAGAAATTGGCTAAGAAGATAGAGAGACATGAATTGGAAGCCCTAGAGGTTTCTAAAGCTCGTCAAGCCTTTGAAAGCAACAACAAGTCATGCACTGAGCTGCTTGCTAAATGCCGGTGGCTCGATGGATTACTTTTTGGTAGCAGTAGATAAACGTTAGTCAAAGCAGCTTGTTACGGCTCACAGCCATTTCTGCATAATTGCGATTAATTGCGAGATCTAAATAAAGAGCAGCGTTTTAAGAAATCACTGATCATGCAAATCTTGAATCCGGCTACGAACTTTCAGCTATTGCAGTAAACTACAAACCCAGCCAGGTCATGGCAAGTCTTGCAACTATCATCTTTTTAACTTACACAGGCCTTGTTACATCAAAGCAAGCAAATTAGCTTTTTAAATTGATTTAAAGATCTGTACCTTTGCATTACTATAACTTGTCACAGTTAGAAGACCAGCTAAGGTAAAGAACTAACATGAACATCAAAATTTTATTATTGACGCTCGATAGTGAGAACAGTGATGGCGCTTAATAATGTCCTTAAACAGTGATACCAATACCTCGCTTTAAGTTTCCTAAGAGACCAGTTGCTATCTTAGAAAAAGTGAGATTTAATAGAAACTGTTTCTGACATCAGTACATTAGGAAACGGACATAATTCAGCAACTCGATGTATACATAACAAAATAAACTCCTGGAATAAAGACAGGCAGTATGATGATGGAAGTAAAACAGCGAATACACGTAATATACTTTCTGACGCCTAAGTTATACAAATTTTCAATTAAGCAGAGGCGGCTGTATAATTTAACATTTGCAACCAATTAATCGACGATCAGGTGGTTTGTACACTCTCTGAAGTTAGACCACCAGCTGCTGCTGAAATTAAGCCGTAGAGTGAGCTGCCAGATCCGCATTGGACCTTTTACTCTTAATCAACACATACGCTTTTAAGACTTTCAACTGTGGCCGCTGCCTTACGATCATCTTCATCGACCTAGAGAGTGCTTATAACAAGAACTTCATCAACTTCTGACCGTTCGAATTCCTGACAAATGTGTCAGAAGTATAAACAGTTTTTTTGCATCGTCAATCCACGTGTGTGACAGCTACCGCTGGTGTCTCCCAAGGTTCCGTGTTATTTTCTATTATATTAATCTTCTATAGCCGTAACACAAGTATTTTTCAATATGGGGCCGATACAGCTAGCCCCTTGTGTTAAGTCAATTATCATCGTATTTAAACAGCAACAAGCCTAAACCCACTAAGACCTAGGTCACTTTGTACTGTCATCCCAATCTTATCCAAAAATTAAGTCAATGCGACGTTTCTATGAATCTCTGGGGCACAAGTTTCAACCTTTTTTTATTGGCCCGTAAAACTGAAGCGATTTCTAGACATCGTTCAGAATCGCTCTTCCATTTTTTCATTGATCTGTGGGGCCACCCTTAGAAGTTAATTTACACGTACAAACTTTCCATGCGCCCGTGAATGATTATTATCGCTTTCTCTGCTTCTGTCCTCTGAAACCTTCTCACACAAATAGACTTAGTCAAAAGAAAAGAATTGTCTGCAGCAAGACGCTTCATTTCGATCGCGACTATCTTTCGGCGGAAGTTTGGAAGTTGAAGTATCCAGCATCTTTCGGAGATTCCATGTGGAACAGACCCTTTAGTATAATTTGGTTTCAGTAAAGGTTAGAGTCCGCATGCAGTGTTGGTAATCAAACTGTTGTTAGTCTACATTCTGCAAATGACCAAGTTGTAATTGCCAGCAACAAAAAGTACGAGAAAGCACAACATAGAAAAGTAGAGATACTCAGAATAGAAAATGACACTTCAGAAGATTTACCATTAGATAGAACATGAACAAATTTACTAACAGTAAACTGCAGATAGTTTGACATAACTATGCAGTGGTCGAAGTGAGGCGGTATACGGTACTTTTTATATTTTGTCTGAATATACCTAAACCTATTTCTATCGAAATACCATACCGGTATGCGTTTGTAGAGACTTGAACGATGACACTCCAACTTATTTTTGTCTCATAATTTTGTTCTATATTGGAATTTTCCATAATAAATACGGTTCTTTATCAGTTTTCGTTTTTGCTTCTGCCATTCTGCCATTCTGGTTTTGCCGTTTTGCGAAAGTCAATGATGTGTTGAATGCAGTTGAAAGCATCGATCACTACAAAATATCTTTCTTCAAATTGTATGGTTTGTGTAGTGCATCGCTAAATAATCAGCAGAAATTAAAACAATGTACTGCAAATTTAGCTATTCAACTGTATTTTATAGGACGTTTATTTAATATGCGCTGGGTTTCCTCCAGTTTAAGATCTGTTAAAGCTGTATGTAACAACTTATGAACTTACTATAGAGCTCTTGACAATGCTTCTAAAAATGTTTCAAGGCAGAGTAAAGAGAGTTGCTCCTTTTCCGGATTGAAAGAAAGATTAACCGAAATAAGTAGGATTTGTCCATAATTTAGGCCTGTTGTATGATGCTCTTTCCGAACTCTCGTATTTATCATTAGAATTACCAAAACGAGGAAACAATCTTCCTGACACTCTAATTTCTTAATCTTAATCAATAATACAGAATCCGGGTTCATACTTCAAAGAAGCAGAAAGGTCCATTTCCATACTTGAATTTAGTGGTGTGAAATTGCATGATAGTAGAAAAGTAGAGAAGAAAATAAATAGCACACAGTTTTATTGAAATGTAGCGAAAAATTTTCGCCAGCGTTTGTAAGGGTTTTCCTCGTCACACAGATCTGGAATGGAATCTCACATTTCAGATGATTATGATGATTTTATAAAAGCATTATAAATACTTGACCGTAATCAATGGCCACAGAAAGTCAATTTAAAGTACAGGGAAGAGAAAATTAAAGAGTTATGTGAAAGGTTTCGACTAACCGGCCATGACTATATCTGAAGTTTTCGGGACTATGTAGAATCTAGTAATAAAGTATCCGGACCGATAAGTTTACTAATGTAGACTGTCAATACCTTAGTTGTATAGGGTTGTAACTACTGCCGAATGTGAACGAATATTCAGTGCAATGAACATTGTTCACTCTGATTTGATTTGAGGACGATGGCATGCTGACTATTCAAAGTGTAGTGCTTAGAGAAGTGACGATCTTCTCGGAGTCGTTCATTTGGAGTCGTTCTTTACTGGGATCAAGAACGGGCGTTCTCAAATGTAAAAAAGAATCGTCCCCGTTCTTTTTAAACTTGGTTATATTTTTTCCAATTTGCTGCTACTATTTTAGTTGTTGTTAAGCCTGTAAACAAAAAAAAAAGAACCGGGGAAAACCGGAGAAAACGGAATGGAACGACTTTTTGGCACTGTTCTTTAAAAAGAACGGAACGGGTCGGAGCCGTTCTTTAAAAAGAACTGACCCCTCCATCTCTAGCTAGTGCTGGTCAACCTCCTAGTTTGACGTTTGACGTTTGACTGTCAAGCCATATGGAACTATCTTTGCGATTGTTTTTCTTTTTGTTTGCTGTTTAATTAATAGAAAATTTGTTTACTGGCGTATTAAATTTATTATTTTGTATCTGTAACTCTTTCCGAAGAAATCCGCCTTATGACGAAAGTTTTAGGTATTTAGTTTTTATCTCGAATATTTTACAGTCAAGTTGATCCAAGCTCGCTATTTGATTTTCGTTATAGGATCGGTTTCTTCAGAGAAGGTCACATACACATATTATGTCCCCATTGCGTGGGGCTCATCACCCCGAGGGGCACCCCAGCCCCTTTTAATTTTCAGTTTCATAGGGAGACCCTCAGGGAAGTTCCACAAAATCATATAAGGTGGGGGGGCAAGGAAGTTCCACAAAATAATCATATAGAGGGGGGTCCCCAAAGGACCCACCAACTGTGGGTAGGTTGCGTAGAGTCCACAAAGAGGTTAATATGGCACTGAGTCCATACCGGTAAAAAATATTTGCCACTTCGACCACCGTAAGCATGACTATGGAAAGAATCAAACACGAGCAAATGAAGCGAAGAATAGGAAAAGAAAGGAGTGTAAAAATGCATTGAATTTGATACTCAAAGCATATTTAAGTGTAGCAAAAACAAAAAACGCAACAAAGAAGGGTTTTCCATAAATTTGCGAAAAATCCAAAACACAAAACTAGAAACATGATAATACGTAATGCTGGAAATCGAAAAAGAAAAATCCATCGGATAATGGCAACAAACATTTTTAAGATATCTTAGACATTTCTGAAAAGAATAACCAAAACTGATCTAGTTGCCAAAAAAATATTTAAAATTAAAATTTCTTGGAAGAAGTAAGAGAAAGGTATTTTCTTAGCTTTTACCATTCCTTGCATTGTACTACATATAGAGCGATTGACAAGTTCAGTTGTAGATTCAGTGGGTTTAAAATTTTCAAAAAAAAGGGTCAGAATAAAAAAATAATTAAGGAACGGAAGTTCTGTAGTTTCTTACAGTTTATTATATACAACATTTTTGACATTGCAGAGTATTTTTCTGTGAATGATGAAATTTGTAAAAACCAAAACAAAATTAATTTAAACCAAAATTCCATTTTATATATTAATACATTGATTGATAATAATAAATTGCCAGTGAAAAGATTTCTATTCACTTTTCAAATTAGAAATTTCGCAGAAGATTAAACTAATATAACTTTATGAATATTAATTTACTTTAGCAAGCAACACTGGGTGTAACGAACTGACAACAAACATATTGCTCGTTGTACATTTATAGCAACAATTAATCTCGAAGATGTGTCATCTATGACATTTTGAAATATTATTCTAAGTAATGGTAGACACTACAGAACTGCGTTGCATTTAAACGTAAACCTAATGAGAAATGTTGGTGTTATTCAGACATACAGGGTCATGTTAAGCATCATCACAATATAATTAACGTTCGTTCAACAATCTGAAGAATGCGTGAAGTGCACTTGCTTTGTTGTGTGAAACTGGAATGATGCATAATTATAATAAAGTAGATTAAAATGATGTTTCAGGTTGAATGGTATAGCAACAACCATTTCGTGATTAGTATATTCCTTTTATACTGATTTAGTGCGATCGTTACGTTAATTAAATCTAATTTAAAAATGTAATAATTGATAGTTGAGTCTGACAAGGTGTGTATTTAACTTAAGTATACTATTAACACTAGCTATTTCCAGACCCAACAAATCACTACAATTTGAAGGCGACGCCTGGTCGGCAGGTCTAATAGTAGAGGCAAAGTTACCTTTGGCGCCGTTGTCCAACCATTTATTTTACAAGTGCTAGTAAAGTTGATACTTGCACAGACAACTGCTAAGTGCCAGGTATAAGGAAATGTCTGGGGTAAATAGTAAAGGTCCTAAAATTTATGAATAATATTTTTTCATTCATTCAAAAAGTCAGAAAGATAAATTTACTCTACAAAGTTGTTAGAATAGGTGTGCTTTTAACTAACAATGAGAAGTAGAACAAAATTAGGACTGTCACACTAATTAAACAGGTAAATGTATATTCCATTAAATAGTTATGTATATTATCCAAATGGTACATCATCATTTATTATAATTTTGTAGAGATACCTAACTCGTTCCTGTTATTTAGTTCAAGACAGCAATTTTCTCGAGCGAGCAAGCGCGATATTATTCCCTTTATATTTTATTTAGTATTGCTCCACTGCTAACATAGTATTTACGGTTATAAAAACTTATAACAAGAAAATAAGACAGACCACTACCACATAGTCACTTAATGCGTTTCCGACCTTTCGAAGTGTTTCGGCCCTTTGCGGCATTTTTATTACATCTTGTTGCCGACTGCCAATATATTTGAAATCACAGGGTATACGAAGAAATCACTAGTATTTCCCGGAGGAGCCATTTTCTAAAATCACAGCTTAGCTGCCCACGAAATTACAGTGTCGCGATTTTGAACACATATCTGAGACCGCAAGTTACAGGTTATGGTCACACGTAATCGACTGCTCATCATCTTATAAACATAGACCTTTGACGATCCCTCATTTAAGTTCGCCCATGGATATTGCTGTGTAGAATTTTCTTGATTTACACGATCTGTTGAAATAATCCAATTAACCAATCTTTTATTGTGATTACACATTATAACGTGATAAAAAAGTTATGTTTTGATTTCTGTAACATTAATTAAAGGGTATAGAGGTTATCAGAGTAATAGAATATTTGCAAGAATGAATTATGAGTGTCCTCATAAATAATAAACCAACCATAACGATCTCTATTTACTTGATAATATATTGTTATATGGTGCCGTTAAGATAAGTACTTTAATTATGACATTATTTAATATATATGTATAAAATAGACTAATTAATTGCTAACAAGCTTCATCATAACGATAAATATAGATTCAACGTTCATTATAGGATTATGGGTTCAATTAGGAAAGGTTAGTGAAATGTTTAACGGTACATCTTTAATTCCAATGCCGTTTAAACTAATTCTTCATTAAATTATTTACAATTTCCTGTAATTCGACATTAAAAACCATTATTAAAATGTTATAAAAATAATTTTTATTTCAACTACCTATATGCGCACAGTAAATAACGAATTCAACTATTTAATGTTTCCTGTATATAACCGTAAGGCTAAAACGTCATGTTATGTGTTTACATAAAGACACACTAATTAAAATTAATGTATTTTGTACTGTACACAAAAACAGGAGCTGTTTCTTCTGATTTTTGAACTTTCTCAAAGTACACGACCGACTACCGGAATTAAAAATTGTTTGTAGAAGCAACCTTCGTTTTTTTTTATTTTGTCTGTAATTTCAGCTTATATGTAGTGCAAATTTGTACTTATACTGATAAGTATGTCTTTTGTAGGTGTGAAAATAACTTTTGATCAGAAAATAGTAAACTTACTACGCGGTAATGCTTTTGATGGCAAAAGAGAATTACTTACTTAATTGAAAATAGTATTTTCTTTGATGTTTCTATGGGATGAAAACCAAAATGATTATACGTTTTCCCCAGAGAACCAAAATAGAATAAATAATACTAAATAAATTTTCCAGACCTAAATAACATAGTTCAGAAGAAATTAAATCTTTTCGAGTATTTAGTTACAACATTTATTGCCATAGAAAATGCAATAAAACAGCATAACTTAATTTTGATTATGCTGAGAGCACAATTTTGAATTTGCATCTCCACCAGCCGCTGCATAACAGTCTTACTGATGTCATTGGTTACCTTCCCCCACCTTCTCTTGAAATGTTGATGTTATTGACATCTCCATGTGTCTTCAAGAGTCTTTGCCTCACGATCACTCAATATTTAGAACAAAACAGAATACACTTTCGGGACAAAATCCAAGCTGTTATTTATCCCGCTATGATGTGCTAAGGCTAAATCCGGCCAAAAGGGAACAGATCCTTCGTGGGATCTCACAAGTGGCTTAATTAGTGCTTCCAGTCATTCTAATTGATCGTGCCTTTCGTGATAAAACAGTTAGTTTTACAGATCCTTTGCCAGCCAATACACTTTCCTGAAAAGTTCGTGACTTGTTTCTACCGTTTCTCTGTCGGAATCACCGTCGTATTCTAGACCAAGAATATGCGAGAAGTCAGCCTTGACATAGGTCTCATCGTTAATCAAGACACTGTCAAAACGCCTGATCAAGTGGGTTCGGCGTACAGCCAGCTTCATAACACGGGTTTTCGTCTACCATTCCAAATTGACTTTACAGGCTTGAAGAATTGCTTCTCAACTTTTTGGATCAGTAAGTATAAGTAGTTCAGTAGTTTATGGTGCAGTGTGCTTCTGCAGATATTGAATTTGTCAGTTTACTCAGTTCCCAAATGTTTCTTAAACTTTCGAATAACGCCCATGACGGCTAATGGCATATCCCAGCTCTTTGGTGACGCCCCCGTACGACAAACTCAGATTTTCTATATGCTTGTCATGATGAATTTCTTTGCTCATGATTTACACTGTCATTGCGAAGAGATTTCACCAGATAAACAAGTGATACGTTCCAACTAGAATGCGCGGGTGCACAATTTTGAATGCATACATTACTTTTGTACAGATCAGAGCTGGGTGAATAGCTTCAATGACCAAGCTCCAAGCACTGAGTTTGGGACCAAGCATCAAATACTTTAAAGAAAGTGCTTAAATTACCAAGCAAAAAATTGAATATTTAAAGTGGCAATTACTAAAACTCAAAATGAAAGCCTCAAAAGCGTTTCAAGCCCTGTGGAAGTGCTTTAAAGTCCTGTAAAAATGCTTCAAGTCCTTATGAAATTGTTCACGTCTTTATTAAACAATCATGATCAACTAATGGTGCAGTGCTTGTTTTGTCAGGGTCGGTGCTAGGAAATTTGGCGCCTAGGGCAGGATTTTCTAAGACGCCTACACATGGTAGAAAAAAGTTGTGTGCATGGTGCTTTTAATGACAGCTTTGGTTGTTTTATTTGCTCTGCGGAAAGAATGTTGTAAATATGTTAAGATACTTTGTAAATTAAATAAGTTTAAGTTAGGCATAGTGCATAACAAAATATAATATGCTAAGCAGTATAATATTTAAGTCTTTGTATTGAAACATCATATGATGAATAAAGTTTCTACTACTACTACTACTATCTATATCCGCTTATTTTTGATGCGTACATCGACAGGAAATCCATATCAGATAAATTCATTGATAATAACGTATGGAGATCTAATCAAATGCAAACTTTATAAAAAAAAAACGTTGAAATATTCTAGTATAATCTCGAGTACCCAACAAATCCAGCGGCTTCGTTCATAGTACCTTATTTAATAACTGGAAGACAGAAACAAAGGAACCTGATGCCAGCTATAAATATGCGCTGGACTCTAATAAACGGTTCATTTATCACATCACGGTAGAGAGCACTACAATTCACTAACTATCAGTGGAAATAAAACAAACAGAAAATTAGAACTCATTAAACCAAAGAAGAAAAGTTCAGCATCAAAAGTAACAGTGTTTGCTGTCCATGATCATTTACGTAAATCAGGAATCCAAACAAGATAAGAAGAAAGAAAGAAAGCCTATTTTAAGAGACAGATGGGCTCAACGCCAAAAGAGCAATTGGAAATCAGAACCAAAGAAAAGAAAATCTGCTCCAAAAGAAGTAGCTAAAAGTCCTAGTAATCAAGAACACTTGTCATAAAAGAAAACCAAAAAAAAAAGATGAGAAGAAATGAGAGAAATATACATCAAAAGAAACAACTCTTAATAAATACTATACACGTTGAAGTTCAAGCACATCTGAAAGGAATTCTAGCTCTAACACAACGAGTGATGATGATAAAAGTACATCTCGCAATACAAGAATGCCCTCTAGTACAAAATGAAGAGAAGTACGTTTAATTTCAGCATGTAGCAGACCTAAATGCCAAATTATTTAATTCAAAGACTAAAACAATGTGTGCCCACCAATCTTCTAAAAGCAGCGTACCAAGCATCAGATGCTCCGCAACAACTTTCACGTAAGGAATTCTGTCGAAGAGATGTACTTTCCAAGTAATATCTGAAAAGAACCATTTATGAGAGAAAGAAAATGAAGAGTAAATGAATATGTTTCTTCCAAGCAGTAGCAGATTAGTTATATGAGAATCAGAACTTTCTAGTCTGAATGTGTGACGCGACGCTTTAGAGTATTTGGCACCTACAGTAGGGTGGTAGGTACGTGATACATTTAATGTCAGGTCCACTAGTAGAAAATGAAGAAAGGTACGTTTGATTTAGCAAAGTAGCAAAAACATCAAAATATTGAAGTATTTGACTCAAGCATTAAAACATCATAAGTTCATTAATCTTTTGAAAGAAGCATATCAAGCATCAGATGCTCCTCAATGAGTTTCACTGAAGAAGTTCTGCACTTCTTAAGAAATAATTGAAAAGTACCATTTGTGAGATAAAGAAAATGAAGAGTGGCGAGCTTGCTTCTTCCGAGCAGTAGCGGATCAGTTATATGAGAACCAGAACTGGTCCTAGCTCGGGTATTACACAGCAGAATTTTTAAGGCGCCTTCGTGTGGTAAAAAGGGTGGTGCGTGGTACATTTAACGTCAGTTTTAATTGACCCATGCTGCAGTGCCTAAGGGGAGTTGCCTCATTTGCAGGTTCTTGCGTTAGCTCTACGTTATGTCATAGAAAATTAAATGTTTACTATGCCTAACTGAATAACTTGAAATTTTCAGATTCAGGCTTACTAGCTGGGCCCTGGAAAAGTTAAAAAAAGCACGAAAACTTCTTGTTAGGGATAAGGATTGCAAGCACTCTGGATGGGATTGAATTACTTAGAAGTACCAGCACCAAGCATTCATATTAAAAGGTGACGTGGTGTTTTAGGACCTGTAAATGCTTGAATCACTTTTGAAAGCACTTTCCCTAAGTACCTTTCCAGCTCTAGTACAGGCTTTATTATCTATTGAGAAAAAGGGCTCTGTCCATTAGTTAAAGCTCGCCTAGAAAAACAATAAACAGATAATATGATTTGTATTACAATAACTGTGTGATAACTCGTTTAAGAGGCTAGTTACATTTAAAAAACTTGAAGTTTCCAGAATTTAAATATTGTTCAGTTACGTCTGACAGTTAGGAATCATTTCTAGCATGAGCAGACTTTGGACAATCCAAGAGCAAGATGTCACATATTGGTTGTTCTCTACATAAAAGTAGTTATAATGAAGTTATCTGTGTATGTCAAATTATTTTAATATTCGATTAAGCCTAACCCTAATTTTATTTACAATAGTTTTAACATGTTTCAGTTTAGATAAAGATTATTCCATTCCTTCTACCATACAACCGTGTTAACTACAATTCCTGCTCAAAATTGAAATTTCTGCACCATATAAATAAACAAACAAATGTGAAGCAACAACACCTTATCTCCATTGGAATGGAAAATTATGACCAAACATAACTTTATCACAAGTACAAAACTTGTAATTTTTTATGGAAGACTGCCCTATCTACAATTATATTATAAATGATGAATTCCTCAAGCTGGAAGTTGTTATGGACCGTTGGAATCTAAAATTCTAAAACGACTCATCTAAGTGCAGACAGGGTGTTTAAAACCATCATTTAGAGATTTTGATAAAGCCCAATTTCTAATTCCAACTAGAAATTAATTAAACTGTAGCCTCCTCTAAACGTCCCTAAATGAACACGTATATCAAATTAATTTGAATAGGTTATTTTCCCTTAACATAGCAGCGTAGTGTTAAATCATTCTTCTCGGGTTATTTTTGATACTGACATGGAGAACTATGGCGTCTGTCGACGTATGAGACAACATCAATTGCTGCATTCTGCGCTACTGTATTGGCAGCTTTAAAACTGTTAGGTACCTATAGCTTCAAATTTGCTTAAAGAATCTCCATAGATGACGTAGTATTTTCGGATGAGGATTTGCAGCAACTCATTATTTGTCACATATGCCTGCCATGAAAGGTCTACGAGTGTGATGCTTTGTCTATAGTTATATAAGGCACACTCAGCATCATGTTGTGCTTTCGACTCGTCTGTGATATTTTAATTCGTATAAGTGAAGAATAGCTTTCTTTTTTTATTTATCGCAAGTTTACAATTTATTTGTTTACAAAGTGCCAAGTAATAAGTAAATGTGATGATAGCTGATAGGGAGACTGTTCAGTAACAGCTCACCATGGATTAAGTAGTGAGGTCAATACGCCAGACTCTTTTTAATCTTCTTTCTTTTAGGTATTGGCTGGGTAAAACTCTAATTAGTTCGTTGGCATTGTCTGTCATACGGTTTTTATGATTTATGGCTCACTGTCGTATTACTAATGAGATGAGAAGGATTTTTAGGTCCTCATAGATGGTTTGATTCCAAACAAGCCAGGCCAGTGCGTTCAGCATTGTGAGAAGAGCTTTGAAATGAAACGTCTGCAGTATCTTTGTGTTGGTTGGTTTGGTACAGCCTCGGAGTTCTACACTGTATGACTCTCAATGGATAGTCTAGAAAGTCCGCCGATCAACCAATTCATTTGTTTGATTTTTACTGTTAGTTGCTGTTTTTTGGCTTTGATATGTGCCTTCTATGTGAGTTTCTCATTGAGATGCAGTCCTAGGTACTTGACTTCTAATTTAACAGAATTTGTCACTGTTTATCCTGACTCTTCATTGGCTAAACCATTCTCGTAGTGGGTCTAGATGATGTTGTAGACCTTCGGATGCTAGTAATGGTTCACAATAATAAGTTGGTGGTTAGAAACAGCACTGTTTATTTTAACTTGGAAAAATCTCTCCGATAAGTATGACTTTAGCAGCAAATATATTTGAGTGGGAAGAAGTCTCTTTATTTAGTGCAGCAGTCCCTCGTGCCAGACCTTGTCTTCTTCTCTTCCATGAATGTCATGATGTAGTTGATTAATCTATGGCATTGCTGGATTGCAGAACGGTTGGAAACCAAATTGATAGTTTGGGATCTGTTCTGCATCGGTAGTTGATTCCCTAATTATTTTTAAAAGGAGTCTCTCAAATACCTTTCACACGATGGGTAAAAGACTTATTGGCCGGTATGAGGTAGTTTCTGTTGGAGATTTGCCGGGCTTGGGAATTATAATAATTTGGGCGAATTTCCATTATAAATTTTTGTCAAAAGTAGGAGCTTTGCGTGGAAGATGTTTCAGCATATCGCCCACTATTAAGTCTTGCCCTGGAGATTTTCAAGAATTGGCATGACTAATCTCTTGCCTTACTTTTGACGGAGTAAGTGTTCGTATAGGTAACTCCATGGGACACGGGATATCCAAGAAGGCTATTATATCGTTGTCGTTAGCGGTGGCACCAGCTGGAGGTGGACTAAATACGTTAAAAAAGTATTCAGCAAATGCTTTGACTATTTCTTCGTTTTATCGTGCCCAGCTGTTGTCAGGTTTTCTTATTGGTACAGTTGTAGTTACAGGTCTTTTGAGGTTTTTTCTGGCTTTCCAGATTGAGTAATTATTTGAAGATAGGTTGGTTACAAAGTGTTGGAATGTGTCATTTCAAAATTCGTGGAGGGCTGAGAGGAGTCTGTGAGTAAATCGATTCAGAAATGTTTTGTCGAGAGCATTACGTGTCCTTTGCCATCTTTTACGGGGCTTTCTTTTTTCGGCTACCGGGGCTTTAATGTGGAGAGATACATTAACACTTTGCGTTTCATATTTTGGGGAGTTTGCTTTAATGAAATGTTCAATTGCTGTCTCAAGGTCTTGAGGTACTTTTAGTCTCAGGTTTAAGTTGATAGTGTTATTTATAATATTTTGGAATTTATCCCAATTTGTATGTTTTGTAATCGGCTTGGAATGGAATGGTTTTGGTACTTATTGTAATTATAAATGAGTTATGATCTTTAGCTAAGTCGTTGTTAGATTTTAAGTCACAATAGATGTCTAAAATCCCTTTAGTTATAGCGAAGTCAATTAGGTCAGGTCTTTTGTTGGGGTCTGATGGCCAGTAGGTCGGTTCGCCAGTCGACAGGTAATTCATATTGTGGTGTTGTGGAACACGAAAGAGATTTCGTCCTTTGGGAGTGATGAGTCTCGAACCCCAGGCAGTATTCTTGGCATCTAGAGAACGACCATAACTCATGATCAGTACATCAGTATGAAAATGAAACAATAATCTCCTTACAAACTGATTTATCTGCTACGCCTGTGTTTCGGCCTAAATAATAAATAAATAGCGCAATAATGTAATTATATCATCATCATAGTTTTCGAATAATATTTCATGTAAACAAGGCCTAAATATCTGTGTGCAAATACACCAGTTTATGGGAAGATTATTGTATTATCTTCATCTTAAACACTGTGCTATGAGGAATCTTTACATCAGGAGCACATCAATATGTTCGTTAAATTTGCTATTGATTGATAAATGTGGCTTATTGTGGTACCTTAAGCAACAAAATCTGATATTGTGGAGGAGAAGCAATAATCCTTGAAGTACTCAATTTTCAAGTGCGTAGGATTCCGAAGATGTATGTTATTTCCTACATAGGCTCGTATAAGAAGGAACTGATAACTTGAGGTAGATTGTCTCTTAGGTAATTTCTTTCTTACATTACAATTATCAGATTTATCTTCAAATCGTGCCTCTATGTATTTTCTCTTTTTCTCCACAGCCAACGTGGCCATTTTCATTCCAGTCATCAGAAGATTTTTAGTTATCATCCTCTATGCTGTTTTACTTGAATTTTTATATAAATTGTATCGTTCAGTAAGTATTCTGTAGTCTATAAATGGTAATTAAACTGTAGCTTACAGTACCTACAAGTAAATAAATAAGTAAATTGTTAACTAATCCTTTAATTAGTTGATTTGCAGCAGGATGATTGTGCCAGTACCAAATGAAACTGAAGAACACCGCTTTGTAAGTCTCTTTCTCCGTTTAAGTAGCTTGCTGCTATTGTTTTTCTTTTGATTATTGTTTTTCTTCTGTTATTGCCCTCTTACTCTTAACAATTGTTTCTTTTTCTTTGTTTTCTTGTTTTTTCTCGAGGGATACATTTTCAGGAAAATTAAAGACAGCTGCAACTAAAATATTTTGCGTCTTCATTTTAAGTGTCTTGACAATTTGCTCATTCTTTTGATATTTTGTTTGGATGTGCTGGGTAAAGCAAAATTAATTTCACCACCACCTTCATCTTCGCCAGAAATGTAATCTACTAATCGTTGCTAGTCTTTCATTTGGCGCTGCAGGTCAAAACAGAAGTGGTTTCGTTCTTTCCACGGAAAGCGACTGAAGTGACATTGTTCGAACCTTTAATGGCAACCACTTCTCCAAGTTTATTGTTAAGTTGAAAGCCGATTTCCTCTACGCTGAAAATGTCCGGCTTCTCAAAAGATCATTTTTTTAACTCAAGTAAAATACTTTAACAATGACTTTTTTTGTTCATTGCTAGCGCACGAGCTACTGAAATACCCTTGACTTCTTTGAATGAAAGGTTTGGATTTTGAGTAAACATAGTTTGATTAGCTCCAACCCGTCTAGTTCATATATATATAGACCTCACTGAGTCTCTACAGAGAGTAAACTCAGGTGTCTAGTTTTTGATTAGTATGTGTGACAATATTTCTCTGAAAACCTCCAAAATCCACGACGATCTGGCTTAATGAAATCTTTGCAAGGACTTTTTTCCCTAATTGCCTCTTCAGCAGGGTTTTTGGAATTACAAAAACTTATTGCGGTTTAATTAACTCTCATTTTTAAATTTTCGTCTTTAGTTTTTAAAAGCGTTTGATACATTATCCTTAGACTATTTTCCTCACCGGTAAGTCCCTTTCCTGACATATCTGCATTTTTTCTAAAACCAACCTATTGGTTACAGGAATTTGTTTATTGTTTTCACCTAAAATCCTTGTAAGAAATACATTATTTGGACAGCCTTATGACTGTACAAAGTATGGCATATCTTGCCTAAAAAATCAAAAAATCGTTTAAACCTTACCCAATACTGCTGGGTAGATAAACCAAAATCCCAAACGTTCTACTTTGGGTTGTTATTAAATATTAAAAATTAGTGTAATAAATTAAGTTTTTTTTTAAATTATACATTCTAGAAAATTTAGATTTTATACGTAATTTTCAGTGTTAACCTTCCCTGTGGAACTGTGTCTTAATCCAGAATTTTTTCAATAACTCCCTAACAGTTGCTGTTGCAGTATTAAGGAAATCTCGTTTACTTATAGATAATAATTTGCAAAAACTGGTTTTGTCGCAAAAAGATGAGGCCGTCTTTAATTATCAGAACTTTTCTTACAGACAGAAGTGTCTAAAATTCTACTTTTTTACCCACGAATTGTGTTTGAAATATTTCCGATAATTTTCGTATCAAATGTAGGGCCAATATCCAGAAATCTATTGTTCAGGGATTCACAATTAAATTCAATTCTTTGTTTTTTTTCGAAAAAAATTTTCTGAAACCTAAAAAGAAATATAATTGCGGTCTACAATACTAACTAGGCGTAGGTACATAATGTTTTTCCCCCACAAAATGCATTTCAGACATAATAAGCAATTAAATACAATCTTCACAATCATTATTAAAAAAAACAAGATATATCATCAAAGATTATTTTCTGAACAAATTTCATTTAACTTTTTCACGGACGTTGCGGAACAAAAACGTATTTATTGTTTTGTGGTTCCCATGCTAATTTTGGTCAAAACTAATTACACAGGTGTACAGCTTGCGGTTTTTTCCTCTTTGAATTC
Organism: Ignelater luminosus; assembly: GCA_011009095.1. Taxonomy (NCBI): domain Eukaryota; kingdom Metazoa; phylum Arthropoda; class Insecta; order Coleoptera; family Elateridae; genus Ignelater; species Ignelater luminosus. Next base: position 603,261 of record VTPC01090141.1, read on the forward strand.
AGGCAACTACCGGACAAAATCAGTTCAACCAGTAAATTTGCTATGGACGCTAGATTTACTTACAAATTTATGGAGAGTGCAAATGTCGGTTCGATGCGGTCACGTTCGAGCTCGGTGGGCCTCCTTCACGTACCAGATCGAACTATTATTCGATTTTATGGCCAAATTAGCTTGTATTTCAACTTTTTAGTTTTAAAAGACAGTTAACGAAGTTTTATTAAAGAAATGAACTACAAGATTGCATTACCACTTAATTATTATGTTATTTATGGATAAACCGAACTCGAAACAATTAGCTTTTATTGACTAGATTAACGCTTCTTAGATTTCTTTATATCAATCTTCATTTTTTTTAAAGTGTAGTACAAAATATTAATTTGTTTTTTATTAAGATGGTAAACAAGCAATAGTTATTATAGCATTAGCATGACAGCAGCAGGTGTAGTAAATTAGAAAAATTTCTAAATTTGTCCATACCGTCCAAATTAATAGTTAATATTGAATAGCAGTTACTGTTTCTTTCAGGAATATAAATAGGAGGGTACCATTAAACACACAGCAGGATGGTATATTTCTATACCCGAGGCAAAACGTTTACATTCTTATTAATAAGGAACCTGCAGAATGACAGTGAACAGCTGTATAATAATATACAAGGCGTTCACTTTTTGTAACTAAACACGGCAATCCCGAACATAGAAAAATATGAACAACATCTACTTTTCCAAAAATGAAGCAATAACGTTTTTGATTCAATTTAGAGTGAAAAACGTCAAAGGTACTAAAGGTACTTAAAATTTGTTTATCTTTTGCTTTCCGTATCAAGTTTTGCATTATTTGCTTTTGCTTTCTGATCTTCTAATTTAGTACCTATATTAATACAGAACAGCAAAATTAGGACTCGATTGTTTTCACTTGGATCAAGTATGGGCAAATTTGACCTCCGAGGCAGATTTGGCTCTTCTAAAAGCACATTTATCAGCAAAAACTAACTTTCAACAAAAAACCATTTCATTTTCACGTTCGAACTGTAAAACATGTTTTGTCGTTATACGAGCCATTTTGGCCCCGGAAGCCAAAATCGTCTATCCTAACCCGGAATAGAAACTTCCTAGGATTAGTTACTTATATGGTGCCCCTAATATCTGAGTCTGATCTAATGAGTTTCTCTATTATCCCAGAAATGAGAAGCGACTCTCGATATCCGGGAAAATATAAAACCAAACTACGATTCTTTAGCAGCATCTGAAGCTTATTCGATTAATATAAACGTTTCTAAGATATAGCAGTGTTTGTTTGTCGATGTCCAATGCCCAAAATGTCCTGTTCAATTAGATTCTGAATTGTTACGCAAGTGAGCAGCAATAGAAAACGTTAATGAAAGCGCATAGAAATGTCTTCAAAAGCAAAGACAGTTGTCGTGTTCATTAACTTATAAACTGTTTTCAGTGGAGTTGCTTTTTAAACAATACTTCCTCTGAGTCACAAAATGATAAAGTAATATGCTACATACAGTGTATGACTATAAGATAATGAGAACAGTTTTGTTATACTACAATGGAACTAGTTGCTAAGATCTGGCCTAAACCCCACTACATATCTAACTTTCATGGTTTTCATTCAGTTACAAAACGTAAAAATTATGGGAAGGAGGCGCTGGCATTTTTATTTCCCATAGTTATGCTTAAGACGAAATTGATACGCATTAAGACTAAAAGCAATGAAAACTACCTTTCTTTCAGTATATAAGCCATGAAATGTAGTAGCACTCGCATCGTACAGGAAAAATTTGTTTCGGCAGTTCCAAGACTCTGTTATTAGCGGCAAAGGTTTTAATGCCCATCATAGTCTTTGGGGATCATCCTTTGACAATTCCCAAGGAAATAATCTAGTTATAAACAACGTAAACCCAACCAGAATAGTTCTTGCTTTCCATAACACCTCAATTATAGATATAGTGGTGGCATCTTCAGACATGGCGCATAAAATAAGTGGAATGTATTTTCAGATTCACTAGGTTCTGATCATCTACCAATTTTAATTCAATATAAAATAAAACATAATAGTTTTATGATAAACCCTGCGTCCAAATGGAAGGATAAGTTTCGTGACTTCATTATCTACGAATTGCAAAACCCTGAATTTGCAAATGCTAACAGGTAATTCCTCTGTAACTGAGTCTATTAACAAAGCAGGCAAAGTTTCCTGCCGATTAAGAAACATTTCACACCTTCAATTCTTCTCATATGATTAACTTGTGAAAAAACGCTTTGACAAACTAATTATAAACGTGTTTTCAATTATCTAGAATATAGGAAAATGGAAGCAAACACTAAAAAACTATTTAAACAAACTACGCAGTAATTGGAAATAATTTCTAAACAAACTTAATAGAAATACTCTAGTCACGGCCATATGGAAACAAATAAAGGCTATACGAAACAAATCCCACGAATTAAAAAAACTATCGTAAGAGAACAAATTATAGAAAAATTACTTGGTAGCCTTGCACCAGCTACTGTTCCTCATCACCTAATCATTCTATGGATAACAGAAGTATACCCTCGCATACTCTAACTTTCTTGGTGAACTGTTTGCTATTCTTGATCTCGAAACAGCATTTCGAACCAGTCCAAAAACAGCACCGGGACTTGATACAGCATGTGAACCTGTTTGCCTGACGTAGCCAAAACACTTTTATTCCATATAATAATTGGTAGATTAAAGAGAGTTTTTTCCCAAAACTAAAAGAAATCGTAATTTGTCAATTTATCAAAGACTCCGAACTTCCCGAAACTTATCGACCGATTACACTTTAAATACATTATGTCAAGTACCACTAAAACATTTGATAGAATAATCCAATTGCGTCTGGATTGGTATTTTGAAAATAAAGCTATACTACCAAAAACTCAGTACGGCTTCAGGAGGGGGTGTGTAACTATTGATGCCCTCACCCAGCTAGACATAGATGTTCAAAATAACTTCTCGCAAAATAATTATCTATGATGTCTGTTTCTAGACATCAAGGAGGCATGTGATGCCGTCGACTTGGATTTATAAAGTAATCCAATATGCAGAAGACTTCTGTATATATACAATTCAAACAACTAAGCATGATTCTTCTTTTTCCTCTTAGTAAGACGTGACGTCTGTTTAATCTGAATTTTTATGCTATTGTTGGTCTTGGGATGTTGATTGCCAACTGTCTTTCCATCGTTTGGGCGGTCTTCCCGGTGGTTTCTTGCCGTCTGGTTTTCCACTCCGGGTTATTTTGGCTAGTCTGGTGTATGCCATTCTGGACGTGGTTATTCCATTCCTTGCCCATCTTACCACGTCCTCGACTCCACATATTTGTCTTACATGGGTGTTCGTCTGTCTGTCCCACATTGTACGTATATCCTGTTATGGCTCTAAGAGTTTTCATTTCGGTTGTTCTCAGTTACCTTTTGGTTATGGCGCTATCAGCTCTGGCTTCGGCTCCGTACGTCATCACGGGCCTAACACATGTTTTACAGATTCTGTATTTGCATTCGATGGTTAAATTTTTGTTTTTTCATTACTTGTTTAAGTTGTCCAGATATAATGCGTGCTTTGTTGGCCTGTTGTCTAACCTCCTCTTTGAGATTGCTGCTGCTGTTTATTTTCACCCCGAGATAGTCAAAACACATCACCCGTTCAATGATGATGTCATCCACTGTCAGTTTGCATCTCAAAGGTTCTTTTGATATTGTCATTGATTTTGTCTTCGTTGTGTAGATTTTCATGTTATACTTTTCTGCGGTGGTTTTAAATGTGCAGAGAAGACGTTGTAGGTCATCTTCGGATTCCGCTGATAAGACTGCATCGTCCGCATAATACAGGCTGTGTATAAGGTGATTGTCCAGTTTATAACCAAGACCCCGCTCTTTCACTGCTTGTACGATCTTGTCCATGATGATGTTAAATAACAGTGGGCTTAAATTATCTTCTTGACGTATTCCTATGTTTTTATTTTTCCGGTTCACTTTTTATTTACTCTTAATTTGGTGGTGTTGTCGCTATTAAGGTCTTCGACTAGTGTAATGTATTCTTTAGGTACGCCTTTCACCTCAAGTATATGTAAGACATCTTTCAGCTGTAAGCGGTCAAATGCTTTTGTTACGTCTATGAAACAGATAAATGCGGGTTGTTATATTCGATTGCTTTGTCTGCGATCTGCCATAAGATAACAACGGCATCTACAGTAGATTTGTTTCTTCAGAAGCCCTGTTGTTCTTCACTCATCGGCATAATGTAAGATATTTCTGTTGCAATAATACTTGTAAACAGCTTTATTACAGAGTTTAGTAGAGTTATTCCTCTGCAGTTTGAAGGTTCTTTTTTGTCTCCTTTTTTGAACAGTGGAATTGTGATACTTTGTTTCCATTCTGTTAGTATTTTTCGGTTCTTTATTATTTTCTTAAATAATTTAGTTATTTTTTGCGCTAGTGATTCTCCCGCATATTTTATAAGTTCGTTGCTTATTTGGTCTTCGTTGGAGGTTTTTCTATTTTTGAGTTTTGTTCCAGAGTAATTGTTGTTTGTTCATTATCAATTTCATCTTCTTCGTGTTTGTCGCATCAGCATAAAGTTCTTTCTTCATCAATAGCTTTTATTTCTACATTCACGTTTATTGACTTTTTTTAGGCTTCTTAGGATTTTCCATACTCGTTTCTGTGATCCGTATATATCATGTTCCATGCCTGTGCTGAATTTTCGCCAGGATTTCTTTATTTCGCGAATTCTGCTGTTTGCCTGGTTTCGAATTATAACGTAGTTTTCGTATGCTTCTCTTAACTTTTTACTTTTTGATCCTAAGAAAGCTTTTTTCTTTTTATCCGTAATCTCTTTAACTTCTACAGTAAACTATGGTGTTCGGTTTTGCGTTTATATATACTTTTTTCTTTCCAATGGCTTCTTGGGTTGCTTTACTGATATTGTTTTTCAGTGTGTTCCGGTTACTTTAGACATTATTTTCACCTACTGAATTGTTTGCAATATGTTGGTGCAAACGGTTTACGTATAATTGTCTTTGGTCTTCTAGAGCTTGTATATTAAAGTTTTCAACGTACATTGGGGGGATCTTTTTGCTTGGTGTGTTAAACATTCTAAATTTGCCAAGAATTAAGTTATGGTCTGAACCTATGTTTGCTGATGTTAAACTTCTTATATCTAAGCTCTCTTCAGGGTGTATGGCTCTGTTGGTGATTATATAGTCAATTAGAGATTTGTTGTCACGGTTATCTATAAACATGTATTTTGTGTTGTGGTTTGTGTTTAAAGAAGGTTTTATTGATCCGGAGTTTATTGAGGAGGCAAAATTCGGTTAGCATCTCTCCTCGGTAATTTAGGACCTCTTCGTTGAAAGTTTGTTTGACGCCGTCTACTATTTCACTCTAGCGTTTAGGTCTCCTAGGAGGATTACTCTTTCACTCTTAGGGATTTGGTCTATTTAAAGATGTAATTGTTCGTAGAATTCTGTGGTAGCTTGTTCAGGATTACTGGCGTCCAGAGCATATACTGATATTACGTGTAGTGGTTTATTACTCGGGGTGATTTTTATTGTTAGTATTCGGTCATTAATATATTCTAAGCTATCGACGTTCTTTTCGTATTTGTCATGAATAAGTAGGCCTACTACTGAGCTTGCTTCTTCTGTTTTGGCGCGTCCGCTGTAGATCAAAATGTAGTTTTGATATGTTGATGCAAAGATAAATTTTTTGATTATCCAGTTCTAGTATGATCTCTTGGTCTTTGTTGTTGACCGATTTGAGATTCCAGCAACATCTTAACTGATGTTTTCTTCCATTTTCTCCTTTTCCGTTGTCTCGCATTTGTCGTCATCGTGGTTGTCTGTCCGGCATCCGAGGCATTGTTTCCAGTGCTGTGAGCGTTTTTTTGACTTTTTACCGCAAGCAGGTTGCTGGCCTCACCTTCGAACCTTCCTCCTTTACCCAGGCTTGGGACCGGCAACAGCATCCACTGAGCTACTCGATCCACCCTGTGGCTACTGCAGGCGGAGTGATTGTGTAACACAAATACGACACGTTATATCTTATACCCAAGGTTAGTACAAATGGGCTTCGCAATGTCCCCGCAAAAATCTGCCGGGATGTTTTTCTTTAGATATCGACTGTCAACAACAAACACCTTTGCTGTTGGGAATCTATTCCTATTATAGACACCTATAAGTGTCTGGGTTTAATATTCGATAAGAAATTACTATGAACTAATTATATGAAACTAAAGAAGAGAAAGGGATCAATATGTTTAGGTGTAATATGATGCAGACCCGCAAACTTCTCTTATATGCTATAAAACATAGTTCCGTAATTTAATACTAACCTGCTTGGACTAGATCGTTTGCAATACCAAGTCATTCGTATTAGTGTTGATGCTATGAAATCGTCTCCATGCCAAGCAAGCTCGAGAGCTTACATTAACCCTACGTAGAGAATAGCGTGCAAATAAGACTGTATTAAAATACCAGGCTTCTAACTTCTTTTTGTACGAACGTATAGTACCACCTGGTATTGATAATCTAGATAACTCTTTCTGAAGTAAGAAAAACTCTCCTCCACTTGAAAGCACCTTTCATTGATACTTGTCCTTATGATTATATTGTAGGTTCAACTAAACTGCCTTTAATACAATTAATCATTAGCAGTGCTCATGACTAGACCGTCGGTATTATACCCCCGATTTACTGGATTAAGTACGCAAATATCCTGGAGTCTACTCTGTTTGATTTGGGCTGAGAAATAAACATATATACCTACAGATGGATCTAAAAGTGAAGGTGGAACAGGTAATGCCTTTTATGTCTCAAATAACAACTACAGTTTTCAGTGTTGAATACATACCTAATTTTTGTTCTGTGTACACAGTGGATGCTATAGCCATAGAAAGTGCTTTACAATCTCCACAACAATTACCGTAATATCTAACTCTAACTCTGTCTTCAAATACTGCAGGGACCAGCCCTTATATTTTCTAGAAACCAAATTGTTTTTAATAGTTTGAAACTTTTTAAACTCCCTTAAAGATAAAACTGCAAAAGAAGCAAGTAAGTTATCGGGCATCAAACATGACCATATAACCGATATATTTAAGCAAAATGTAAGACAAAAGTAGGAAATAACCTAACCTTTCATCTGAATTGCCTCAATTTCGCATAGCGTTTCTCTCTATAGCGTTCCACTATTACATATTAGCATCTTGGGACAAAAAGGTTTGCGTACAATGTAATTAACTTTTTAAATAATGCGAAGATTGCGTTCATCCGCAAATAATAATAATAATAATTTTCATTTACTGCTTTTTACGCAGCATCTTTAGAACGACATTTTTACATCTCCTTAATACATAGATACATAAGTAAATGCATTAATTAATTACACTAATATGAAAATAAGGATAATAAAACTCTCACTCTCAGTGATTGATTACTAATAAACTCTAAAAAGGTTTCATTGATCCTAGATACTTCAGTTATTTCCTAATCGTTTTAATGTAATTGGGTTTTATTTTTTTTTAATTAAGTCAACAAATATCCCTTACTTTACAAAAACAGGCGTAGTATTTGTATTAGTCTCTTTGATCATCTGCTTCGATCACTTTTTATTCAGCCTGAAATAAATAATTTTGGAGGAGTCCGGTTCTACTTACTTATCTAAAATTCTAAGGTCGTTACCTTATTGTGTATTCATAACGTTAGTATATTATCATTTCGAAGAACCCTTATCGACAATATAACAAATTAAGTTGCTTATTCTAAATTGTAATCATTGTGTACTAGAAATATCTAAGTCTAAATTCACATACTACTACTTGTAAATTTTTTCGGGTAAAGATTTTGCAGTTCTCTTGTTGGGTCTTGATGGACAACGTTTAGATTTAGGCATTAACACACTTCACTAACACTTTAACAGAGTACAGACCTCTAATGTTGTACCGACAACATGAAGCGAAAGATAACATCTATTTTTACAGTAATCCAAATTTATGACAACCGTTTAAACAGAACCATAACAAAATATTGAATTTTGCTCGTGAATGAATGACAAGGGGAAAACTTACTATTATCCACAATAGAAGAAAGGTTGTTGCAGTACACGCTGCTGGGGGTAACGTTACCATAGTACTATGTAAAGTGTGTTTATTTCTAATAGACTCAATCTTCTTATGCAAAAGTCAAGTGCTTAACAATTTTATGGCTTGTTAAACAGCATTTGCCTTTGTTAGACGCTTGTTTTCATAAAAGATGTGTTTTAACAGGTATGCATTCGTTTTAAGAAGCAAAGGAAGTAGACTTTTATCATCTTGAAGGGATGAAAGATTTGAGTAATATGCAACTTTGTGTTTACCTGGGCCGTAGGTAGCTTGTAATCTGTTTATTGTTCCGACAGTGAGAGTACATATTTACAACAATTTCAATACTGACTTGATAACAATACAAATGTGTTTCAAATTGTAAATTTCAAAATAACGTCCTTCTTAATAGACAACCTACAGAAACGACCAGCTTGGTTTGTGAATATAATTAATTTTGGAATGTAATTTATTTAAAATTAATTCGGTTATCTTCAAACTAATTACAATTAAGAAAAACTAAGCACGTATTTATGTTTCTAATACCATCGTAATTGTAGACTTAATTTCATTTTGAAGACTTTCTCAGTGTTTTGTGATTGACATTAAATTATTGATTATGCCTCCATTATGAAATTCTTAATTTTCTAATAATTTTTTGTACTTCTACATCATGCAATTTATAGTGAATCTAAAGAAATTTGTCTAGGATATCATAAAACTTGTGGTTCTTCGCTTTCCAAAACAGATGCTCATAAAGCCAGAAAAGAATAGACATTCTTGTTTACGCCCTCACAAAATACGGACATTCGTCGTATAATAAGTCAGTTAACCTGCTGTTCCTCTTTTATAATTACCCCCGAGTTTTTCAAACAATTTTTTTAAGAGACGTACAGAATACAATCTAATAAATTCTTTTTTCTTGTGAAACACAATGCACAATGCAATAGTAAGAATTTTTTGCTAATTTATATTTCTATATTTAAATTAGAACTACAAAAGTTTTATTAGTTTACAAAAACAATATATTGGTTGATATTTTCTTTGATTGGCCCAAAACGTGTTTATTCTTTCCTTAAGGGTGCTTTATCGAAACATCCAAGAGTTAGTTGCCTATATTGAGGAGCACGAGAGTGGGTGTAATCTAGATTTTTAGTGTTCCTACAAAGCTGGTATTTTAGCCCCAGGCGTCCAATCCAATTGATTTCCAAATCAACACTCCATGATGACTTAAAAGGGAAAGACGAACCCAACAAGCATTTGGCGGAGGTTATTCTTTTCAAGCTTGAAGGAATACTAGCGAATGGTATGAAAACACTTGAAAAATAGGGATTTGGTCTTTCTCGGAACGAAGTGCTATTTATTGTTTCCGCCTACATAACAAACATTTATTATTAAACTAAAACACCTTTCAAAATTTAGGCCATGCCTGATTTCTTAATTTACAGAACAAACATAATCTATCAGTTAAGACATCCGAATCAGTAGAATATCAAAGGAAAAAGGTGACAGATCGTTTTGTAATTGACTTTTATTCCAAACTATTGGAACAAGTTTCGACCGAGTTACACAATTATGTGATCGGCCAAGGCAAACCTAACAAGTTGAAGGAGACAACATATAAGCTGGGCCAAGTAAGGTATCATTTGAAGACTTTAACTTGGACACTGTAAAACTAAATGTCAAACATAACAAAAGCACAAAAAGAAACGTGTTACAACACGCGCCGAGATCACTGCTGATTAACACTAGATCTACTGCAGAAGAATAACGAGAAACGTTTAGGAAAAACAAACATACAGGGATAGAAATCGAGAGACACTAGCGAAAGTAGCACTGAACCAGATTAGGAAGAATTGGATAATGATCTCGATTTCATAAATGAGGAAAATCGTGAAAATGGCAAACCTGAAGAACTTGAAAAGATAAGCATCCTTAAGTACAAGCTCCAATAAAAGACGCAGACGAAAAGGATACAAAAGTATATGATCATAGAAAGAGGTGGGAAGAGAATACAAGAAAATATCAAAAGTTGATATGAAAATGATGACTGGGGATTTTAATGCAAAAATAGGAAGAGAGTAAAGAAATTAAACCACATACAGGCATAGGAAGATACAGTTTACATAGCATTACTAATACAAACGGACAATACTTTAACAAGTCTTGCTGCAGAACAAAATTTAAGAGTAAGCTACATTTCTAGAACATAAAGATACTCATAAGCCTACATAGAGAAGAGATGATCGGAAGACACAAAATGAGACTGACCGCTTTTAATTTTTAATTGTAAAAGGCAGATATTTCTGACATTTTTAAAGTCGTAGGTATATTGACCTCGCGAATAAAGACTCTGACCTAAAGCCCTTTTCTATCCACCGTCCTGAATATTCTTCGTTTTATCTGGATGGAAGGAATGACCACAGCCATTGCCTACTGTAAATACTCCGCCCACAGCGAGGACTTTCTGACTAGGAGACTCCTTCGCTAACTTTGCTCTCAAAGCCCGAAAGTTCATTACCACCATCTTCGACAGCTGCCTTCGCTGGGACTACTTAAGCATGGTGTCCAATAGAATCCTCGCCGACAGGCTGCGAAATCTCATGACCACGTACGCCATCCTTTCTCCGACCAGTACGGCTTAAAACTTCAAACGGACGCCAGCGCATATCTAAACACCAAAGCGTGCATGCTTGCTGTCTTTCTGGACATAGAGCGTGCATTCGATAAGGTACAGTAATAGCAACTTCTTCAAAAGCTCCTCGTCATTGCCGCAGCTACCCCATCCGTCGCGTCGCTGCCACTGAATACGACAACTTTCTTAGGCCAACTCTTCGCGGACTGGCGTCCTACTAGGATCCATTCTATTCCTCCTTGTTTTTTTGTTTGTCTAATTTATAACATTGGCGTACGAATTACTTTACGGTTGTACGGTTGCTTTACTCTAGCCGATAAAGTAAACACAATAAAATATTTGTCGTTTAGTTTGCGCACGTGTTTAAATTAAATGCATTATCTTCCGAATTTGAATATAAAATGTTGCAATAGTAATTATCAACGATGACTTGACAATTCTTCCTATCTACATTGTTAGCCAAAACGAGTTTTAGTTTAGAACTGTCAATTTGATTATCGCTTTGGTTGCGAAAACAAAGCCGACTCTTATTCATACTTTCAAACTCACATTTTCGTCAACCCCAGCCACGAAGCTGCTGCGCCCAAACTTGTGAAATCGCTACGCAGGGACGAGAGGGTCATGTTTCTATTTTAACTGGATTGTTTCTATCCTTCTTGCGAGCTAGCCGGAATACCTTCGATAAACGCCAGACTCGACTCCTTGCGTGATAGCTTAGCGAAGTGGACAGTCGGACAGAACCGCACCGCCGCTCTTAGCACCCTTAGAAGCCCCATCAGCTTGCTTCCTAGGAAACCCAAGAGGAACCTTAAACACCCCTGGTCACCAGATAACACAAATCTCGACTTTTCCATACCATCAATCTACCAAACACGCCGACTTAGTGCTCGGGATATCTAGTCACCAAGCATTCGTAATTTCCTAACTCTCCAAAAACAAACAATTCCCATAACTACCCCCTGCACCGTTACAATTTTGTTTTACGTTCCAGCAAGATTCCAGAAGTCCCCAAGTATAAGAAGGTGCCAGCAGGGGTAGGACGTGGTTCACTGCTTGTATAAATAAATAAAGGCGTGATTGCCTTTGTAACCAGCAGTAGCGGTGGAGCTGGCGGATAACTGGCGACGCTTCGATGACGGAACTGACACGCAGATTCTTCCACAATTCACTCCGAAACGGCCAGGATCATCGTGTAAAGTTTGTAGCAGTTTGCTATCAAACTCATCATATCTATCCCATCTTATCCTTTGACCGCGTGCAGCGTTCACCATTTCCAAACAATCAAACTCCAATTAGACTGAAAAGGTATAAGCCTATAGTGGCCTCTATTGTTTTGCAGCATCAAAAACAATTATGATTTTGACTTGATTTGGTACTTATATCGAGATCATGAACTCTGATTACCTCCTAGTAAGAAATGGGAAATTGAAGAATGAAAATAATAAAAGAAAAGAAAATATATATGAAAATGAAATAGATGACTTATGGGCAAAATAAGAGGAATGGTAAAAATTTAAACTATGAAAAGTAAAGAATATAATTAGTAAAACAAGCATCACATGGATAGTAAAAGCCACAAAAGAAGAATAGAGACAAAAATGTGATTCGATTATTTATTAATGCAAAAATCTTTTTAACCCATTAAGTACCACAGCTAAAAATAATAATTAGAGACTTAAGTAAAAAAAAATTAATTTATCTAAGAATCGAATTTCAGGTATACCTTTTCTTTGCTAAGGACTATGGAACTGCAGCTCTCCTCGATATTTTTCAAAAAAACTTGTCGTTTAGCTCAGTGAACCAAAGAAAGTTTTTTTTCTTTAAATGTCTGATGTTCTTCTCAGCCACTGATAATGATGGTTGTCTATAGTTCATAGAATATAAACTAATTTCTCCCTCACAAAATATTTACGACGACGGTGGCAACCTGCAACCGCAATGGACGGCACATCCCTGGTAATACTATGTTTGCTGCAATAACCAAATGATCTTTTTTGTACAAGGAACGTATTGCATAATTTTCCCCAAATTATCAAACGTTTTTCTATTTCGAATACGATACTCTGTACTTAAAAATTTACAGGCACATAAAATATACACACGAATAACTTCCTTCTTCCTTCCGACTTCCTTCTCAGTTTGTAAAGTTTCTTACTTTCACTTTTCTTGTTTTATCTAAAAGTAACTTTAGTCATTTGACAGAACCAATACCTCTGCTTATGGTTACAGGTAGTATCTTATTCCATTTTATAAACTCCACTTCTTTGTGCTGATCAAAATAAAAACGAAATTTATTTTCGTGTTATGTTAAATACATCTATAGGTACTTTTCTTATAAAATCATATATACTTAGTTTAGACTCAGTTTTTCATATAGCCCAGTAGTTGGAGCCCAAATTTAAAAAAAGTATCTAGCAAATATTTTTTTAATTTGAATTTTGAGGAAAAGTTATCAGAATAAAAAAGGAAATCGATGGCGCTTTGGCTATTTTCAGAACCGTACTTTTTATAATAAATTTATACTTACTGAAAAAGCAAAATATGGATACAAATTGCACAAAACCATAAAGCTGGATGTTTTGAGATGTATTTCCAATGCAAATCAAAATCGAGCTATTGCAACTTTTTTGAAGATTTGATAATCTGCATCAAGGTGCAACAATTCCGCAAAACGATCAAACTTTGATTTCTCCTTTTACGAACTTCCGGATGACAAATCGGCAAGGAAAGATATAAGATATCGACAAGTAAAATATTTAGGAATTTGCAAATCAAAAAAAATCTTTTACAGTTACGGCAGTAAAAAATAGTTTTTGAGGTGTTCTATATTTATGACATTGGTACTTAATGAGTTAAAGAGAAAAAGATGGTAGATTAAGAATGGTTAGTTAGTTAGAGCATGTTATCAGAATGTCTAAAAACAATATCCCAACAAATACTGACTCAGGAACGTATGGGAGCAATCGCAAGGAGAGACAAATAGGAAAGATTAGCAAAGCTTAGTTCAGAAAAATTAAAAAACAGAAACATGTTGCCTTAAAAGCCCTGGTTCTTAAAAGCTCATTGTGTAACCAAAATTCTACCAATATCTATTATTAGCAATACACCTCTAAGGCACATTCGCATAATATTGTAGTATCCCAAGCCCCAGGCCCTGACAAATATTTAAATTTCCCTCCCAAATCTAACAGAAAGCAAACCCCAGAATCAATGTGGCCAATCGTGATCGTCAAACCAATTTACCTACCCTACGTTGTGTTTCTAAAATTCCCTAAAACTAGATACACTGGTTACTAACGATAGTGGGGAAGACAGGAAATCAAATAAAACACAGATTATGGTTAAAATAGAACGTTGTATATTGAATGCTAAATGTTGTTGTGAAGGCCGAATAAACCTTAGACACTGGTTCAGGTATCAGTTCGGAGGAAGAACCAGTAAGAAACCTCCGAAGATTCTTTTAAAACAAACAATACAAGTTTTAATGCACAAATATATAAATAAACGGTCCCAACTTGAAACCAACAAGACACAGCAATATTCAATAAAATAATTAATGTCACATAAAAGCAAGCAATAATATGGTACCAACATAACCAATAATACTTAGAAAAAAAAATAATTATAAATAAGACAAAAGACATAATAAGCGATAAGTTGGCATAAGTTCATTTCATAAGAACTTGGTGAAATTCAGAGATAAATAAATGATAAAATGAATGTTCGGAACACACAACATAATGCACATTACAAATTCACTTGTTGCAACATAAATTAAACTAGTCCTGCTCTCTCCATTGCTCGGATACGTACTTATAGCACTCATCATCAAACAAAACTGAAGAGTATGTTAGCAAAGACAAAGGGAAGAGACCGTACTCTATTACAATAGCTCCTTAGTCTCCGGCCGTAGCCAAAAATTGTGAACAGTCTATCATTCCCCGCAATAAATATATAAACAAAAGCACGGAACTATTAAGATAGTGCTTCGTGCCACAAACAAAACACCCGGAACTATTAAGATAGTGCTTCGGGTCAAATAGTACATAATAATAACTGCTGCCCAAGGGTGGAGAATGCTGCAAGAGAAAACATTTATAACAAATAAACACACAAAAACAATGGAGAATGTAGACTGCTACCACGGATGAAAATGTTAAGATAACACCAAGGCAGTTCACACTTTAATAAAGAGAGCCATCGACCATTAAATTCATGTGCGTTTTATAATATTTACTGGTGCTCACATGTCACAGTTGAGCATCAGAACATACATGTTAACAAATGCTAGTGTATGAAAATAAATCAAATCGTCTTGTATGTTGTTTTGTAATATTTAATACAACTGAATTCCGAGCTAAATTTTGCTTTTCTTTAAATTTTATCAGTGATTACAAGATAAATGCATACAATACAAAAGCTTTCTTAATTTCGTTTCACAATTGCAACAAAGAAAAATATATTTAGTGAAATATGATGATCTTAAAAGCATTCAAAATGCCTGCATTAGTAACACATAAAACAGTTGAATAAACAGTAAAAGTCTTTACATAAGATGCATGATTGTTACATGCACACAAAGTAAGCCACGTGGTTTCTTACAAGCAAATTTTAATATCTGTTTAAATCTCGTCGACCTCAGCATCATAACAAATATAAAATAAAAATAAAAACAGATAACTGACTTCACTTCACCCTTAACATGGTATTTTTCAATAAAAATCAAAAATGTATTTTACATCAACAGTAAGGTAATTTTGCAGTTTCCCGGTCCATCTCACCCCTTTGGTAGCCGCCACTACAGAGAGCTCGTGTTTCTTTCCCAACCCCCAGCATCCCTTCCTATCGCCAACCCCATCCCACTCTTTCCCAACATTTCAAAGATGCAGTGATGGTAACCTATTTTTTTTAACGCGCGAAATTTAAAATTTAAACCTGGATATCACAATATACTATGTTAGATCAGTACAATAACTAACGAGATTTCTAGATGGAATTAAAACAGAAACCGATACAAAATCAGATTTGAAAAGCAAATCAGAAAGAAACTGTCTGATTTTGAATTTATAAGTAAGCAAAAAACATGCCACAGACAATGAAACCAGTTTCATAGAAGATTAAATAAAAGCGGCTACCCAAGAGAAAAGTCAATAGCGAAATGACCATTACTGTATTAAAGTACCGAGACTTCACAATAATCTTGGGTGGCAGAGATACCAAGATTGTTTTCTAACAGATCTAAAGTCCTTCAGAAATAATACTAGTAAGTATCGTTTCTAATTGCAGCTTGTCTATCAGACAATATAATAATGATAAAGTTCTCAAATGCCTGTACGTAGATTCTTTAATACATAGATCGATAGTAACTGAACGATTCATGAAAATTGATCTCTTTTGGAAGGAAATTCCGAAGAAGATTGTTTGTGGAATGTAGGCTAAAGTCATATTCTTCATTTCTTCATTATGTAGGCTACACTCGCTCGGACTTCTAATTCTACTACTTGACAAAATGGCGAGTCCCAAAGAGTTATTTATTAAGAAGTTGAGCAATGATCAGTATGTCTGTTGAATATATTAATTGTCAGCAGTCAGCTTCTTGCTAATTGCATTCGACAGTCAATAGTAGGTTCTTATGATTTTTACTTTATCTTGTGCTCTACCTTGATCGTTTCTTTGAAATTTTCGAAAGAATCAAACTTTATATTCATATTTATAGCTTTGATAAAGTGGTTGACTACACTATCTTCTTTTTATGTTTTATCTTTGTAACTTTATTCGCTTTTGTTTACCATATTCGCAAGCTTTATAAGTGTTTCTACTGAATAAAGAGAACTCTACAATTTATTTATCCGTAAAAATTTCAGTTTGTATTTAGAATCGATATGGTTCAATTTCTAATCACTCCTTTTTAAATGTGATCGGCGAAAACATAGAAAACCGTTAGACACCTACTTTGATTATAATTAAATTATTCTATTCAAAGAATAACATAACATGACGTTCTCTATAGAAGGTTTCGATTTTTCTTTCAATTATTACAAATCACACTATCTAGTTTGAAATCTATTGGCTTAATTTACGAGCACAATAAATAATAGCTACAACTTAATTTTCACCATTAAAGGTTTATAGGAATTGAGAATCCAGCCTAATAATGTGTAATTTTGACGAATGCTAGTCATTAGTTACAATAAAATTGTTTTTGTGTACGTATTCGTTATTATCTTGCATCGAATTTTATTAGATTTAATGTAGATAAACTTATGAACAAATTTATACGAATACCTCGGTTGAATAAATAAATGTTAACAATAAATTCCCAATATTTCATACGTACATGTTTTTGTCCGTATTGAAAATTTCAGCAGCGACGTCGAATCCATCACATCGAGCTATTTACTCGATGAATATTATGCAAGTGTACCGGTGCATTAAATAGTATAACGGTTTTTAATTTGTAATTTTTGCATTCAAGCGTGAGCTTTTCAATTTCGTTGTGGCTCCGAGCACAATTTTCTGGAACCCCAAACCAAGTGCTAAATAGCTTGTTCAAATACTCGAGAAATAAAAACCATCTGCAAAAACTCAAAGTGAAAAATGTGTATGTGACTGTTCGAAAGACGGCTTTCAACTTTCTAATTACGGACTACAAATCTTAACCACGACACCTGTCATGTTCAAACTGGGGAGAAGTGCGAATCTTAAATTGGATTTTTCCTCCCCATTTATAAGTAGCTTCCTATTTCTACTTACATTTATTTCAACCAGAGCAGAGATCTTGGTTTAAAAGTTTTGTTTTCCGAGAAATAAAAAGAAAAAGAGACCTCTTTCGCTGCGATGTATTGCAAGCGAATTTTTGTTGAAATCTCACGAGATTTTTCAAAATAATTTGCTCTCAGGTGTTTTCTGAAAGATGAGGTACCTAACTATAGAGAAAAATATCCGCGACTTTCTGCACAAAATATTCTATCGGCATTATCGGTCTCGAAGGAGCAGTTGATGTTACCGCCACGTAACTGCGATGTTATAGTACTCTTGAAATACGGTGCTAATATCTAGCGAGTACGGACTCTGAAGCAACTCGGGAGAGCAATACACACCGCCTAGCCGGGATATATAGCTTGAAAATGTAAGTTTATATAGAGCGACATTTTCGTAGCGCTAATTTTGGCTTTGTTCTCAAAATATAATATGGTGGCTTGCTATAACAGAATAATTTACGCTACAGCCATTAGGAAAATTGACGATTACATATTATAAAAGCGGAAATTATGACGTGGAAGCTATTATCTCGTGCTTGCAAGATCTTTTCATCTTCATAAAAATTAAATGTCTCTCCTTAAAATTGAAACAACATTCCCTCATATTGGATCTGCGTGGGTATTATTTCAATATTACACCTACCTGCCCGCAATAATCGGAGGCAAGCGTATAACCTGCACAAAGTAAGAAACATTTTTAACCAATTTCATCTACTCTGTCGCACGATCCAATTTTGCAGAACATTTCTCTTGGGCTCGACAGCAACTCGAGAGTAACCTGAGAGCAACTGCCACCGAAGACAATCGACTTTACGATTTGCACAACAATATCCTTTATTTCTTTTTCAATTATTCATAGGTGATGGTGTTTACACGGCAGCAATATGCTGGTTACTCGTTCGTTACGGCTGATGGTAACAGGACGCAGTTTATTCTGTTTGAATAATGAGTAAACGTTAATCACGACACCAGTGCTTGAACTATAAATACGCGCTTAACGTGTTTTATTATACTGTTTTGCATTGCTTCATATAAAACTTTCCCGCATGGCTGCTGATTTATGGGTATTATATCCATGTAACATGTAATAAGAGCAGCGTTATAAGGTGGTGTTACACCAAGAAAAATGGCCGTCAGATTGGCGGTTTGTAACGGAAGAACTTACCTATACAACATTATGATGTTGAAAATTATTTTAAATTGACTTTGTTTAAGCTCGCATAGCTCTAGAGTGTTCTTGTATAAAACTAACGTCTTTTTTAAAGCTTACTTGGATACTTATTGTTATGGTGTCTGCACCTGCTGACTTTCTATAATAAATGCCAAGAAACTAATTTTGCCGAGAGATTCTGAATAGTTCTCAAATATTTATTGCAAACACGAACTGGCGTTAATTGAAGCATAACACTTGGAATATCATATGCATGTCATTAAGGATCGGCGGTAATCTATACACAAAAAATTATCTTTAATAACTTAATTAAGCTCGTATTATATACTTTTATTAAATCTTTTTATATAATGTGTATATTTTGTAACTAAAGTTATCAGAAGTCAATTATTTTAGAAATTATCCGTCAAACTACTTTATCTTAACTGTTTAAAATACCCAATTAACATTAATTTATTGCTTTCAGTACTCGCCAGATAATAATTTACATCAAATCAGTACGCTTTAATTATAAAAATTGACGAACTTGATATTATTTTGATTAATCACATTTAATTGATATTACCTTCTTTATGTTCTAATATAGCGGTTTAAGGGATACGAAATAACCTATAAAAAGACAATTTAGGAGATGAAATGAATGAACATTTAACGCTGATGAGATAGGGTTGCTAAGAGAGGCATGTAAAGCCGGGTGTATACTGATGCGAAGAAAAGGGCTTTATATAAAATGTGTTAGATTACAGACATTACATCTTTATTTATATTTTATTAACAGAAAATTTGTTGGTTGAGCGTTAGAATTTTATTGTTAAGTCTCTGTTTTGATGGATTTTATAACGGTAGTCTGTATTTAATTAAAGCAATCATAAGTTTTCTTTTTCGTTAGTGTATATTAAGACGCCAGGCAATCAGTTAATGCCGGAAAGGAAAGAATTATTGATGGAGCGTTGTATATTGTGCGGGCAAAGATTTCTGTGTAAATACCACAAACTTCTTGAATTTCTTTAATGAGAATTAATTCACAATTTTGAACCACTACTTAAGTTTAACATACAAAGTTTGGTGCACCCCACAACACGATCTCTACATGAAAGAAGATTGAAGCAGAAACTCGACGATATCAGTAATGTGCACGAGATACAAGACGTAAATTGTCTTTGGAGCGAAATTGAAAATGCCATAATGATTTAACGAAGAGATCAGAAAGCTAGTAGCAGAGAGAAAGAAAGACTTCATAAAATGTAAGACACAGAAAACGCAGGAAGCAAGAGATAGATAGTGCAAGTATGCAATGAAACAAATTAAAGAATTAGAGAAATAAAGAGAGAATATTAGCAAAAGGAAAACAAGGGAAATGGGGCATGATTTATATGGTGCACAGAAACTGCTACAAAACCACAAAAAGAAACATGTGAAACTGTAAAAATCAATAATATAGAAAGTCAAGAATGGATGGAGCATTTTCGAGAGCTGTATCGTAGTGAAGCAGACCAAGCAGTAAAGATCAATCGTAGCAACAACACAAACGACGAACTCATAAGTGTAGATATGAATGAAATACAAAGTTCAATAAAGAAAATAAAAAACTGAAAATCTCCAGGACCCGAATGGAATCAGCAATAAACTAATCAAATATAGCGGAGAGACATTAATAGTACGGTTAAACGAACTATTTAACAAAATATTACAAGACAGACGAGTACCAAATAAATAGAAGGATAGCTATACTGTACCCATCTAAAGAAGGAAGACCGCAAAGACACGGGAAACTATCGAGGAATATTATTGCTAAATGCAGCTCTGAAACTATTTACGGCTGTGATTAAAAGCTAATTAGAAAAGAGCATAAACATAGTAGAACAACAAGGGTTTCGGAAAAACAGAAGCACGATAGATGCAATCTTCATTATGCGGCAACTCATTGAGAAGGCTATGGGATATGACAGTTTCCTTTATGCTTGCTTCGTCAATCTAAAAGCAACCTTTGATAGACTGAGAAAGAAAGATGTAATAAAATATCTTACATGAAAACAGAATCTCAAACAACTTCATAGACATTAACACACGAGTTAAACAGATGGAAAAACCGCAATACGTATATCCTATGGATATACTGAGAAGACCTCAATAAATAAAGGCGTGAGACAAGACGACTCTCTAAGCCCCTTCCTGTTCAACTTAATAATGAACAAAATAATTGAGAATCTAAAACAGTTAAATACATTGTGAGAAATTTTAAAGTGAACGTAGTCTGTTATGCCGATGATGTTATGCTCGTAGCCAGTAGAGAAGATGATATGCAGAGACTACCATATAGATTTAACACAACAGCATCACGATATAAGATGGACATTTCAACAACAAAAACAATAGTAATGGCGATAGCGAAAGAATCCACAAGATGTAAATTAGAGATTGACAGACAAGTGTTAGAACAGGTGATGAAGTTCAAATATTTGGGGGTGGAAATCACAAGCAATCCAAATATACTGTTTTGAGACTCGAAAGCAAACAGCGAAAGCACCACGGATAACTAGAAGCTTAAATAGTGTAATATGGCAGAATAAATATATGAATAGAAGAAGTAAGGTCCAAATATACAAGACCATTGTAAGGCCTTTAATGACATATGCAAATGAAACTAAACCGGAAACACAAGCAACTAAAGAAAACTAAGAACAACAGAAATGGAGATATTAAGAAAATTAACCGGAATAACATTGAGAGACAGGCACAGAAACACGGAAATAAGACAATGTGAATAGTATAAGGGACGAAAGAATTGCAAAACAGTGCAGAGATGGGATACCATGAAGTAGACGACCACCAGGCAGGCCACCAAAAAGATGGAACAGAGCTGGTTTTCATCATCTGTCTAATAAAAAGACCTGATAAACAGGATATGGTCCTAGTCAAAGGAAGAAGCAGAAGAAAAAGAAAAAAAAGAAAAAGAACCACCGGTAAACTTCGGCTTAATCTGGGTTTTTCCATGCATAAAATTTAGAAACATCATTACTGCCCTTCCAGCAACACGAAAATTTTGTCTATCAGTGATCATTCCTGTAGGTGACATTACTACCATGTTTAGAGAACTTTTAATTTTTAAACAGTAAAACTAAAATTTCAGAAACCGTATCAGGCCTTCAAGACGATAACGTTGAAGATCATCCAAAACAAGCAGAGATGATGCAGCTGAACGACAACACTCAACTGTCATTCGATATGTATCAGACGTCTCCGGTCAACTCGAAAAAACCGGAAAAAGGTGCACTATGACACTGTACGGTCAAATAAATAGTTCTCGAAATCTCAAAACCAAACTCAACATCAAAGACTAACAGACAAAGGACTGTCTATAATGTACCTCATAAATGTAGAAATGTAGTAGGGAGTATATTGTAAAGACATACAGAATCATGCAGATTAGAATTCAAGAACATGAAAACTACATCAGAAAGGAAAAAGATCAAAACATCTAGAATCACTGAACATGCATGAAACACGGTTAAAAATAAAAACAAATTCTGTAAAAAACCAAAATAAACCACACACATACTACTGGTAGAAAACCAAGAAGCAAGGCTAGCTATAAATCAAACCCATATGAATACCAAAACTATGATATTTGAAAAATTGCAGCGCAGTCACCAACCAGTAGACTAATATCAACTGGGTAACCCAAACAAGAAATTACAGCGCATTCAGCTTTGAATATGCAATTTTATCTCATTGGGTTAAATTAAATATTTCGTATGGTAATCAGAAAGTTTCCGTTCTCCTGTTCGAGCTCCGATAAGGTCAAAGAGAAATTTTCTATTAAATAATATTTCAATGCTAATTAATAAAAATCCCCCATCAAAAAACGTTCCAATATAATAGCGCAACGAAGTGTTTAAAGAGCCCAGTTAAGAAGTTACCACCATTACTTCCAACTTAAATAATTAAAATCTTGAAAAGGAATTACTATACAAAATTATATTTTTATGAATCCTTGTCATAAAAATATCTTCCCATAATCCTAAATGCATTTGTTGGAATGCTACGTAGCATTTGAGAAATCAGCTGTAGGTCAGCATGAAGATTTGCCTTAGTCAAAGAAGCTTTAGAAGGACAGACTACCAGCCCTGTACAGATACCTAAGAGTAGTATGATTGATTTTGCATGGGAAGAAAGCAGACAGGCCTGGAGAAGTGCTATACAGATAGGGCTTTTAATCATTACTACCATAGGTTCAATCTTTGTCCAGTGAAGCCTACGTGTGTTTGCGGCAACGGAGTTGATACGGTTGAGCATGTGATTAATGATCCTGTTGTTGGCAAAATCTCAATCAAACTGAAGAAAATCAAACACGACAGAAAGAAGAAACCCAACCTCGAAAAAACTACCAGAAGTATACACAGAAACAGACAAAGTACTCAATGATACACTTAATGAAAGATTTAGACATAACAACACAATCAGAAGAGACAGTAGAAAACATATGGCATACCTTCAAGACAACAATTGAAACCATACAAAGAGAAAAACTACAAGACAGCACAAGGAGTACTAAAAATTCATGGATGACAAATGAAATTTTAAAACTGATGGATATGCAAAAATCCTACAAAAATCGAAACGAAACGAAGTAGAAGGAAACGGAGAGAATTATAAGAAGACACATTAGGAAAGCTAAAAAAGAGGGAATGAATGACAAGTGTCAAGAATTAGAGGAATTGGTAAGGAAACATGACCACTTTGATGCATATAAAAAGGTTAAAGAAGTCACAAATATAAAGAAAAGATTCACTCCGACCAAATTAATAGATGACAATAACCAAGTTGTAACAAACCCAGAGGATCTAGGAAACATCTGGAAAGAATATATTGGAGATCTCTTTGATGATGAAAGAACAGAACCCCATGTGAATGAAACTCAAGAAACAATACTTGACATACTAACATCGGAAGTTACAAAAGCCATTAAAACAGCAACGACATGAAAGGCCCCTGGCCCGGGCGAAATATATGTAGAAATGTTAAAGCTAATCATTGAAGAAAAACTACAGATCCTAACTCTACTAATGAACAAAATATATAGCACAGGAACTTTCCTGGAAGACTGGTTGAAATTCACTTTCATACCTGTACCCAAAAAGAGTAAAGCAAATAAATGCTCTCAATTTAGATTAATTAGTCTGATGAGCCAAGTCCTGGAAGTCTTGGTAAAAATCATACACGAAAATGCGAGAAAAACCTAAGTGACAACCAATTTGGATTTTGCAAGAGACTTGGCACGAGCGAAGCACAATTTAGCCTTAGGTACTGTTGCAAAACGTAAAGACGCATCCCTATGTTTTATCGACTACGAAAAAGTGTTCGATCGAGTAAAACACACAGAACTGATAGAAACGCTAACACGATACGACATGGATCATAAAAATGCTACTCTGATCAAGAATCACGTCAATTAAAATAAATGAACTATTGATAACAGACATGCTGATAAAAGAGGTGTACATCAGGGCTGCATACTCTCTCCTTTACTATTTAATATATATTCGGAACAATAATTCGAAAAGCCCTTCAAAACATGGAAGAAGGGATCCAAGTCAACGGAGAATATATAAATAACTTAAGATATGCAGACGATACAGTCATCATTGCGGACATTGCTGTTGGTTTGCAACGACTCGTAAATGCCATAATACAAGAAGGTGATACCTTAGAATTGAAGATAAATATAGATAAAACAAAAGTAATGGCTGTCACGCGTATTCCAAACTGCGGCAATAACATCCATATACACAACAAGCAGAAAGAATTTGTGCAAAGGTACCAATACCTGGACTGCTGGATAACAAATAATCTTGACCACGAGGCTAAAATACGAACCCGAATAGAAAAACGATGAAAAAGCTTCTCACAAATTCTATTCTTTCATTAGATGTGCGATATCGATTTATAAAAACATATATTACTCCATACTACTATTTGAAGTTGACATTTGGACCCTCGAAGTGAACAGCCTGAGACGAATAGAAGCCTCTGAGATGTATTTCAAAGAATGCTAAAGATTTCTTGGACAGAACACATAACCAACAACGAGGTATTAGGAATGATGAGGACCGACAGCGAACGACTGAGCATAATAGAAAAGCAGAAACCTAGTTATCTATGGCATATTTATAGAGGAGAGAAATATGGTTTCCTAAGACTCATTACGGAGAGGAAGATTAAAGGGAAAAGAGGCCCGGTAAGAACAAAATGCTCATGAGTGAAAAACGTTCGAGAATGGACAGGCATGGACACCCAGTCACTAATTAGAACAGCTCAAAATAGAGAACAATTTGCTAAAATTATAGTCAAGCTTCAGCAATAGAGAAGGCATATGAAGAAGAAGAAGAAGAAGTGCATCAAAAGACTGGTTCACCAATTAAACAATTTTGAATCACAAAACTGATCTACTGATCAAAACAGTTCGGACCTTGCTCAATTCTCATGCATATTATGCATACAGAAACTCTAGTTTTTCTCAGTTGAACAAGTAATGTTGAGGCGTTGTCAAAAAGTGTAACCTTTTCCACGATTTACTAATTTAGCAGACTTTGCAAGTAAAATAAAATAACAAAAAATGATCTCGGTTGCATAGGTATGTACTACTTGTGATACTTCTCAATTACTAAATAATCAATCCCAGGAGCAGAGACGTAGATCTATCCAGGCTAAAAAGGGGAGAGTAGGTAGCAAGAGTTAGAAAGGGACTACCATAAACTACGTCAAACTTCTTGTTGTTATTCGATGAATTATGCTGTTTATTCCTTTTGTGATCTATCAGTATTCTTTGTTTGCTTGATATTCCAAAATCTTCTTACTTAAACATTTTATATTTTAGTTCCCAAAAGCTGTTATTCAAACATCTTACTTTCTGATTTGCATTGCATGAGAATGCCATTAAAATCAGCTGCCTGTTTTTGATCTCAAACCATGCATTGCAAAAACAGCTTCTTTTAATCCATGTCACTAGGTCATCGTTTCCTGTGTAATTTATTTTCTGTTTTAGTTGCTTTTTAGATTTATCACTAGAAGTGCAAGTTCAAGTCTTTTGTCTATTTCATCGTATTTTACTATTAATCAAATAAAACTTTCCAGGATTTTGTTCTCCGAGTGTTTCCTCTATCTTAAAGTCTTTCTAAGGCTTATAATTACTACGCTGTGTTGCTGCTTATGTTTGTTTGAGCAAAGTTGTAGCATCGTCTTATAATTGTCCAATGCAATGTGGTTCTTATACTGAATCATTATAATTCCTAAAGACACAAGTGCTGTCCTTCTCATCTCAGTCAGTTTCTTCTGTCACCATCGGATTGTCATATAACTTATCTTTCTTTTCCCTTTAGGAATAGCTCTATTAGCCGCCGTTTCACAACTTTCTTAAACCTTCTTTGCACTTTCACTTTTCCCCTATTATAAAGTTAAAAATTTTGATTTCTACTGAGAAGCTTTCTAACTGTTTTAATAAAGAGGTCCCATTTGGCCCTCTGAATATCATATCTTTCCACATTACTTTCGAGAATAATTTCAATTTTTTCTGTCCTAAAAAAAAGTAGCGATGCTCTCCACCCATTGACTTAAAGATTAGAATTAATCGTAATGTCAGTCAAAGTTTTCCCATTCGAACTTTCGAATTCGAATGTATGTAGGTTGACTGTTTCTGTTACTGATCACTTGCAAAACTATAGCGGTCCGCAAAGTCCAATAGTTGTTCTCGTTTCTGATTATTCTGATATTGTTGACATTCATATCTCTGCGTAAATGCATTTATCTCCCCTACGGTTCCTGATAGTACATTCCCGTACGGATAGAGCCAAATTTATGGTACCATTAGGAGGAACGTAGGCGTTAGACACTATAGGCCCAATTCCATTTTTGTTGTAACTGTATTGTCATCAGTCCACTATTTTAGCAATGCATTTTTTATATCTCATTGCAAATTATCCATGCTTTTGCCTTTTTCAGGAAGCACCTTGCACCTCCCTATATCTCATCCATATTTCTTGGGGGTTTTCGAATTAACACCTATGTTATCTTTGTCCATACAACATCTTAATGCCTGTGTGGCCTCCCTTTCTTTTCCCAAGTTTACATGAAAGACTTTGATTGTGTATTTATCAATAATTAATTTTAGATTGTATTATCCTTAGTCCCCGAAGACAAGTTGGGCAATTAATATCTGCGGGTAAGTGTTCCCTGTTCCTAAGTCCCGCTTGTCTACAATTTATACCTGCAATAATGATAAAATCGCATTGCTGCATTTATGTTTACCCCCGCACCATAGACATGCCTCATCTTCCCTACAAATTTTTAGAACGTGCCCGAAGTTAAGTTAAGTTAAGCTTCGACAACTTTAACTTTAACTAAGTCTACACTCATGTACCCAGTTTTCATGATATTTTTAAATATGAGTAGTTCCCATTCCAAATGTTTTATCTCAAAATTTTCTTGCATAATTATATCTACTAGTTCCTTCTGCGTCTAGCCTGTATCTACATTTACCAAGATTATCTTCGGGTCGGTATTCACAATGACCTTTACTTCAAATTCGTTTTGTTTTTATTCTAGTTTCTTTAGTAGCTTTCGCTTTTGTTCTTTACTCCAGCATTCAATAATCGTCTTACCTCTACCCAAGTCCCTAATGCTGAAAACAGATCTTGCATGTCTTTAAGTTTAACGTTTTCTTGTAACCTTTGCTTCGCCTCTGCTCTGCTGTTGCACTTGAGTTAGCTGATCTTTGCTGTTGCTGGATACAACTAGGTGCATCTCTTGACTTATACCTGTTCTTCTTTGGTTACGACTAATTTCTCTCTTTAGTACCTGTGCCCATGTACCACCACGGCAATCTGAATCTCAGCCATCTTTTCTTTAAGCACACAAGTTATCTCAAATATCTTTTTGTTCAAGTCATCATCAAGCATCACAAATCCTCTAGCCACCTGCATTATTATATCCAGCTTATTCCTTACTATGCCCTAGTGAACAGAGATGAAATTAATCTTACTATTATGTTCTTGCGTACAAGATTAACGATTCTCTATTTCTCTTATAATTATCTTTGTTAAATCATTTGGTCTTGCCTCAAAAATTTCATTAACTTTGTCTATGTCATGCTGTTCGTCATTAATCATCACTTGGTACTTCTCTTCAACCTCTTGACTGGATCCTTCCGTTCCCCACCTAGACTTGTTTCACCTGTACAGGATCTAGAATCTTTTCTTTTTCGTTTGTATTTCTATATGTGCCCTGCTTTCTGTTATTTTTTGTGTTCTTGGTGCTGCGACCCTACGGGCAGAATGTACGATGCCCTACTTCTAATTTTGTTTTTCGCTTGAACCCGAGAAAATGAAAAAATTTAATTAATTGTATTTAATTTATTAATCAACAAAAATGTACATGTACATGGATCCCCCACGAATACCAGCTTCCCTCACTCGTATCTTCCCACTCACTAATGTGGAGGGACTAATCGATATAGGTGTGGGGGCCTGCTGGCCGAAACGACAGTTAGCAGAATTTTTCAGTACGAGAAAGTACCAGCGAAGTGTTCTCCGGGTCTTAATGCAGTACTTGGTAAATTCGAAAGACTCCGAGGTGCTCCGATTGCAACCTTTCCCTATCTGAACTCTTAATCGTAGTCCGACTGAAACCGCTGTTAACAGAGTTGATGGGCATTGGGCGAGCTGCGATTACCACTTGTCCGACATCGTCAGTGGTTCGTAGAGCAAATTGTTGTTGTTGCCAAGTGGTCCACTGGCCAGACAGGACTGTATCACGTAGGGGCAGCCGTCTCACTCGGGACATTCCTCAGTGTTCCCTCAGACCTCTTCTAGCTACCCTCACTCCTTAGAGCATCTAATCTGACACACTTACACGATCTTTTGCTTGGTTTACACCCCGCTCAGCTTGTACTGCTTGCGTTTGTATGCAGTTTCAGGCTTAAGTACAGTAGATCAGTTTATACCACTTGAAAGTTCTATTTCAATGTTCAGTTTGCCTGTTCTGAGTCTGTTTCAGCCGATCGACCCCTAGACAACCGTGTCTTCGCAGTAACTTATCTTCTTGGACCAAGAACGAGATGCAGCAAATCCCCTAATCAAATCTGGAACAAGAACAGCATCGTCTGGAAAGTTCTATCTCTCCTTTGCTGTTCCAATACGTCTAGCTCTCTCTCTCTCTCTCTCATAGATCTACACTACAACGCACTCACTAAGAAAAATATTCTAGTCGTCATAAACCGTCAAAAAACTGTAAAATTGTCACATTTGGAGATCTATAGCCCAGTTGAAGCTATTGTTCACCCCGTTTTCCGCAAATATGCAGAATTGGGCGACATTTGCTGGTTCGTTATTAGGGATAGAAAAGGTAGCGCAAGCAACAGCATTGAATATTGATCTATTTATATCTAACTTCCATAGTAAATAATGGATTTTCAAATATTGGGTGGGTCATAAGGGTGATTTACAAATCGAAAAACTGATTACCAATTTAGAAAATTCTGACTTTGCCCACGGATAATAGCAAAAACACGATCGATGCATAAAGCGGAGCTTGATATTAGCAAAATCCCAAACAAGCGCAAATTGAGGAAATGGTTTGCTTACCATGACGCTTTATTATTTTTCCTGCTCTTTGTATAAAAATATGCAAGCTGTTCTTGTTTTGCCAGAAATGTAACGTGTACAACTTGTCTTTGCAGGATTTTGGAAACCACAAGGTATTTTATATTCCTCAGGAATTTAAAAGTTAAGGTGAATATCGTCTCTTTACTATTAGATTTATTAGTACTGATAGTCTTAAAACCATACGCATCAACATCAATTAGTTACCCTTTGAAGTTCTTTTAGTTACATTTTGATCGTAAATCGAAGCAGCAACACCTTATTTTTAATTTAGGGCCCTAGTGCTTATGAAATCTGTAACACATTGAAAGGAGAACATCGGGAAGTGAAGTAGATTGAGGACTAAGCTGACGTATACGCTACTGATTGGCTGGAAGCCAAATGCATCGCCCGTGTTTTCTCTATTATCCAAATGAGTTTCCCATTTGCGCATATTACTTATGTATACATGTAGGAATTCGATAGAGAGAGGTCCAGTAGGTTCAACTACGGAGGTTGTCTTTGTACGTATGCGATGTAGAGGACTATAACAAACGATTTATAGCTTGTAAACGGACTTTTGTAGTTTTTTTTAGAAACTCCGTACTTTACTTATGCCACGATTAAAAGATCTGAAGAAAGGAAACAAGACGATTATTTGTCGAGTGTAGTAGTGATTCCTTGCTTAGTTTTTAGTCCTGGCTGAATAACGAAATATTGTTCAACTATATTAGTTCAGAGGAAAATAAAAATAAAGACAAAACATGGGTTTGATGAAAATAAAAACCAAAAAGTAAGAAACAATAAATGAAATGCATAGAAATGAACCTAAAAACAAATCAAAATCTGCCTCATTAAGGATCATCAACAAAATAAGTGAACCGTGTCTTGACTTTTACTCTATATTGTAATTCCGAAGAAATATCATATCAATAGAACTATAAAGTCAGTAACACGGTCACTCGTAAAGTTGAAATAAAATATGTGACACTTAAGTTGAAAATACTACTTATCATTTGCTTGAAGTAAACATAAATACGTCTTTTAATGATACGATACCTATAACCAGCATGTTTTATGATTTCATTGTTAAACAAAATACGACATATGGATAAATAGATAATTATACGTTGCAGCATTACAGATGCGTTAAATGACAATACTTAAATTAAGTAATTAAATGTTTATAAAACTTTCTAAAACCGCAAACATTGATAGCTGAAAATCCAGTATGTTGTAGAAATTATGCTTTTTAGTTCTTCGGCTTTTAAAGTATAACCTGAAACTAATTAATGCATTTTAGAGTTTATTAATTATATTTCATTTCAAAGTAATAAAATGATTGAGTAATGTAAATAAGGTTCTACGATTTCTTAATAGAAAATATGAGTCTCTTTACAATAAAGCTGTACTTAAACAGCGTACTTAAATTAAAAATTTATTGAACATAAAAGTCAAAAGCTGTATGATGGATCTCTGGATGGGATGGATCACGAACTGCTTGTAATTGCTTTGGAGTAAAACTCTCTTCACATGATACCATCAGGATCACGGCGAGCACTTGATTAAAATAATGATTATTATTATTGAATATAACTACCTTCACTTAGATGTTTTACTTAATGTTTTTCTTTTAGCAGAGATGCTAGTGAATGTTTCACAAGAAAACAGTGTTACATGAGCTATTCACTTTAACAGAAAAATCTAAAAAGGAAGTTTTAATTAAAAACTTACCGAAGTTACTAATCGGCTTTTGAAGAATTTACCGGTAACTAACACAGCAGTGTTTTACTCACCATTTTACTCACCATAAGAATCAAATAATTTAATATTCATCGTTTTGCTCTTGCATTCGGACAAGAGGGAGAAACTCAAGGTTGAAAATTTTGCAATTTAGAAAACGAAAAATCGGAATAATTCGACAACGGGTGGGCCGATTTCGGCCACACTTGGAAAATGGGTGAAGCGTAAGGTCATGTACGGAGCAAACGCGGTGACACCTAACAACGAAAATGGACAAAATCGGCCTTATGGGCAAGCATAGCGATACGTGCGTTAAGTCCAAAGAGTGTTTTGCCCTAAGTAGCTTTAAATTTAGGTTCATAAGCGTTCATGATGTGTGGTGGTAATGGAGGTTTTTTAAAGATATTGAAACGGCATTGGGGAATAAATAACACTGTGCTTTACTATATGTTTCGGATGCTGTAAAAACAGATTTTCCACTTGCTGCAATTTGGTTGCTAGAAGACGTAACAGGTGAAACCCAAACTAGCTCCTAGCTCGGAAATCATAATAGTTACGGGCAGCTGGTTTTCACTGTGCGGCGTGGATTCGCGAGTATTATCGGCGAGTGGAGACGAATTCCCGGTTATAAACGAAAAAACCCCAGATTTCGCGAAAAACCGTTTGGGTTGCGAATTTTACAATCTCCACTAAAACAGTCCTGATGATCCGATCGGTATAATATTAGAGATGTGTTCTAAGAGTGCTTCTCTACCTATTCAGAAAAACCCGAGTCGATCCGGCTAATCTTGCACTTTTTTTTGGCGTATTGAAATGTCCAGTTAAAAAATGCATAACTCTGTAAACTACGCACCAATCAAGCTGGATTTCTTTTCTGAATGAAAAGAAGCTTAGGTAGATGCCAACGACTAGGCTCTCTTTTAGTGTTGACTAGAAGAACAAAATGTAATTCGTCTTCTTCTCGACTTTTCTGGAGCTCAAAGCTCTGGGGAAATGGAATGAGTACAGTTAAGTGCACCGTGGAATAGGAAAGAAACAAAAGGTTTTACAAGCTTTTTTTTCTATTAGGTCATCTTCCAGGTCGAAAATGCAAAAAGCGAGAAACAGTAGAAATAAGACCCTGAAATTGATATCATTCCAGTTAGAGGGACCAATTTTCTGTAATAAGTGCAGTTTAGAGCCCTATACGTGATTCTGCTAACGGATTCGGAAATTTTCCAAAGAAGCCTTCTCAACCTAAAAAGAGGTAGATCCACTTTGATTCCCTCTAGCGCGTGAGTTTCCCATCTCTAGTTTTTCATCATTCACGCCAGAATGGTATGTCCTATCGACTCGAAACCTTAATGTTAAAGATCGTAAAGATAAGGTAAGAATACGTAAAAAATGTAACACACCCTTTTCTTCGAAAAGGCACTCCTTGTACCTGAAAATCGGAGTATAACAAAGAAGAGTTGGTGCCTATAGGCATGAGGTTGAGTAGTCAATGGAAACGTTGCGGAAAGAAATTTTGTGCTCGTATTACTCTATAACCAAATAATTAATAGTTTCTTAATTTTTTAAGAAATTCTATGGTTTTTCGGTTTTTGTTTGTCGTTATTAAATCTATTCTTTAGAAATGACAGCATTTCTCAAAATGTGTGTATATGATATTGTTTCCAAAAAAGGCTCTGTTTAATTTCAAAATGTTGCCAATGGACTTCTTTCGGTAACTGCAATTACCCTTTTTTCCAACAATTACTTTGAAGCAACCCTGTATAATCATTAAGTTTGCGCCCATTTAGCTTGTATTGCGTAAAACCATGTAAAATGTGAAGCTTATTTACACTATCAATACGACAAAGGTTACTTTAAAAAATAATATGCAATTATTTTGAGAACTTGAAACGTCATTGTGTCTGTGCTTCGTCGAATATAATAATAAAGGAACATGATATAACTTAACTATGTAAACATAATTAATAATGATACCACTTAACGTTGCAGACCATTTGAGGTATGATTTTGGTCTTTACGTTTGGTAAGAAAATTGTGTAGTCTTTAAATAAATTCTGTGAATTTTCTTTTAATCTGAAACAAATTCTGTTGTAATGATTATAAAATAGCCGAAATCCACATTTTAATAATATTGTGAACTACGAGTATTCTACAGTTCTAAATTTGCTTTAAATTACCAGATGATCTTCAGAGATACAAAATTTGTTATTTTTAACTTTTTGTTATTCGCGTGGCAACGGTACGTCCTATCGACTTTGAATCTTCACCATCATAAAGAGAAGGCAAGATAAGCAAAAAGCCCATTTTTTTGAAAAACCACTTTTTGTACTTGAAAATCGAATTTGGTAGGATAACGGAGAGTTGGTGCCCATAGACGTGTGGTCAGGTAATCGATAAGAGCGTTGTGAGAAGATATCTCGCGCTCTCGAATATTTGATTCTTATGGTGACAGCTATACGAAGAGTTGGCCCGAATGGCTCGATTGATCGGATATAGGCCCGAGAAGTCTATAAATTTTTATACCCAGGCCCGTCCTGACCCGAATCTGAGCTTTGGGCCGGGCTGCGCAAAGACCCTATTAAGAAATTCGTGCTATGGTGCAGTACGAACATCCTTTTCGGTTCAGTATAAAAGTAACGCTTGTTCGGGTCAGTACTAGAATCAAGCCTGTCCAAGTCAATACGACAGTCTTACGGTGCGGCGCAGTACAAAATAGTCCGTCTGAGTCTCAGCTCGGTGTAGTACAGCAATCGTCTGCTTCGGATCAGTATAAAAATAGCGGCTCGAAAAATTCGGCCGATCTGACAAGCCTGAACGAACCGAGTATCCCAAACAGCCCGACAGGGCCAAATGGCTCGATGAACCGTGCGTAGGCCCAAAAAACCCTATAAATTTTAAAACCCTATAAATTTTAAAACCCTATACAAACGAAAGAGATACACACTGGACTCAACTTTTAATATGGACCAAACCAGTTTGTCTACAGTACCCAACAAATTACCAAAGATTTTGACTACCAAAGGCAAAAAGATTGTTGGTAAGGCTTCCAGTCAACTTCCCAATAACTAGACACAGCTGTTTCCTGTGTGAGTGCCACCGGAAACTACATTCCTCCAACAGTGATTTCTCCCCGGAAGCAAATGAATCAAGATCTTTACACAAATGCGCCTCCTGGAACATTGAAACTAATTTCAGATTCTGGATTTATAAACACGGATTTATTCTACCAGTGGATGATACACTTTAAAAATTATAGAAAACTTTCATCCTTGACAATCACAGCTCACGTAGAGAACTACGAGTGATTCCATTTTGTAAAGACAATCACATTGATCTGCTATTACTTCCATCGCACTTCACTCAAGTCACAAGATGCAACCATTGGACATAGGTTTCTTTAGTCTCCTCAAACGTGCCTATAGCACTGAGTGTGATAACTCGATGGTTAGCAATGCGGAAAAAGTTATTATTCAAAAACAGGTTGCAAATTTATTTAGTACTACTTATGCTAGAACTGCCAACATAGAGGCATGAGGCTTCTTTTCCGGGTTTTGTGCGTGACAGACATTGAGTGTGAATGCATAGAAGAGGAGCCAGAACCAAGACTATAAAAATAACAATACTGTGCAAGACGTATTCATTTCTACCATCAAGATGCAACATAAATATTTTGCTGATTTATAAAACAAATAAGACCTAACGATTTTTCCTCATAACCCTATTTGGAACAAAAAATCCATTCTTCTTGAAACAAAAATAGAATTTTTATTCTATTGTTATAAATAACAACTTTCCACAGACCAAAATTCTTTAAATTGATTAGATATTGAAAAGTACGGCTATATCACTCTTAACTTGTTTTGTAACTTTGGATGGAACCATGGTAGAAGTATGAGAACATTTCATTGCATAGCTCTGGCAGGTCGAATTTTTTCTTCGTATTGGATAGACCAGTATATTTTTTCCAAGTTTTCGTAATTCAATATATTTTTCTTGACGCTTCTGGTCTTGCCTTAACACGTTTGACTTTCTTACTGTTCTTTATTATTTCTTCTTCTTGTCTATTCTATACAGAGTCTTACCTATGGCTAATTTCTTTTACTTGTTCATATTATTACGATTTCTTTCACGTCCTCTGTTAGTCTCATTTGTTGTAATTTCAATTTCTGAACCTACTGTAGGTATTCAATTTTCTTGTTTAGCCAGTTATTCAAAATAATTTTTTATTTTCTCTTGGGAAATATTTTTATTAATTTTTTATCATTTTCATTTGTGTAAGCTGACCTATATTTCTCAGATTGAGCCAATACCATTTGAAGACCTTACAGGGTATTGGTAGTATCCTTTAAAGAATCTGCAATGGATAGAACTAAGCAACGTAAGGCCAAAAATCACCAAATATAGGAATATTAAAAAATTGAAGATATAGATGAGTACACCTGCAACGTGTAACACTCTTAACAGATTATAGCCGAAGTCTGAAAAATAAAACTTTACTCTAAATTTCCAAAACAAAATTTTTATACGTACGTACACGTGCAATAATTTTTTGTTTTAGAAAATTTCAATTGAGGTTCGAGGGCGTACTTATTACCAAAAGTGAGGAGATAATTTTTATCTGAATACACAAAGTGATTAGTAGGTTGTTTCACAAAATTGAATTTGAAATTTTCATAACTTTTACAATAACATCAGTGGAAGAGTAACTGTAGAAAAACTACCTCAGTGTCATACCAATAATAAAAAATAAAAATATTTTTGTATTATTATACGGACATGTGGGTTAAGTGAGTTTAGGAGTAAACAGAAATAATACATTAACATACAGTTAATAAAGTTTAATTCAACCGAATAATTCATCAAAACACAACTACATTTAATACACATAAGGCAACACAAGACAAACCAGAAGTATTATACGAGTCTGTTCTAAGGAGCACAGTGTTAATGGGGATAGTTTACATTGATGAAATATAAATTGCTGTTTCAAGGGCCAAGTCTAAGTATTTACGTAGTTAACGTAGTTTCCAGATGTGTAAAAAGCCCACATATGGTCATTAAATTAAGCGTTAAGCAGACACACATTTAGAAGAAAAGACTTTAGAACGGCACAAACAATAAATTATAAATAGGTAGAAGGCTCTTCAACTGATAAATTTGTGGGAGGTTTCTGTGAAATATCTACATTTTGGCCCTTTTCATGTATATTACAAGACAAACCAGAAATATTATACAAATCTGTTATGTGGAGAAATTAAACACAACAGATTTACGATGTTGATGTCCGTACTTAACAAAACTTGTTATGTATCGCCCAATCCACCTAACAGATCGGAATATCCAGCTCAAGCACACATAATCTTAATCTACTTAACTTTTCACATATCTGACTTTATGAAATTGTCGACAGCTAGCAGCGCTAGAGTCTGGTACTAAGATAAGCAAAATAAAACAAATAAAAGATTTTATTTAAAAAAAACCTATTAAAATTCAAAAATAATAGATTTTAATGAAACTGAACTAAATATTTAAATTATTTTTAGGTGGTGGAGTGCAGTATTACAAGGAAAGGCTTTAAAGACAATCCTGTGTATAACTTTAACCGTACCTGTATTAAATTCAGAAGTATGCCTTCCAACGTCATGTAATGTGTCCTACTGATATTGATCGAAACACAACTGTTGAACTTGGCAGACGTTTTCCCAGTAAGCTCAAATTAAAAGTTTTATTTAGAATTTGTTTTGTCTAATACGATATCAGTTTAAATACAATACAGGAAGCGCCTGAAACTCCCAATTGTCTCTCTGTTGTACAAGATTAATTGCTAAAGACACAATAATAAAATATTTCTAGCAACTGGATGTCTTCCTGAATTGGAAATTTAAAACTTAAATCAATAACACCTTTTTTCTAAGAGAAATTAAACTTTTTTGAATTCACTGGAAATAATCATGATATCTTAATTAATCTTTAAAAACCAAGAAAATACATACATATTTATGGGTTTTTTTGATCAATTATGACATTCACATTTTATTTATAAATATTCAGAAACCACGATAATACTAAGAAATGGATACAATTAATCATTATATGAAAGCTCCGTATTGTCGGAACATCATTTTCCTAAAATACACATAAATACAGAATTTTCAAAGAAACGTAACTAAAACGTATTTCTGTTTGTTATTAATAGGAACGCGCCATCGTTTTATTGCTGTCTTAGAATAATAAATGTGAGAACAGCTTCAATTGAGCAGCTTAGAGAATGGCTCCGGGAATACATCAAAGTCTTTCTTGCTGACAATACAATCTATTAATCCTTGTCATGAGCGGCCGCTGCTAATTTATTATCGCCATCTTGCTCGTACCCATTATGTGCAATTTGACTACTAAACACAAAATAACATTAACACGAATAGGGCAAACATCAATCAAACTTGCTTGAAATATTAAATATGGCAAGGTTCTCCACGTTCGGTTTTGTTCCTATTGTCCATGATTTTTTAATCTTTAACAAATCATTGTTATGAACGTTCTTGTATTATTAATGTAAGAAATGAATCATGGTTTCGTTGTTTTCGTGGGAAATTGTAATGCGTTCATTTTGAAAAAATGACTCAATAACTCTATTAAGACGGATTGCGATATGGTATTTCTAAAAAAGGGATAACTAATACTGCTAATACCATAGAATGAACATAAAAGGTTAATAATGCTATTATAGGTATTTAAAACTGTCCTTTTGCCTGAACATTCATTCTGACAGCTGCTACTTTGAAATAAATATAAAGGTGATAATTACAATAAAATTTTTATTGTTATAAATCCTATTTTCTGGGTTAGTTTCATGTATTTAGGCAACACAAATTGCAGATCCTTCAATTATTCAATAACGAAACGAAAGCAGTTACACTTTAATGTAAAGCCTGATAATAGAATAGTTTGAAAAAGGAAGTTTTGTATCTTATGTAATTGTTCAACTAGAAAATATAAGTATAAAACTTAGTGTACAATGTAAATGAAATGAAAGGTGCACAAATATCAATCACACTACTTCTGTGGTTTACAATAACCTATAACATGAACATTCTTTAAACACGTCAGAAGTAGATTGCTCTTTTAGAATGATTGGCCTAGTTCTTATCTAAATCGATTATTTTTTTCTTTGCCTATGTAAAATAATAATTATCAAGTTCATGTTTAAACATTATATTCCTTTCGTTTGTAGCTTTCAAAATCACAAGATGTCTCAGTACATGGACATGTAAAGTTATATTGTAATTTACCTATCATTATCAAATCTACAGCGATCAATCAGATTCAAGGTAAAATCGACAGAATTATAGAAAAAATTAACAAGAACAATTAGAAAATCTAAGTAAATTTGCATCTTGATTTAATTACATAGAAAAATGTGTGTTACAAGAATAACAAATTCCAACTCACTATTGACACTAGTTAAAATGTAAAATGGAAAATTCAAGTAACGTTACAAAAATATTGTAAGAGTCCTACCTTTTCGTTGTGGGATGACTCCTACTAAACTGCAGTTTCAGGAACCATTGATTCTAGAAAAAAGATATTACGCTTGTAATAAAGTAGGTATTGACGCAACTCTATTCTAAAAACACAATGAACACAAGCAAACATAAGCAATTACATATGTATTACACTATTCAGCTTTTAGACAGTAATATGAAGAGTAGGTAGTACGAGTAAATAATTTCAAAGATGCTTAGATATTGAACTCTGAAGTACCTACCATAGCAAATATTCTTTAATTTCCTGTCGAAAAACAAATTATGTTAACTTACTGAGTGAATTACGTTATAGTCTCGACAAAGAACTGTAAAAGAACGTGAGTATAATTTCAAAACCAAAGAAACTCGAAACTCGACCACGAGCAGTTTTCAGTTTCAGTGCAGGAGAGTTCTACTACTTTTTGAAAGAAATAAGATAACTTTGCTAGTTTTTTGAAATTTACTTTTTATTTTCGTCAAGTCGTTACACATACAGTTCTGATAATAAACAAAATATTATTTACAAAACACTAAATAAAAATATTTTAATTTTTGACAAAAAAAGTGATCCGTATACATGGGCGAGAGCGACCACTCACTACGGGTAAAATCGACCTAAGAAAACAAAACGAAAAGAAAGCAGAAAACTAATTTGAACTTAGTTTTTTCTTCAGTCCTTCGCAGAAACCGCAAGTGTTACCAAATTTCGAGCATTTCTCATGATACCAACAACTGCAGCTTATGCATTTCACCCAGTCGTCTTTTCTTGTTGTTTTACAGTGGTTTTCACGGCATCATTGTCATTCAGTTCTTCTGATGACACATCGCTGTCCGCTAAAACTGGACTATCACCTCCCGAATCTGAAGATTGGTCTAACCGTACTTTACGCTTTAAATAATTTAATAAGTGTTATAAAGTACTTCAAAATAAAATTTGGTTAATGATTAGAACATAAAAACGAATTATGCGGTCTAAGTGAAATAGTTGAAGTGGTCGAATATATAAATTTTAGTGTGCGGACGTACTAATAAAGGCAAATATCCGTACGCGTGGACCACGCCCGATAATAAATAATAAAACAAGTGTGAAAGAAAATGACCAATGTTGGAGCAATCAAGAAAATCAAAAAAAGAATAGTAGCTACCATAATGGAAAGAAACGGGATAGAGAAGGGGAGGAATTCTTTGTGAAAAGTAAATTAACTAAGAGATCCCCGTCTAAACAAAAGCAAGAAGATAATGAAGAAATGCTACTAACTATGATGAAAGAAATGATGTTAAACAATAAGGAAATTATGAAGGAAATCAGAAGTATAAGAGAAAAACAAAAAGAAAGCCTAGATATAATTAAGGAATTGAAAGAAAAAAACGGAAAACTGGAAAAACAACTAGTTAAAACAAGTAAATCAACGGCTAGAAAAATTAGAAAGAGATAAAAAGAGGAAAAACTTAATAATTAAAAGAATACCAGTAAATACCAATGACGACAAAATTTTGAAAGAACGACTAGAAGATTTTATTAAAAAAACAGCTAGAAATAAACATTGAACTAAGAAGTGCAGGAAAAATAGTGGACAAGAGATGTGTGATGGAGACCGGAAATATGACAGACAAACTAAACATCCTCAAGAATAAAAATACGCTCAAAAACATATAAAACCAGAAAATTTACATAGAGGCAGACATGACAAAAAGGGAAAGGGACATACAAGCCTACATCAGAAAACAAGCAATAGAAGAAAAG
Organism: Ignelater luminosus; assembly: GCA_011009095.1. Taxonomy (NCBI): domain Eukaryota; kingdom Metazoa; phylum Arthropoda; class Insecta; order Coleoptera; family Elateridae; genus Ignelater; species Ignelater luminosus. The sequence goes on from VTPC01090141.1 coordinate 643,578, forward strand.
GACAGGGGTAATCAGGTAAAAGTTAGATGTATGAAACTAACGATAAACGCCAAAGACTGGAGATGGGAAGAAAACAGAGACGAACTCACGGAAAATTCTAACAAGAAGAAACCAAAACACTAAATAATAATAAAGAATGGAAAACAATGTAATGGAAAAGGTTATGAGTAACTGGAAAAGAAATGAAAACAAAGTATATACAAAGACTATAAACATCACAAAAAAGAAAGGAAAAAGAACCACTGCAGCCACATGGAACGTTAGAAACCTAAAGAGAAAAGAACACAAATTGGCAAGAGAAATGAAAAGATACCTGGGAATTGCAGAAATAAAGAGAAAAGGTAAAGGCATGACCCAATTGGAAGGAGGGTGTTGGCAGATATGGTTGGGCGTGAAAGAAACACAGAGAGCAAGAGAAGAGGTAGGGCTAATAATTAAAGAAAGTAATCTAGTAAATGTATACAATGAAAATCTAAAAACCGAAAGAATAATGAGCATAGAGTTGGATTTAAACAAAGAGCATAAGCAAAAATAGGGTTAATAATAGCTTATGCGCCAAATGCCACAGCAGAAGATAAAGAAATATTTTTCGACAATCTACAAGAAGAACTAGACAAGAAAGGGGTAATGTAATAATCATGAGCGACCTGAATGAAAGAGTCGGCAAAAAAAATAAAAGCAAAGAAAGATGGATGGGAAAATACGGAGAAGAAGCAAAAAAACACAAATGGTACAAAAATCATTAAATTTTGCATTGAAAATGACGTAATAATAGCAAATATAAAGTTTCAACACAAAGACAACCACAAATTCACAAGAATAGCCCCTACCAGAAACGAAAAATCAGTAATAGATTATTTCCTGGTCAGCAAAAACCTATGGCGTATTATCAAAGACACAAAAGTCAAAAGAGGTGCGGAAATCGGAGGTGACCATCACTTGTTAATACTGAAAACAGTAAGCGACAAGCATAAAATCAACACAAAAAGAACAATTAAGAAAGAAACAATAAGGTCTCACAGATTGAAACAAGAGAAAGTGAGAGAAGAATACCAAAACATTCTAAAAAGTAATAATCCCAAGTAAAAGAAAAAATATCAAACAGGGCAAGAATGGGAAAATTTCAAAGACAAGTTAAAAGAAGCCGCAATTATAAGCTGTGATAAGACAACAATATCAAACAAAATCATTAAGAAAACAGCATGGTGGACAGATAACATAAAAGACGCAGTAAAACGAAAAAAAGAAGCATGGAAAGAATACTTACAGACGAAAGAACTAAAAGACTATGACAAATAAAAAGAAAATCGTAAAGAAGAAAAAGGAAAAACATGGAAAGAATTCGGGAAAAAAGATGGCACAAACATACACAGAAAACCAAAAACTTTTCTTGGGAATCCTGAAACAGTTCCGAAGTAAAAAGAACTGCTACCTAAACAACATAAAAGATAAAGAAGAAAAAACACTAAAAAATGAAAATGAAATTATTAGAAGATAATTAATTTAGTAGCGGAACAGAAAGAAGCTCCGATAGACTGACAAACCGGCATCATAACCCCAATCTTCAAGAAAGGGGATCACTTAGAATGCAAGAATTACAGAGGAATAACTTTACTAAGCATTCGAGGGGAAATGTATGCAAGAATGATAAAACAAAGGTCAAGAGACAGTTTGGATCCGACACTAGAGGACACCCAAAGTGGATTTAGGAGAGGAAGAGGAATACAGGATAAAGTGTTCAGCTTACTCCAAAAAAACAAAAAAAACCCTAACTGTTAATACTGAAATTCCTATGTGCTTTATCGATCTGGAAGAAGCCTTCCACAAAATAAGAAGAGCAGACGTCTGGAAAGGTTTAAAAAAATAGAGAAATAAATAAAAGCTTGATTGACTGAGTTAAAAGCCTATATCAAACAATAATTACATTTGTAAGAACAAATAATGAAACCTCTGAATCCTCCGTTACAAACTTCGGACTGAGACAAGGGTGCATTTTAAGCCCACTTTTATTTAGTATAATACTAGATGCAGCCATTAAAAAACTGAAATCGAGAGCTAAACAGCATAACGTAGAATACCTAGTTATGCGGATGACATAGTCATCATAACAAAAACAGACATACATCTACAGTACAATCTAGAAATATTTAACCGGAACAAGAACAAATAAAATTCGAAAATCAATAAAGATAAAACAAAGACAATGATAATCAGGACACAGAAGAAAAACCATAAGATTACCTTAGGTAATACGACTTGAGAACAAGTAGAAAACTTCAAGCACCTTGGAACGATAATCAATGCATAGGGAGAAACAGACGAAAACATAAACCACAGCATTGCACAAACAGGAAGACTATACAATGCGATCAAAACAAAGTCTTGAGGGAAAAAGGAAGTACCAACACAGGTAAAAATACTAGTTTTCAAGAAAGTAGAAGTCTCGGCATTAACACACGGAAGCGAATCATGGACGATGGCAGCAAAACAAAGGAGTAGAATACAAAGTACAGAAATGCGATTCTTATGAAAAAGAGAAAACAGAACCAGAAGGGAACGAATACGAAACACTACATTCAGAGAAAACCTACAAACAAAAGCAGTTAATGCTACAATTCAAAAAAGCCAGCTAAGATGGTTCGGTCATTTCCAGAGAATGAACCCAGATAGACTAACAAGACAAATCGATGAAGCGAAACCTATAGGAAACAGACCCAAAGGACGACCAAAAGAAAACGTGCATATAAGAAATAAACAAAGCAGCCAAGGACAGGGGAATAAATTGGAAAAACATTAAAAAACTAACACAAGACAGAAAAAACTGGAAAAAACTATGGAAACAACCACCTAGAGTTGAATAAGGCCAAGGCTCAACTCACACTCACACCGAAAGGTAGAATGAGTTTTGGATTAAGTAAGTATTTTACGCTTTTTCTTTTTAGAGATGGAAACACTATTTTTCTTTTTTGTCTTGCTTTTTTTTCTGGGTCGCAATACGGTCTGAGCTATTCAGTGTGGTGGTAAGCTGTCTACCACGCTTCTTGGTTACCGCTGCTGCGCTTGTTTCTCGAACTGGCGAAATGTCTTCATCAAGTAATTTTCCTGATGGAAGGACAATTGATGCTTTTGCTTCTTGACTGGGCTTCACTGGACCGAAGTGACAAAAGTGAAGGGTACACATTTGTGGCAACTGTGTTTGAACTGGTTGCAGGACTAGATTTTGCATCTTTGTATGGAAATATACTATTAAGATATTAAGTCTCAACCCTTAACTATTCTTTACATTCCTTAAATAAATTTATTTCTGAAATCTGAAAGAAATCAGGATAAATTCTTTGTTTCGTATTACAAAATAGTTCATTACAAAAAAAGCTCAATAAATACCTAACAAATCAGTTGTAACTAGCGATCATTAAAATTTCAGTTCCCAGTAGACTGTGAGATTTTCACGTAGGGCGTAGCCTAAGTCTGTTTTAGATGGACATATTTTTGTGGTAAAATCTTGTTAAAGATTTTTTGCAAGAAATTGTAATGAAATTAGAGCTTGCTCTGGTTTCATTATAAAATTGTATCGTGAACATGTTATCTTCGTACGAAACAAAAGGGAAAGCACTAAAACTAATAAACGCAATGGGAATCAAAATAAACCAGAAGAGGACATAGATGAGATCAAAAGAATGGGAAAACCAAAACCCGGAACAACAAGGACCATATTATTAAAACTAACAACAGGGAGCAAGAAATTTGAGATTCTTAAACAAAGCAACAAACTTAAAGGGACCAACATCTGTATCGATGAGGACTACCCTAAAGAAGTAATAGAGGAAAGAAAACTGCTAATTCCACAGCTACGAGAGTTCAGAGAAAGAGGATGTAAGGCCAACATTAAATACAACAAACTGATAATCAACAATGAAGTATACCAAACAGAGGACATAGAAACGAACCAAACTGTACTTATAGAAAGAGTACAGGAAAAGAAAAGAAAAATGATTGAAAGATTTCCTGAAGCGAACAGACTTGAAGAACAGCCAAGGAAAATCACAAAGTCTACAAAAAACTACTAACTTAGAAGAAAGATAATAGGACGGGAACAGAAAAGGGAAACGGACATGGCAATGAAAATGGTAATGAGATAACGACACTGGAAAGGGAAACAAAAAGCTACAAAAAAGGAACAAAAAATAAAAGTATAAGATATAGGAAAAGACAAAAAATAAGAAAGGTAATAAAAACAATGGACTACGAATCGCAACATGGAATGTCAATACACTATACTAAGAGTGGGAAAAATGGAGGAAATTGCAACAGAAATAGCAAAATACAGTATAGATACTGCTACAGTCCAGCAAGTAAGGTGAGAATAAGCAGGGGAAAAAGGAAAGAACAATACACCTTTCTATACAGCGGCGAAGACAGACAAGGTAATGGCGGAGTGAGATTTTATGTAAACACAAAGGAAAGATATCTAACAGTAGTGGATATATATGCCCCGACAGAAACGATTGGTCCTCAAGAAAAGGACAAATTCTACAACATACTCTGGAAAGTCTGCGATGATATACCTAGGAAAGATAAAAACCTAATAATTCTAGGAGATGCAAATGCTCAGCTCGGAAAGAAACAGTACCTGAAGCTCTCACAACTAAATTTGAGCACCCAAGAAGACACCAAGTGACATGGAGACACCCTTCCACGTATGTAGAGAATCAAATAGACCACATATTGGCAATCAAAGAAATCACAAAAAGAGCACAAGACGCAAGAACCTACAGAGGAGCAAACACCGAAACGGACCACTATCTGGCAATGACAAAAATAAAAAGCACAGCAGTAAAAAAACACTAAAAAACACCAAAAAAAACTGGAAAATGGAACATAAAAAAACTGGGGAACGACGAGACAAAAAAGAAATTCGCAGAACAAGTCACAGAATGCCTACAAAACCTAACAAGCGCGATAGCCAACGTCAAAGAAAGATAGCAAGAAATAAAGACACAAATAACCGAAGCAACCAGCGAGATCTTAAGAAAGGAAAAATCACAGAAAATAAATAAAGACTGGTACGACCAAGACTGCGATACAGCTAAAAAGACTAAGAACCAAGCTAGAATGAAATAGCTAAACACAAAAGCTGATGAAGATAAAAGAGAATACTACAGAACAAGGAACGGAGCTAATGTGCTATATACCATAGAAAGAAAAAGAATGAGTGCATCAACAAAAACCTGAAGGAAATTGAACAAGACAGACAAAGCCAAAGCATAAAACAATTGTGTAAAAAGGTAAAAACAAATAACAACAAAACGAGACCCAAAACGAGAGGTATTAAAAATAAAGTTGGTAACACAGAATATTTATGATCCAGAAAAAATTAACAAGATTTGGAAAGACTACTAAATAAAGGCGAAGATCTCTCAGCAGAAGGAAATGAAGAACCGATGACGGAAATATATCTCCCAGAAATAATAGAATGCCCCTCTCAAGAAGAAGTAAAGCAAGAAATAGAAAGAGTGGGAAACGACAAGGTAGCAGAAGAAAACGAAATAGTAACGGAGCTAATATAATACAGAAGAGAAAATCTACATTGCTTATACAATACAACAAATATGGACACAAAATAAAATTCCAGAAGAGTGGATCACTGGAGTTATTATACCTATATTTAAAAAAGGGGACCAAGAATTATACGAAAATTATAGAACAATAACTCTGCTGAACACAGCCTACAAAATATTCTCTAACCTAATAAATAACAGACCCAAAAACACGCTGAAGAAATTCTGGGCGACTACCAAAATGGAAGAAGATCGACGATCAATTCTATACATAGTATATAGAACAAATATACCAAAAATCTCAGGAATATAACAGGGATATACGTACAGTGTTCATTGATTTGAAAAGCGCCTTCGATTCAGTAAACCGAAAGAGAATGATGGAAGAACTGACAGAACTAAAAATACCCTCAAAAATAAGGAAGCTAATAGAAATGAGCCTAGAAAACATAAAAGCAAAAGTTAAATTTCAGGGATTCGCAACAGAGGAATTCGAAATAAATAGTGGCGACTCTACGTCACCAACACTTTTTAACCTGGTACTGGAGAAAATAATTAGGAAAGCCAATCTCAATAACAAGAACTTCATGACCAACCAAATACAAGTCGTTGCCTACGCTGAGGATCTAACTACAATAGCAAGCACAAAAGCAGCAGTAATTAGAGCAATCGATAGACTGGACAAAGAGGCAAGAACAATGGGACTCGAAATAAACAAGAATAAGACCAAGTACATGAAATTAACAAAAGTAGAAGAGCCAGACACACACTTGCCTACACAAAACCACAAATTTGAACTCGTACACACATTTAACTACCTAGGAGTGGCAATTAGCAAAACAGGGAAAGAAAAAGTTGCAGAAAGAATCCAAAGAGGAAACCAAGCATATGGTAACAACAGAAATCTGCTGAGAAGTAAGCAACTAGGCACAAAGACAAAAGTGAATATATATAAAACCCTCATAAGACCTGTGGCAACATATGCCATAAAACAACAATAATAAATAAATAAGAAAAAGAAGAAGACCTAAAAAGATTTGAAAGGAAAATATTCAGAACAATACTGGACCCGAAGATATCGAAATAAGGCCAGAAAAGATTAAAAACAAACGCATAAATACAAGAAAGGCTGAATACAGAAAGCATAATCAAACACATAAAGGCAACGCGACTGGAATGGCTGGGACATATAATAAGAAGAGAGCCCACAAGAAATCATTAAAAGTATAACCAACTGGACCCAGTTATATGAAAAAATACAACTACGGAAAAACACCACTAATTGTGTTATTGTTAGTTTTAAGATTATGTTATTAGTCACGTAGACATTCTTTTATTGTTAGTTCTAAGGAATCTGCTTTTAGTCACGTAAAAGTTTTGCAGAACCATCTTTGTACTCGCTTCGGCGGTACATATACTAAAATTGGAACGATACAGAGAAGATTAGCATGGCCCCTGCGCAAGGATGACACGAACCATCTTAAAAACATATAAATACAGAACATAAGTGTTGTAGAGTTAGTTATGGTTTGATTCTTGGTCTAGCAAGTCTTAGACAAGTTTCCGCGATTTAATTACCCCACTAAGACCGAGAAGAAAGGGAAGACTCAGGAAGAGATGATGAGACGAAATAGAAGAAAATCTTAAACTAATGAACATCAAAAAATGGAAAACAAAATGCAGAGACCAAAAAGCAAGGAGAAATGGATTTTAAAATGCTTGCCATAATTCGTGAAATTGTTTGGCGATGATGATGATGATCGTGAACATGCGCAAGTGGTACAAAAATGACCTTGGTATTTAACCCTTTAAGTATGTCATCTTGGTCATCTTAGTTTATGTTCATTATGTTGTTGATATATAAATCTATGTGTACAACAGCAAGGTAAAGTATGAATTGAACAAGTGAGCAAATTTTCCTGTTGATCGATTAATATGCGAAATGTCACCCTTTATATGTTATCAAAGATAAGATAAGTACCATATATAAACGTAGTTTTATGCTTAGAAAACATTTGCAAAGCATTCAACCGGTTACGATTGTGGAAGAGATCCATAAGAAATAGACAAGATTTGGAAATTTGTATTTGCATTTTTATTATTTTAAAGCAATCAGTCGCTCTTAAATACCTTAGTGAATATTGAAAAAGGGTCCGACAGTTTGGTCTTGGTATCACTGGAAAGAAGGAAGCAACAACTTGAAGCTTGCGTAAGTAGCATAGCTTTTTACGGCTGCGAAATGTGAACAATCTCAAAAAGCAATAGGAAAAATAGAATGCATTGAAAATGTTTTAGATCGAATAATTAGCAACAAAGTCCTAGCAAAAATAAACGAAAACAGTAGATCTTTGAAGACTGATCATGAAAAGAAAAGACAATCCGGTAGGTCATATGCTCAGAGACGATCAACCAATGACGAGAAATGAAACAACTGGTGCTAAACCGACAGAGCTGGAGAACAAACTACTCGATAGATTACTGACTAGAAAAAGACATAATCCATCACCTTAGCACATGGTCGCTCTTATCGGTGTGATGTGATCCTGAAATTTTCTTCATTTGTTCACCATTTGAATGATCTAAATTTAAAGCAATTTGAAGCTCTTGTAATTACAATTACTTCCGAGGTCATTTGTTTTAATAGATTGTTTCGGGTGATCAAAACCTATCTTACTTAGGAGAACCATTCCTTGGTGTTGCAACAAACCAACCTCAAAGTTGACATCCCCAATCTTCGCCAGAATAGAATTAAAGAGTAACATGGACAAGCTAGTTCGCTGGCTTACCAACTTTTTGTAATCTGAATAACTTTTTTGAACTTGAAAATTTAGGTTTACTAAATAGGTTCAAGTCTACGTCTTTTCTTGATTTGTTTCTAATTATTACGTAATCATTTCAAATCTCAAACTTAATTATCTACATGCATTGTTTATGATTTCTTGGTTATAAGTTTCATTAAAAGGCAATTCTATCGTTATGATGATGTAGAAATGGGCTATCCATTATGATTTAACTACCAAAGATTAGGAAATTGATCGATTCCTTTATTACTGAAATTGTGGAATGATTTCAACCTATAAGATTATTGATTATTAATCTTCTCTTTAGGCTCTCAAAATGCAAATAAGTAGGTAGGTACTTTCTGAAGAATTGCATATGCATTAAAGATAGGCGCTCTTGTTCATCTTTTTAATTGCTTGTTACTTAGATTCAGAAAGGCCATTTTCTCAGTTTTATTGAAATCAAAGTCAAGACTTAAGGTAATCGTAAACTTAATCAGCATATCTTTGATTTGATCTGTATACCTACAATTAATTGTATATGAACAATAATAACAATCGAAACATATTTGTAGATAAAACACGTGACTATTGACAATAATTTAATTTTAATTAATACAAGTTTGTAATTTTGTTATTTTTAAGATAAAATCATCTCTATGAATTTTAAATTTTTAAAATCTTTAGAATAAAATATTGAGATAATTACAATAATTAAGTAATAAAACAAACTGCACCGTTTCCTTTCTCCTTCGTAAATAAATAATATACAAAGAAATAACGAGTTGGATCGAAAGTATAACGTTTTAACATTTAAGTAATAAAAAGCAGTTCTTGTAGAGTGAAGGTAATAAAAGACAATATAACTCCATTTGTGCCAGTTGATTTACGAGCCATAATTGCATGTGCCGTCGCAATTCATGACTGAATCAACGATTATAAGTTACCAGTGCGTGAGCAAAATAACACACATGCATCATAATAATTTCTATTCTATGTGACGCTATAAATCGTCGTAAAGGTGCGAGAAGTAACCGCTAAAGGCAAATGGACTAAAGTTACAAGGTTTGCTGAACAGGACGATTATTGTAACTTGGTGGTCGCGTTAACTTGTCGAGGCCAAAAGGCCGACAGTAATTACTAGAGCTGCCACTCAAACCACACGCTAGAATTATATCGATTAGTCTATTAAACACTTAGGCCCATTTATCAAAGTCACGTCTGAAATGCTATTCTGGCCCGATTGCGATTATGTATTATACTGATAAAATCTAATTTGCTTTCACGAATTATAATTTAGGAATTTATAAATTCTAGAATTTTTGTACTACTAACTAACTGGATATTTTTGAATAATAAGCATTGCTTGCAACTATAACAATACATTTGTTCTGCTTTGTGATAACAACCGCACACGATACTGGACGATGATTGATGACTAATCATATATTGAAATTTTCAATTATTGTATAGACATACTACTAGTAAATTCTTTCTGTAACCGTTATAAATCATTTTAATTGATTTATCAGAGATTCTAAATACTTTCTTATAGCGACGACCTTTTCTCTGTCACATTTTCTTGTTTTATATTAGACATGTTTTAAATTTATATGACATCTATTCGATAAATGAATTATAGCATCATCTCATCCGCATAACTGTTCCATGAAATAAGAGTTCAATTAAAAACACATACATAGTTGTGTTATGACATCTTTATTATTAGGCTGTCTTGCTCGTATGGAAATTATTTTGACTTTTAACTTTTCCTTCTTCTTTACTATCTAAAAGTGAAAGATTGAATAATATTAATCTACATATATAGAGGTACTTGGTGAGCTATAAAAAACTATTTTAGAAAACATTACTTTCAAAATGGAATGCTTATGCTCTTAAAACTAAGAGCGAAATGCACTGATTACTTTTTGTTAATTTTCATTAATATGTAAATTTGTAAATTTTTAATAAAATCATTTCCAAAAACAACTTAATATTTATAAATCAAATTGTCTTTTTTAATACACTCTTTTGACAACGACGTCCTCTTTTTATGTGTAATATTTAAATATCTGAGTTCTATACTTTTAGTTTTCATTCAAATCGGATTTCTAGTAATATTTAAAACTCACAATTACTTATATTATTATCAAGTTAAGACTGAAATTGTTATATACGTATTTAGTGTAAACGCCCAGTATCTTGGAACAACCTTTTCCTATTGTTGATAATGGTTAACCCGGCCCCTTTGGTATTTCGTTTGTACTAAAATCTGAAATTCTCTTAAACAAGAAAACTCATTGGTTCTCTTTAAAGCACAGTCATAAATCGCAAATATTTAAAAGCAGGTAGAAACTACCAATCCCTTATTTGTATCTCGTTGTCTAGTAGTTCGTGTAACATTTAGATTTCTGTTATTAAAACATCAGTGAAGTGTTCTACTAAATACTGATAATTGCGTTTGGAACAATGTCTAAATTGCAATATGCCCTTCGCGGTCTCGCAAGAGAACTACAAAGTCTTTAGAAATACAGAATTTGTGCAGAGGCTGAGACATGAATGGTAAAGTGAATTAATTCCTTCATGCTGACATTTTCACTTAAATAAGGGTAAATTGTTAAATATTGATTACACAAAACGCAAAGTATGCATATGTGATATTCGCAGGTTCCGATTATACCCCAGTCAACAGGAAGAAATTAGAGGATTTTCGAAACCATTTGGTAGGTTTAGGTTTACAAAAAACAGATACAAATAAGTATATATCCTTACCCATAAGCAGATAAATATGCTGTTTTGTATACAATTTCTGTAAAATTACTTCTTTCTGCTCTAGATTGTATTCGCTAGTGATCCAAGCCTTATTGTAATTCTGGTTTGTTGACACCTTGACAGATATTGGCATTGCGTCCAATATTTGTGTGATAATAAGGACTAAAATATTTATAAGAGTTTTCCAACTTAATTCACAATATTATTGGTATCTTAGCTCTGCTATCGGAGAATCTCCTGGCTATGAATTGACAGTAACATTTACAAACGGCTGCAGAATGTTATGTCAATGAGTGGGAGCGTTGAAAATTGACAAAAATTAGAGTTGATAAGAACAGTGCTGTTTTTAATATAAACAATTTATTGTATTTACTTCATTGTGTTACTGGAGTAAGTTACTGTATCTATTATATTTATTCAAAATATCACCGAAAAGAATGATTTCTGCTCCAATAATAATTATTTTTCAGGGGTGTCAACAACAGGTGAGCGAAATCAGTTTAATTGCAGTTATTGACACCTAGGTGTCTACAACTGAATAAGAATAAATCCGAATAACAAGAAATTTGTTAGTATTCAGCATTGCATATCTAAGAAAAGTTGAAAGAGTATTTTTTCTCGGTTCTAAATAGTTGTTGATACCCTGCCAATTGCTAAAAAAAAAGTAGTATAAAGTAGGCGGAACCATATCGTAAAAACTATATGGGACCGTATGGAAAATAAAAGGCTAATTATAGGCTAATTAAGTGCCCCATTCCTAAATTTAAGGCTCTTCAATTTTTTTTTAAATTAAAGGTTTCGCTAGCTTTAGAAATAATTAGCGGAACTTATGACACGGACTTAATAAATCTGGATAAAAGTAGTGAATAATGAAAGGCTAGTTAAAGGCTTCACGATGGTATTGCAAATCTTCATATTCGACAATTTGTTAACTACTTCTGTTGAAAACCAATCAAACTAAAGTGATGGAGTTCACTTAGGCGAAAACAATCGACAGAAATTTAATTTTTAAGAACAATATCGAAAACTTTACATTCTACTGATTGAAAATATTTTATGTTTCAAACTAAATAATCAAGGAATGGCATACTAAATTTTATTTTGTAGCTTTTATATCCTTTGACATAATTAACTTGTGATTTAAAATGGTTTACTTTTCCATCAACCACATTGTATTATGAATTTGCAGTTTCTGATACTTTTCCAGTGTTGCTAGGTAAGCGATTTTTCCGTCAAGTCTGGGTTATTTATAAGTGCTTTATTTTTTTTAATTTCTATTAAATTGTTTTTAGTTTTATTAACGGAATTATTTAATAAAAATTAGAAGAAGTTTTGGGCGTAAAAAACCCGTCAGCATAAATAAGTGGTTTATAGGTGAAAATTCATTGTTTATCGCTTAGCGGAAATTTAAGCTTTTTAAAAAAGTATGAGCAAGAAAACTAGGGAATTCTAATCTTTTATGATGATATAATCTTATTACCCACAAAATCTAACCAAATGATGTGAACGGCGGCATTTCAGAAGTTGAGAATTTTTATTTTTATATTATACTCCCTTCTAGCTTTTAGTATAATATTCTTGGACACTTCATACAGGGTCGAAACTGCAATAAATTACATTTTTGCTGATTCTTTACCATAAAGATAACCAATTTTTAAAGGTACGGGTTTATGATTTCTGATTTAAGAGGTTATTGTGATGTTTCTGAATGATTTTTTCTACCTATTGCTGCATTTCCTGAGAAAGGTCGAGACAGTAGCCCTACATCTGCTTTAATTCTGAAATTTTAAATTTGTAAATTACCTTTAAAAGGCCCCGAAACTTTCCGTACGTGACAATCACAAAAACATGTTGCACTAACAGCATCATGTTAATAGTAGCAATTAATTTTGCGATGCTTATATTTCATACAACTGTAGCAGTCGAAAAAAAATCGGTTCAATAAGAATTGAAACGGCCAAATAAGAACCGAAATACGTTTTTCAAGTGTGTTCAAAATTCGTTCCAAAGGTGTCCTTGCCCGAAATCTTCAAAAATATAGAAGTTTTTTCAAGAAGATTACAATTAAACAGGTTCCAGATGCGTGAGGGGTCATAGCTCACCAATTATTCGCATTATCAGTAATTAAAATTTAATTATATTTTAATTAAAAGAAGTTAGATTTATTATTTTATTGGCCAGATTTTACGATTATCATTTAATGTGTGCGCACGTTAGATTATGCTCAATTTTCTCTGTTATACGAGGGTGGTCTGAAAAGTTTCCGACGTCAACGTGAAGATGCTAGCACTCGTAAATAAAAGCTACTGAATTTCGTTGTTCATCTGTTGACAGTTACTCACCAAAGTTTCAGCCATTTTGGACGCGCAGTTTTTATGTAACAGTCGTTTGAGTGAGTTGATGTGAGTTTTTTTGTGAAAATGGACAAAATCGAGTATCGAGCTGTCATTAAATATTTGTTTTTGAAAGGCAATACGCCTTCGCAAATAAAAGATGAGTTGGATTCTGTGTATGGGGACTCTGCACCATCATTTACCACAGTGAAATTTTGGGCTGCTGAATTTAAACGTGGCCGTAAGAGCTTGGGAGACGATGAACGTTCGGGACGTCCAAAAACTGCAACTACCGACGAAAACATCGCCAAAGTTCACCAAATGGTGCTAGACGACCGCCGAATTAAAGTGAGAGAGATAGCAGAGGTTATGAACATGTCAAAAGAACGTGTTTGTCACATATTAAATCAACATTTAGGCATGAGAAAGCTGTCCGCGCGTTGGGTGCCGCGTTTGCTCACGTTAGACCAAAAACGTGTTCGAATGAATATTTCCAACGCTCTTTTGGCGCAGTTTAGGCGAAATAAATCCGAGTTTTGGCGCCGATTAATTACTGTAGATGAAACTTGGATACACCATTATACGCCCGAAACAAAACTACAGTCCAAACAGTGGACTGCAAAGGGGGAACCGGCTCCAAAAAAAGCAAAAACTGTTTTTTCGGCTGGGAAAGTGATGGCGACTGTTTTTTGGGATAAATTCTATAAAAGCTTTCATTATGCGCCATCTACAGCGAATTAAGAAAGAATTTTTATTAGTTTATTAAAATTTGATTTTTACAAAATATATAATTACGACCCTAATTTTGATAATCTTTTCTAATTTTGAAGTACTTAACTGCTAATTAAAGGCTTCAAAATCAGATGACTAATGTTTGATTTTCTCAAAATAATTGCGGTCTTAATTAATTGTCGGGGGCCGGGGTGCAAGTACTCACATCGACGACCCCGATTTTGAAAATTTTATTTGTTCATAATTAGAGGCTAATTAAAAGTTCTTGATATTGTTCTTAAAAATTAAATTTCTGTCGATTGTTTTCGCCTAAGTGAACTCCATCACTTAAGTTTGATTGGTTTTCAACAGAAGCAGTTAACAAATTGTCGAATATGAAGATTTGCAATGTCATCGTGAAGCCTTTAATTATCACAACTTTTATCCAGATTTATTATTAGCCTATAATTAGCCTTTTATTTTCCATATGGTCTCATATAGTTTTTACGATATGGTTCCGCCTACTTTATACTACTAAAAAAAGAGGGTGTCAATAACTGTGAATCTTCTCCTTATAGGACAATGCCAGAGGTTACAAAGGGAACAATGTATTCAAACAAGTATAAAGAGGAAGACATCCAAAAGGTCATAGAAGAAGTGAAAAATGCTGTGTCCAAAAAAAAGCTTCCAAATCATGCGGGATTCTTAGATCTACCTTAATCATGGCCCAAATTTTGTGTTGAACGAGAAGGAAGAAAATACCCTTGTGTAATGGATAGTAACTTGCCAAACGAAAGGTTTCTCAAGACGCCAGAAAGATATGCTAGCAAGCATCAAACAATTTTTTGGTAAAAATCCTGGACCAGATGAAGGATGGTTTTAAGCTTCTCTTAAGAGACACGCAATTCTGATACATCGAGCAGCAGAAGCAGTAACTCCTGCCAGTCCAGTTGTAAATGCGATGTAACGTTTCGTCACTTGCCATAATATAATTATTTAAACCGTCTCATGTCCCGCCAAGATTTTATTATTCTAAGTTGATACGAGAGTGTCATAAAATGATGTGGATTTATACTCCCGACTTTATTAAATTTAATTTTCATAATTTGTTGTTGAATTCAAAATTTGGTTTGTTTATTCATTGAGCTGAATTACGAATTCTATATTTTTAAGCTTTTCTTATTTAAAATTATTCTTTGAAGGAAATGCGACCATTTTCCCGAATGAAGTATCCTTGAATTAAACCGATTTTAGATTTTTTTGAATATTTGCCTCTCTTCCGAATAAAAACTTTTTTTGCTTCTGATAATTCTTTAAAAATCCTAACTTAATTAAAAAAAGTAAAATATTGACCGTAAATCATTGATTTTCTCTTTGATTTAATTTTATAAATTTGGATATTCCCACATTTGGCGGATGAATATGACATCTTATTGAGGTGTCGTCCTACCGGCCCATTGTGTAGCAAGTCCTTCAAGCGACAGTTCGTTGTGTTTTGCTTAGAATTGGCTTATTGGTTATTAATTCCATTTTTGAATGGGAGTTTTTAGTGTTACTAATTTCCATCGAATAGTGCCACTCTTTATTTTAGCTATTGGATTTTGGCTTGGTTGTTTCCATGTTTGAGAAAAATCAATATTATTGAACTGCTTTGAATGGATCCGTTTGGGTGTGGTCCCTGAAAAACTTCGTTTAGATAAATAATTCCTGAGGGTATATCAAGTAAAGATTCTGATATTCTCTACGAAAGAAATCCTAAAAGTTGAGATTTAGTTAATCCGAGCCGCAGAATTTAAAGAGGTAATATCGTTTATAACTTCACAACGGTGTGGTATACAATGGTAATGGACTAATAAACAAAATATAGCAATCATAATTGAACGTAGATCCTTATGGCAATGTGGTAAAGCCAGGAAATATCTGTGAGTTTGAATCTGTGTTTTGCTTTTAATTTTTAATTTTAAAATTTGTTAATAAAAAAAGTGTGAACTTTTGTTGTTACATTTCGATACGGTGACATTTATTTGTTTATTGATAAATAGGTATGTTATTGTTAATATCCACTTGTTTTAACAATAAAATATATTCAATATTGTGGATAGCCATTTGTTTATTGATGGATTAGTTTGCTATCATTGATTCTCACTTGTCAGTAACTAAGTATATTCAATACTGTGAATATAGTACATTCGTTTATTGATGAATTACTTTGCTATTATTGATGTCCGTTTGTTTATCAACCTAGTTGTTAATTTAATTACACTAGGGTGACGTCACCTCCACTTATATGTGTGGATGAAATAAAATTTAAAAAGGTTATTTACTAGTATTGATGAGTGGCCGTTTCTTTTTGTTTTTTTTTTGTGTTTGTTTGTTTGCAATAAATATACTGATTGAATAAAACTGTATATTATTTTTTTATGTCTTACGTTTTACTGATAAACTCCACGTCTATTTTAGAATTTTAAGTTTTTCTTCCAATTTAAACAAAAACCTCTGGCGTCCAACATATGTCCATAAGTTTCCTATTCTTAGTTTTTTGTTTGTTTAAGATAAAAATTAAGTAACAGACCTGTGGTTTATCATAGTGTTGGTAGATCCCAATTTATTTTAAAGCCATCTGATACCCACGATTCTAATCAAGGTAAGAAGTCTTTAAAGCCTGACTGAGAATTTGATAAGTATTTAAGTTACTGGTGAGAAACCTTTCCAATTCGGAGTAAATAATAAAGATGAGAAACATAAAAAGCTGGTTTATCAAGATTAAAGAATATTTGATGTCAAAAGGTTGCAAAGACATTTTAAAAGATCCTGATAGAGTTCATAATGTAGACGAGATCAACTTTTGGTTGTGTCCAAAATCAAAAACAGTCGTAGAATGAAAGGATTACAGAATGTTTATGAAGTGGACATTGGTAAAGCAAAGTCAATACTAATTGTCATGTTCACGTTTAGGGCTGATGTGTGTCACCTTCAATGATCATTTGACGTCAAAAACTATTTATTGTAGTCAAATCAACGTGTCTGGTTGAAATAACCACGTTATATTTTGGTAAAATATTTAACGTGACTTTGACAGCCATCAAATAACGTTAATTAGACGATATGTTGACATCTTTTTGACGTCTAAGTTGAAAAAGACGTCGCTTCTCGCGACACCGACACATTAGTTCTTAGTTATCCACACACGTTATTTCAATCTGCACTTTGGGATACCAGACAAATGGGGATATGGAATAAGTGAGAACGGTTAGACGAAATCTGAAGTATTCCATGAATACATATTGTCGGTGTCATATCCTTATCTTAAAGAGAATGGAGTTACTTTTCCCATAATTCTATTTGTAGATGGATAGATTAATTTTGTTAACTGTATATCCTAATTCATTGCGTATTTTGCAATTAGTTGATGTTGCTGCATTTAAACCTTTAAAAGAAGGGTGGCTATTATAAGACAAGTTAGGAACGAAACAATGTATTCAAGCAGGTATAGAAAGGAAGACATTCAAAAGGCCATACAAGAAGTGAAGAATAGGATATCCAAAAAAAGAGCTTCCAAACTATACGGGATTCCTAGACCCACCTGAATCTGTCGTTTAAGTGAGAAATCTGTAAAGACGATTCATGGCCCAAATCCTGTGTTGAACAAGAAAAAAGAAAATACTCTTATGGAATCGATACTAACTTGCCCAAGGAGAGGTTTCCCTAGACGCCAAAAAGATATAGTAGCAAGTATCAAACAATTTTTTGGTAAAAATCCTCGAAAAGATCTATTTAAAGGCAATCGGCCAGATGAAGACACACAATTTTGACACATCGAACAATAAATCCTGTCAGTTCAGTTGTAAATGCGAAAGATATAAAAAGCTGGTTTATCAAGATTGAAGAATATTTGGTGTCAGAAGGTTGCAAAGACATTTTAAAAGATTCTAGTAAAGTTTATAATGGAGACGAGATCAACTTTCAGTTGTGTTCAAAAGGAAAAACAGCTGTAGAATGAAAGGATCACAGAATTTTTATGAAGTGGACATTGTCATGTTCACTTTTGGCGCTGATGGTACAGTAACACCTTCAAGGGTCATCTACTCTAATCAAAAAAGAACCTTGAGAATATCACGATCTATCCCAAAGTGTCCACGGATGAGAACTTGACGTCGAAAACACTTTATTGTAGTCGAATCCACGTGTTTGGTTAAAATAACCGCGTCATATGTTGGTAAAATAGTTAACGTGACTTTGTCAACCGTAAAATAACATTAATTAAACGATATATTAACGTACTTTTGACGCCCAAGTTAAGAAAGTCGTCGTTTCTCGCGACACCCACATGTTGATGTACACGTTGGTCTTTGGTTATCCACACACGTTATTTCAACGTACGTGTGCATTTTGGGATACCAGACAACTGGGGATATGGAATAAGTGAGAGCGGCTGGATGAAAGCTGAAAACGTTTACAAAAAGAAAGAAGAAGTATTCGTGAATCGATTGACGTGAGAACCACCCCTACAAAACGTAAGAGGGCTACAGGGAACGGAGGAAAGATGAGTCGACGGCGCATATTCTGCTTAAAACTGCGAATGTGTCGCGAACGCAGTCTATCCCACTTTTCTTTTATAAACTTGCCATAAAACGTCCTTTCTTTTCCCCATGATAAAACAAGGTCCTTCTGTATATAATACATTGTGTCCTATTTTCGATGTATTCTTGGAGTATGTTGGTTATTATAAGCGATAGATTTTTGAGTTGCAAGTATTCAATTTCTTATTTCCTCAAAGTGCTGTCATTTCCTTCTTGTCGAAATGATGAAGAGTGTTACCATGGGTTTTCGTCGGTCTGGCGTTACGTTTTTGGCGGCCCTTGGGAAAAATGTTTTCCGTTGCCCTAAATTTCAATAGATCTTACCTCCTTTGAAAAATTCGTAATTTGCAATTTCGGTTAATCTATGCTCTGTAGATCGTATGCTACCTCTTAAATGACTTTAAATAAGTTTAAGTTATGAAAGACTTTTTTCAGCCGCTGATATATCTACTGACAGTTAATAGAAAGTTGTAGAGCAATTGCTGTATAGTGTCGGGTGAGATAAAAGAAAGAACTTTTTTTTTGAATTTATTTCAGTAGAGGATTTAATATGAAACTAGTGAAACTTCCAAGTTCAGGAAAACTGAGAACTCTAGAAAATATTCTTTTCAATCAAGACCACCTTCTCGGCAAAACCTTGAGGCTCGAGTTTCGGGACTAGCAATTTTTGGGGCACCTACGAACGTTATTGCATGATCAACTCAATTTTTTATAAAACAAGTATGAAAAACTGTAAGATAATTGGGAGCACTCACATATGGGTGTTGCATAAGTTTGGACCGCTAATTCAGAAGCGTGTTCTAGACATTAATTTCAACCAAAAGTTCCAATAACTCTTTTTCTAAAATGCTTCCTAAGAGAGATACGAGAGAGCACAAAAAACCAGTTTTTCAGTCATGATTAAACAATAAATTGATAAAATTTAAAGCATAACATGACTGATTTGCTACAAATCATATGAATTGAGATTTGGAAATACTGACAGCCTCACAGATATCGGTTATGGGCACAAGATCATGTTTTGAGATAGACGTTTACAAAAGTATATTTTTCTCAAAAAGGGTTGGCTTGAGCGACTTGATACAAGAGCACCTACGCGCTAAAGGTCGAAAAAGTTTTCAGCAAAAAGAGAATTTTGTGCCACCCGTAAGCAAATTAGACAGTCATGTTATGCTCTTATTGTATCTCTTCTTGTCTGAAAAGTATGACCAAACAATTGTTTTTCGTGTCTTTCTTTAAAGGGCTGTATCTTTCCCACGAAACATTTTAGAAAAAACAACGTCAATAACATAAGTCAATGAGATTACTGTGCAGCGGCGTCTAATGAAGGGCTTCGGTGTCTCACATAAGACAATTGATACTGCTAGAGAATTATATTTGTCCATAACAACAGATTTTTTTTAAATTTCCATAGATACAGTCTACAATGAGAGTTAAGTGAAAAATCAAATAGTTATCGAGCGAATTTTAGATCTCTAAAATAGAAACAGATAATTCTGAGAGTACTTTGAGATTCTGAACGCCTTCTTGCCAATTTTCCAAAAAAAAACACATGGCCAGATTCTATATAAATTTCTCAACGGAGCAGCTTGCTCAAACGAGTTCGGCACGAATCTCGATCATGGAAACCCCAAGAAAGGTAAAAACAGACAACTGTAACAAACGTATGCACATTTGGGGTGTAGATAGAAGACAATACAGACTTCGGACCGGTACTAGAATATTTTGTGCTTATGACAGAATTTGAGCAATAAACAAATATCAGTTTCAGTTATTTTTTCAACTGTGCAGCGGTGCCTATGGCAAGTTGCCAAATTTGCACATTCTTGTGCTGGTTCTGATCGTACAAAAAGAGCATTTAGAATCTACAAACTTGTAAAGTTGCAAATTGTATAGAACTGTAGTGGTGGTGACGGTTATTGCTTATTAGATGTCGCCGCTAAAGCTCCTTGCAAATCGTACTTAGGAACTTGCAGATATGGGTTTTCATAATGTCTGAAAAGAATGGGAAAAACGCTGAGATTTCAGAAAAAAACCCTGGAAATCTAAACATTCGTAGAAGCTAAGTAACCAAGAGATTATTAATTAGAAATTATGTATTACGTCAAGCTATTCGTTGTCTAAAAGAATTTCTAGGAAGCTCATGCATTTCGCTAATTTGCTCATCAAACTTATACACTTACAGATATGACTTTTCATTTTGTTATTAACTGTTTGGAATTTCTGAAACGAACTCTGAGAATTCAGAGAAAAACGCTAGAAATCTAATCTAAACATTCGAAGATGCTAAATAACCAACAGATTATCAGTTCTAAAGTACCAAAATGTAGAAGAATCTTTAGATAGTGCGTGACAATTCACAAAATTGTAAATTTAAAATTTGAATTTAGGGACTTACAAGTGTGGGTTTCATAATCTTATTGAATGTCTGAATATTCAGAAAAGAAAGCTGAGAGTTCTGGGAAACATCTGGGAATATACTCTTAACACTAGTAGACACTAAACAACCCTAAAATTATTACAAATTATGTGATGTCATTCAAAACGTAGAAGAATTTTCAGATCAGGGCAGGTGCTATGGCATAATTTCCGGAGACACCTTAGTGTAGTAAATATTGCAGGGCATGGTTGGTTTCATAGCATTGCGCAAGTCTTGCTTGCATGAACCATGGGGAGACGAAACTAACTAAAAGGCACTTTACAAGAATTTAAGAAGGCAGCAGATGTGACTCAAAGAGGCAAATGGAATCTATACGAACTTGAGCAAGCAAAAGCAAATAATCAAGTTGAACACGCACCGACTTGTATGACATCAATGGTTATGACTTTTGATAGGCACAACTACAAGATTCACCCAGAAGACCAGGCAAAATGAATTCGGCCGGAAAAATAAATGTACAAAATCCGGATTAACTTAGTACGAATTTGGAAATAAATAAACGGCTCAAAAGAGATGTTGATGAATCTAAGATTGAAACGTAACTATCTAGACCGGATTGCACACAAATGGGGACATCCCAAAAATGTATGCCTAAATCTAGGCCATGATTTTAAACGAATTCTGCACGAATCTGACTCAAACGAATGCAGTAAGTTGAAGGAAGATACTGTTCATTAAAACTCATTCAAACAAATTGTGAAAGAAACAGCTCTACTTACAAGCGAACTTTATAAATAATAATAAAGATGAAAAGATTTTTAAGAGATACTGGAAAAGTCTGGAGAAGAAAAAACTATTCAGAAATTAAGGCCATGGAAAGAAAAAGACAGCTTTAGTACTAACTCGGAAAGAAATTGACAGTTCCAGAGGACAGAGTAAATAAATGACAGGCTTCAGAAAAATTTTAACTAGATCTGGATAATAAACAAAGTATATAAATTTACTATGCGGGGATCTGAGATCATGAAAGCGAACAAAGAACAGCTCCCAACCAAATTTTGCATGAATTTGGAAAATTTAAGCCGTGTGGAAAAATGAACTGAACGATACATTTGGAATGCAGAATAAAAAAGACAGATCCTAAATGGATTCTGCACCAGTTTATGAAAGAGACAAACAACTTTAACGAATTTAGTTTGTGGAAATAAAAAGAGACAGCCTTCATTTGAAGCAAAAGCAATATTTGAATCCCAAGTTAAGTAACTGCTGACTAATTCGTGAATTGGCAGAAAGGTAGCTAATCCAGACCTTAGTTAGTTCTGGTACCTCTTTATGAATCCAGTACCCATCAAGCTTCGGACACAAAGCTAGCAGATAAGAAATAAGCAGGATAAAAGTACTGTTTTGGGCAACAATGAAATAAAGCAATTCTAGACAAATTTTGCTCCAATTTAGAAAAAAGAAATAGACGATCTGGAATTCTAGATGGACTCAGAATCTAGAACGGATCTGAAGCAGTACAAGACACATCAAGTGGACTCTGTGCAAACATTATTTTTGTACTGATCCGAAGTAGATCCGACAGAAATCTTCTTCGCACTAAGTCGAACGGTCTGTTTTCGTCCTGAACGCGTACTGAGTTGGACACGCATTATTTTCGAACTCACCGGAACAAGCATTATTTTCATACTGAACCGAAGAGGAGGATCCTTGTACTACACCAGACCGACAACAATTTCTTACTGAGTCAGACGAGCGTTATTTTCGTACAGACTGAGGCGGGTATTATTTTTAGTTTTGTACTGTCCTTGGTCGGGCCTTTACGCGGCCCTACCCAAAGCTCGGGTTTAGATCTGGCCAGGCCTCAGTTTTTAAAGAATACCCTGTCCTGTCGGGTCGTTTGCTATTATGCGGCCTTTAGGGCTTGTCAGGCCTAACACGTCTCGGACCTGTCAGGTATACCTTTCGTGTGGTTTTGGTCACTTGAGTAGTTCAGGAATCTCTGAATGTTCGAACCTTCCCAGCCTGTCCAGCCTGTATAGATATCTACGTTAAAAACACTCTTAATGGAGCAAATTGTACGTATACGAGTTCGACATAGAAAGTTATCTCCCTAAAATATTACTGACCCTGTCGGGTCGTTCGGGCCTATCGCAGCGTTTATGGGTCTTGGACCTGTCAGGCTTTCCCACCCGTTTAGGCTTCTCAGGCTTTGGCGACTCGGTTTTTTTCTTGGGTCACGTCAAGATTACTCCTGAGCGGACCGGGTCTTTAGGCTGGACGTCCATACTTGTTTCCTGTAGCCTGGCAATGCTATTAGCGTTTCTACTGTTAAAAGTCCATTCTTAGAACGTTTGCGTTGTGCACGTTTGAATATTTGTTACTATTGTCTTTTGAAGACTTTCCAAAGCTAAAGCTCTTATATGTCACTTTTCTTTAATTAGGCAAGTGCTTCTTTACACTTTCTAATGTTAAATTGAACAATTCGAGATTATTTGCTCTCTTCTGCCGTGTCTTTTGCCTTTTTGAGTTTTCCCATTATTTTCCGTTTCCAAACAACATCTTCATATCCACAAGTTCAGTTACTAATTTGTAACTAATTGTGTCAAGAAGAAGGAAATGGTCATTTTGTTGTAATAATATTTCATCATAGTATCATGAAATTCTGAAAAACAAGTAAAATTATGAACTTTCTTCTTCCATCCATCTAATAGAAGAAGAGCAGGGCTAAAGATTGCATTTGCATTGAAATTCATAAAGAAATACCTGTTCTCCAAAAATTTTTTATTTCTCTACCCTTCTTTATCAATTCTATATTT
The DNA here is from genome assembly GCA_011009095.1 of Ignelater luminosus. Taxonomy (NCBI): domain Eukaryota; kingdom Metazoa; phylum Arthropoda; class Insecta; order Coleoptera; family Elateridae; genus Ignelater; species Ignelater luminosus. The sequence continues at coordinate 667,511 of VTPC01090141.1, forward strand.
AATTTCTCTTTCGGTGTGTTTCACGTTTAGTAAATATTTTTTACGTCGTCTAATAATGCCTCTCTTTTTATAGCCCATTACAAGAACACAAAGGTTTCTATGTTTAACCCCACCTATTAAATGGAAAAGCAACATTATGTCTATCCTAGTGAATACACATATATCCACCTAATTCCCATAGGAAAACTTAACGGTTTACCAGCGTTGCTATTCTCATCCCGTATTTCCTAAACTGCTTTGTTAAACCTCAACAGCTTTGTGGAATTACATTCAGAATGCAGTGGAAACTTATGAAATTTTTCATTAGGAGACAAAATAAAAAAACGCTGTAATCAGAAATGCTCTGTATAAAAATGGAAGAATCTCAAATGAAACAAAGTACAGTCAGGGCATACTCGACTTAAGAGAAATAAACATTAAAAACTGATTTATTCTAGTTAATGATTCTAGTTAATTCATGAAACCACGTTCAAAGTGGCTAGTAAAGTCGACAGACGGAAGAAGTTCAGGCAAACAACGAACCTCTACAATTAGCTGTTAGTAAGTAGATTGATGGAGTAATATTTCTCCTTTTAAAAGGGCCGAACAAGGTTCGGCAACAAAGCCGACTAATTCCACTGCTAATTTTAGAGCCGCAATTTCTTTGTTGGTTATCGAGACCGACTGTCGCAGAACTAGTTCTACCATTGAACAATAAGTTTGTAAACAAGAAGTTCTGAAAAGGGGATACCATACACCATCTATAATCCGCATTTACAAATACTTGAGATAAATCACCCTAATCCTGGCAGGCTATCATTATAGTCCCTCCTGAGTAACGCATGTTTATAATGCGTGCCGGATTACATGTTTTATTTGACAAAGGCCGGTAACACAATCGGGTAGCGGATTTGAGCGGCGGAACAGCTTGTTGAATGCGAGTGTCAATGCGCAACACGCTGACAGGCGGACAAAGGAGCGGTTTTCCAGGGTGATGAACTAAGCACCTCGTGTAACCGCATCTCATGCTCGTCGTAGCCGCGCCATCTGTCCGCGCAATTCGAGCCTTAACAAGCCGGATCCGCCACCGAACGCGTTGCCTTTGTTAAGAAGCCGTCTGAGCGTAATTTAATCTGACATGTCCCATCCTTCCACAAAGAAATCGAAATCGGTTTGACATAACCGTAAGTGCATAACTGACGCTGATTACCTGCCCGTTCTTCTCGTCGACCCCCAAAATATTTAGGGCGATTGAAAACATTCTTTAGGTAGGTAAGTAGGCTAACAGTTGAATTGGATATGAAATTCCTATGAAAGGCATTTTAAAACTAAATCCGAGATTAATTTACCATTACTTGACGGAACTGTAAAAACTTTCAACTCAACATTTGTAAACTTATGAATTTTTCCAAGTTTCTGTATTAAATAAATAAGCGACACAGCTTTCAGATGTTTTCCTTAAAAGAAAACTGATTTTCAATTCGTCATGGCCCGACGGATAAAGTGCTGCCTTCAATATTACATCTCTCCGCGAAAAAGTCGGTAGTTATGCGGTGATCGCGCTTGAATGCATTGAACGTGCTATGAAATAAGACCAATTTGCATGCCATTCATCTTCAGCTGCTCGGAAATTTTAATAAGGCATTCAAAAAGCATATCCATTAACCGGAGTAAGCCTGGGGTCTGAGGAGACAGGACCGAGGGCACTTCACACCGACTGCGTTCAATGGGACTGCGTGGTGAGAACAGCTAGGATGGTATAGCAAAATGAGAAGGGTGTTAACTAGTGGAGCGCGTGACACGCAGAGTCAGAAGAGCTAATGATCACCACAGGGTACAAATATTTGTTAGAAAATACGCCATTTACATTATGGAATAGGCAATAGATTTTATCGTGCGCTTTTGATCTGCTGGTTTATTGATACGCATATAGAATTTGTATTCCGTTTTCCATTAATCAAAATGTGCGCTGACAATCTTCGATGATGAAATGAAAATATGATATGACCATGATTAATTATCTCACATGAAAGCTGCAAATATCTGCGTGTTTTTGACATGCAAAATGCAATTTAATGAAATCAACACGTCAATATTGAAATAACAAAGAGGTGCATTTAATAACGCAATTTATTACTACTACTAAAATATTAAATGTTATGCATACGAGACAAGATATGGAATTATATTTTAGCCCGGATTCGAACGGATTATTATCGATAACAATTAACAAGATGGATGTTTACAGGAAATTGAAGTCGGTTATGAAGCTCAATTTACGTAGTACTTACAAAGTGTCGAGCGCTTAAAGCACGTACGAAGGCACTGATGATAATCGTTGCCTGTCTGCGGTCATCATGGCTAACCGCGACCCCAACTGTTGTCTGCAAGGCCAAACCACAGCTCTAACCACTATTACAGAGATAATAACGACTTTAAACATTATCCCTCTATATTCTGTAATTGGTTCTGCAGCAAACTCGAGTACTTACACTTTGATGCTAGTTTCGAATTAAAGGTGTTATACTAGCTGAAATATTGTTTGAACATACGAATTATCCAGTTAAGTGGTAACGATTTATTTCGAATGATATCAAAATTGATACGAACAATATTTATAAAAAAAGAGAATTTACCAATTACGAGCATTTATTACTTGCAACTTGCTCTATTGATCAGATCTGTATTGAAAGAATAAAAGGTATTGTACGACACACCATCCTAGATGCGCAAATACAGGGTGGTTTACATCAGAAGGTGAACAATTAAAACTTGCGTTTGGGATTAAATTTCTAGAATCTAACATGAAATAACATTTTTTCTGGCAGGTGTTTATTTTTGGAATCTCGTCTAGAAAAGTGAAAATACAGTAGAATTAATATAATATATAGCTATTTCTGCAGACTGGAACGAAGAGGTTCATCGGTATTTCTAGATTAACATATTGACTGCGTTACATACCTCAGGGGTACTGTACGTGTAAATACTCATCGACAGACTTAGTTTTTGCTGTTTTAACGCTGTTTTCAAAGACTGTCAAAAGTTTGGCACATAATCGTTTTCTATAAATTCATTTTTACTTTTTCTAATATCCATACTATTCTGTCCGTAAATTTTAAGTTGATTTCCTAGCAAATAAATCTCGGTTCTTAAGTTTTTTAATTATGTTTGCTGGCTTCCATTGACCTTCCCAGAACATAAACTGACTAATTATCAACAAAATCATTCTTTCCTTGAGAATTTTTGTCATAATCAGTTTTCTGGTTTCTTTCATTTTTAAGCATTTTTTTATAAAGTACGTTTCTGTCAAAATTCACTTTTTTCAGCTGTTGGCAGTTTTTTTCCTAATCAATCTATTTATTAACAACTCATTAGGACTTACATTCAAACTAGCTGCCGGACTTGTTCTATAGTAGAGTAAATATAATTCAAAATCGTGCTTTTCAAAACCAAGGCACGGATTCTATGCAAATGCATATTTCTAACTACAGATATGTCAAAATAATGCGTTTGTTTCTATCCGTATCTGATAAAATACATTTAAATGACACCAAAAGAAATTTGCATATTTTGCATATTTCGAGTCAATTGTGCATATGTTTTAATTAAGAGCATATCGATGCATAATTCCTTCGATTTTCTGGTGAAAAATGTAAAACATTAGTAAAAAAAATTGAATTTATGCATTGTATGTGGGTATATTACAGTAAGATTTAAATCTGCCAAAACGAGAAAAAAAGAAAATAAAATCTAAGAACCTCCAAACCCTCAAATAAGTTTTACTTCTCTTTAGAAGTTCTAAGAACTATTGGTTGTATAACTGTATTTTAAGACTTTCTCAGCTATGCCTCCAAGTAATTGCAGTTTAAAGGGGATCACAAAACAAAAAACAAGTTTGTCTCAAATTGAAGTTTTCAGGTAAAAAATAATAACTGAAATGTGTGTGACGTCAATGTGTAACAGACTCTTGAGTTTTACATAGTACATTGCATTCGCATTTGCTAGTGTTTTACAAACAGTTTTTAGATTACGTTTTAACCTTAATTTAAAAATAACTGCTTGAAGTGTGTACAGTTGTATAAAGAGTTCAAAGAATAAAGACAATTGAGAAAGGGGAATATTTTTTCAGAAACTTCCAAACAGGAACCATTCCCCAAATTGATTTGTTATGTGGCTAAAATGTCCACGAATTTATCCATGCCATGAATTGTTTATATATGTGGTACTACCTAGTGGGAAATCTTGTTTAAAACATTTTCAGCAGTTAAAAAATTGTTTGTTAAAAGGGATTCTTGTTTTTAAACCGAGATTATTATGTCTAACCTACTCTCAGTAGATCTTTACTTGTGAGTAAGATTAGTTTTAAAATTGTGAGCACTCGGTAACACAACGAAAGCTCTCATTTGATAAAAGGCAATCTTTCCTCGTTAATAATTTAGAAAAACATCTAGTAAGTAACTTCTATAATTGTAAAAAAGACAAACAACCAATCATTTTGTAAAAATTACTCTAATTATGCACGCATTGATATTTTGTAATATTTAATATTTAATTGTATTTTAGTACTCCAATTATTCCTATACAGGGTGTTCCTAATGATGGTGAAAAATTTTAATAGGTAATTCCTGGGATAATTATAAGTAAAAGAAGTTCATATAAACAAGTGTCCTAAAATGCATCCCTTCCGGAATACAAGGTGTAATAAGTAATACCGGTGGGATTTTCGACAGAGTACGTCAATCGCAAATCAGACTGCATGCCTGCATAGCAGTTAGCTGAGGTGGCCAATTTTTAACATCTTATTTAATGGTGAAATCAAATACTGACCCCTTGTGTATAATAAACAATTTAATTAAAAAAATTCTGGTGAAATGTACGAAACTCTGTTAATGCAAGGAAATCTGCATTAATTATCTCGCGAACGGTGCGTTTTAGGAGACAAATATAAGAATATTTTTTATTCTAAATTAAACAGCAAAGTGCGAAATGTTACCAGTTTTCAGGAAAAACGTGGCGTAGTCTTTATCTAGGGAGAAAGTACAGAACCCCCTGTATCTAAGCCACTGGATTTAATTTTTCATCAACTGTCATCTTGTCGAATTTACAATAGCATGATATAAGCTTAGGCCAAAACTGAAAAAACAAACTATAACGCATTGTATTTTTTATTGTACTTTTATTTAAAGATTTTGTAACATAAATAAATTACCAACGCTAAATAAAAGTTTTTAACTTATATTTGCATTCAACATTTTGCATATTTAGTTGCATATTTTAAAAACCCCAGCGCATATTTTATTAATTTTCCGTCCATATACATGCGCATATTTTAATATTTTACAGTGCATATAATTCATTCATTCATAACACTATTAACCTTTATTTAATTGAACTTGAAACGGGAATTTAGAAGGGTGCTTCCGTTAATTAGGGTTGTTTCAGCTGAGTCTACCTCTGCGTACAGATCTGCATACCAGCGAGAATGTCGTGGCAAATTTTTTTTATTACTTCTCAGTTTTCGATTCTAGGTGTATCCTTAAATTTGCGAATTTTTATTTACTATTAAAATCTTATAACTCATGAACAAAAAAGAAAATTCAAAGCATAGGTTTGATTAAGACATCAAAATGGCGGGATGGGATTGGTTACAAAACATTTTAAAAAGAAATCCCTCAATGAGTGTTGGAATCCCGGAAGCAACTATATTAGCCAGAGCTCAAGCTTTTAACAAGGTGCAAATAGCAGGCTATTTTAACAAGCTAGAAAGTGTATCTGATGAATTTAAATTTACTCCAGTAGAGATACATAACGTAGACAAATCGGTACTTTTTACGGTACATCTAGAACAGAAAAGATTTTGGCAACAAGAGGGAGAAAACAAGTCGGAACACTAACTACTGCTGAGAGGGTGCCACATTTCACTATAGTCTGCTGCATGAACGCAATAGGAAATTTCATTCTGCCCGCTTTGATCTTTCCTAGGAAAAGGACAAATTACTGAATAAGGCACAGACTGGCTCAGTGGGATTTGCACTAGAAAAGGGCTATATGAAGGGGGACACTTTCTTATTCTGCTTGAAACATTTTATAAAATATGCTTATCCAGGTCCTGATAGGAAAACCCTCTTACTATTAGACGGTCATGCCAGTCATAAACAGTTGTCAGTCTTAGAATGTGCAAAAAACATAACATGATTATGTTTTGCTTTCCTCCACACTGCACTCATAGAGTACAGCTGTTACATATAGCAGTAGTTATTATAACCAAGTAGTGCGAAGATGATTATCTGCTCATCCACGGCGTGAAATAACTCACTACCAAATTGGAGAGTTATTTAACGACGTTTACTCCAAGGCAGCCAGCGTCTCTAACGCTCAGAGCGGATTTGCTAAAGTTAATGCCGAAATTCCGGAGAATGGAGAAGTTACAGCCAGTGCAGATGTTTCAGTCAATGAAGAAGTTTCAGGTCTTGTCGAAGCTTTATATGTTGAAACTGCGGTTATTTCATGCTCATACAACTCTACTACACCTGAGCCTTTGATTTAACCAGAAGGAAGGGAGGAGAATATCCGCAGTAATCATGACAAACATGCTTCTTTAAGCCAAATAGCAAAAGTATTCATAGAAGATTTATCTCCAACGCCGCAAGTGGGAACACCTGTTGCAAAAAAAAGAAGAATGAAGAAAGGTTCTCAAGGTATTATAAACACATCTCAAGATATTGCATTACTGAGGTATAAAGAAAACGAAACTAGAGAATAGGAGGGAAAAAGTCAGCAAGGAAGGTTAAAAGGAGGGTTGAGTTATTTGCAGATAGTCACGACGAAAACGACCCTTTTAATGGTTTAGATTCCAACGACGATTGCATTTATTGCAATTCCCTATGTTCCCAATCCCGCTCTTGCGAATCTTGGATCCAGTGCCAAAACTGTCGCCTGTGATCCAAAAACAAAACTATTTGCAGACATGAGACTCATTCAATGTTATTTTCGAAAAATAAATATTTTTTTAACTTTATTTCTGTATTTATTACCCAAAAAGAGTATCTGGGCACATTTTACACAAAAATATATAAAAAATCTCCATCTTGGGTTTATTCGTGGTTTATTAAATTTAGGCTTTAGCAAAAGGATAAGATACAGGTTTATAAGAATATTTTAGCATATCATCGCAACTCTTGAGAATCTTGAAATATAACCTATTAAAAAAAGTATGCCATCATAGCTATACTGTTTCTATGGAGCGTTAGAATTCACTTGCTAAGTTTGTTATAAAATACATTGTGCTCTATAAATCACTTCGTCAGTAGCAACGTGCTTCAGAGTTTCTTAGAACAAGAGTATTAGAGAAAGATTTTGCACACAATAGTTCGATAGTTTGAAAATCTCGGGGTATAATATTACTCGCTCGTAGTATTAACTAGGACCCCTATTTCTAAACCGTCTATAAAACACTTGTTGTTTTAATAGCTATATTTGATGGCAGATGCCTCATTCTTATCAAAAAAAGGGACGTTGGAGCACCGAAGATCTCAATAGTGCCATCCGTGATGCCACGACAAAGTTGTCCCAACGTTATTACTGATTGAGCATTAAAAGAAGTTTCGACAACTGGCATACCAGTTTGTTCAAAACAACTTGGTGTTGAGGACAGATCCAAACATAGAAAAACTGAAAAAGCTGCAGAGTGCAATTTTTGTCGATTATCTTGGAAGAGATGTGGGGGTATATCACTTAGATCTCCTAAAACGACAAGTAGGTATAAGTCGAGAAGAAGAAGAATTGAATGCATCCGGTTCGCTGACGACAAGATCTTGCTTGCAGAAAGTACAGAGGAGTTAATATAAATGTTAAAACAGCTTGAAAGGGGGGAAAGGAAGTACAGATTAAGGATGAATCGTAAGAAAAGCAAAGTAATGCGAATAGAGGAAGATGAAATCGTGGGAGTTTACGTCAAGGGAGTAAAGTTAGAGCAGGTAACGAGGTATAAGAATCTAGGAACAGAGATTACAAGCAACTGAAGGAGTTTTGATGATATAGGATCTTGGAAAGTAAGCTGGAGTTAGAGCTGAGGTAGAGAATAGCAAAGTGCTATGCATGGAGCGTAATGTTGTATGGGTGTGAGACATGGACTATAATGAAGAAGGATACAAAAAGAGTAGAAATCTAAGCATCGAATGGAAGGATGGAAAGAAGTGCTGAGAAGAGTTGGAGAGCAAAGATCAATGTTGGAAACAATTAACATAAGGAAAATAAATTAGTTAGGACATGTTTTAAGAAAAAATTGTTCGATAAGAGACGTGTTGGAAGGGAGTGTAGAGGGAAGGGCAAAGATGGTGGACAGAGTTATAGTGAGATGAAGAGATCTGAGAAGATCTGAGTGTCTAATGGTGAAATCAAGCGTCTTGTCACAATACTTTGGGTACTCCCTATGCACGAATGAACGTCTTTTATTTCTGTAGCAAAAGCAGTAGCTCCTGGCAGTTTAGTTGTAAGTAAAAAGGTTATAAAGAGCTAGTTAATCAGAATTGAGGCGTATTTGGTGTCAGAAGGTTGCAAAGACATTTTGAAAGATCCTAGTAGAGTTTATAATGGAGACGAGTCCAACTTGCAGTTGCGTCCAAAAGGAAAAACAGTCGTAGCGATGAAAGGGTCACAAAATTTCTACGAAGTGGACATCAGTAAAGCAAAGTCAACACTAACTGTCATGTTCACTTTTGGCACTGATCGTGCAGTGACACCTCTATCGGTCAATTATCCCAATAAAAGAAGAAATTTCGAAATATCACAAACTATACCTACCTGACAAATGGGGATACGGAACAAGTGAGAACTGGTGAAAGCTTTCTATGAATAAATATCGTCGGTGTTATTACATCTTTATATTAAAGAGAATGGAATTAGCTTTCCCATAATTCTAATTGTAGATGGATAGATAATTTCGTTACCTTTATATTCTAATTTAACCAGATTTTATAATCAGCCGATGCCGCTGCATTTAAACTTTTAAAAGAAGAATGGCAAAGAGGAGTTGCAAAATGGTGACGAGAAGATCCCTTAGAGGAGTTGACAAAAAAAAAGTTTAGACCGATTTTGAAAGTTGTTCTAGATGACTGTTTGAAAAATTTAATTGCCTGAGGCACTACATTATAGTAAGTGTTTTGGGCATGGGCAACATGATAAAACAGTCAAAACGCAAAATGAGAACACTAAAACGATAAGTACGGGCTCTAGAAATGAAAACCTGCTCGACTTTGATGCTCTCAGGAAAATACTTTGTCACGAACTCGTGTCAGAATTAGAGTCAAATACTTAATCTTATCGCAAACTGGGAAAGTACATACTTAGAGAAGTTGCACTAGACATGGAATTATTTCGAGTGTAGAAGTGAAGGAGTCAACGAGACAAGCGATGTTCCTCCACAGATAGAATATGAGACTACCAAATGTAGAGGCAGTAGTAATCGACTATTTACCAACGACAGAAGCTGCCGACGACCCACAATCCAACTTTAATCAGACACCCATCGTAGGAGGCTATTACGTGGATGAAAATTTTAAATTCGATCTAATAGACTTTCTCAACTTGCCGGCAAGTCCGAACAATTCTACTTCTGAAGCAGATCCTGCTGAAAATTCAGTCGATATTTCTATAAACATATCAGAAAATTTCAGAAATGTAAATACAAGTGACCCTGGAAATCCCCACGATACAAGTCCTAATTGAGAAAGTGTATTGCACTGACCTTAAAGAAAGGGAAAGAAACAGTTTGAAATAACTTCAGAAGGGTTTAACAATATTCACATATGAAAGAAGAGACTGAAAAGGAAGAAAAGCAAAGAGCGTTTAAAGAAAGAAAATGAAAAAGAAAGAAAATAAAATTTTAAAAGAAAATACCAAACTCAACCGCCCCAGTAGTAGTGATTCCACTTCCATGAGACAGAAGAAGAGAAAACGTACCGGAAAACAGAATGAAGATGTTACATTCGGAAGAACAGAAACAGAAAAGTCTACCAATGAAGCAAAAGTATAATTTAATGTCATCCTTGAAGAAAGAAAGAAACAACAGTGACTGATATTCCAAAAATACATATCATTTCTGACATGAAAATGGTCGACCCTCAATAAATTAATTAATAATTAATTCATGCTTGAATCAAACTTGATATACACTTACAGGTCTGACATGTGTAACTTACTAGAAGCTGGTAAAATAAGCTTGACACAAGCGTAACATATAAACTTATTTTAAGCTTGATGCGTGCTTGCAAGCTTGCTAGGCAAGCTTGTCGTAAGCTTGCAAAACAAGCTTGCTGCAAGCTTGTCATGTGGTAACTAGGAAGCTTGGTACAAGCTTGATATAAGCTTTCAGGCTTGTCAAGGCAACCTTGCATCAAGTTTGCACCCTAGTCATGGCAATCTTACTTCAAGCTTGTTTCAAAATATAAAGACAATATAGTTAAAACTGAAAATGGATTATGCTTTATATGCACTTTTTCTATCAATATCAATAACAGAAGCAGTGGTTGGTTTTGTCGAAGAAGATATCATTTATACAGTGTCTAAACAAGTATAACAACAAATTCACGTTCCAACCGGAGGATACATTTGTTTGTAAAACGTGCGAAAAGAAGTGTTAATTTGTTAAATTCTTTATTTTTTGGTTTATTGTATTTATTTAACATCCTATGCTACTGCAGTATCCAGTTAAAGAAAAGGTAAATTTTAGAAATCTTTGTTTTTTGCCTTCTTTCTCTACATTCTCAAGGATATAGGAGGAAACGGGACAGATATATGTCTGTAATTATGATAATCTATATCAACAACAAATTTTGTTGTGTTAGTAACTGTACCAGTTAGGTAGCAATAAAAAGTCTCTAGTGATTTGAAAAATTTGACCTTTATCGACAGTATTTATAGACAATATCAGCACTGACGGAAAAAAGATTATTATTGTGTCTATATTAAAGATATTACTTAAACCTCAATAAATGTATGCTTACTAAGGTGTTAATAACTGTACTGCTTACCCTAGTACACTAACATGATACTGTGGATAAAACTGTCGGAAGCAGTTTAATGATTCTTTGGGTTTATTTTTGTCCCCTTTTCTTCCATTATTGAGCCTGCGAGAAGTTGGTTTATCCAGCGTTTAAAGATTTATTAAAAATTCACTATCAAGAGTTTTACAATTTTCTGAACATGGAATCGGAACCAGTCTATACGTGTATCATATCGAAAATCTGCCTTTAGAATTTTTATTGCCATAATTATTGAACAGAAACAGGTTGAATTCTGACTATCTAAATAAATTGGAATCGCTTTATTCCACTGTTTTTAGATCGTGGTTAAAAATATTCTCAACGCATTACTATAGAGCTAAAATATATAAGAATATTAAATATTACATGCACAAAAGGAATATCCGTAAATAATATAGTAAAGAAAGCGTCGAAAAATTATCCAGCAACACTTTTTAAATTGAAAACCCCTATGAAAATTGCGCCCATTTCCAAAACAAAATAACCAAATAAAATTCGTTTTCAATAACTCAAAAGTTATGAAATAAGTGTAAACTTCTAGTCCTTTTCATTTCGAAACTCTTTCCAATTTTATGAAGTCAGATATGACGAAATATCACTCATTTCGTATTCAAAATTTACAGCAGGAACGGGGTTGCAAATACATATCTCATAAACGTCAGTGGCAGCAGCTTATTTCCCGGCTAGGACCATAAACATTGAGGAGCTGCCTTTCTATGTAGCCAATATGATATCATATTTTATTTTGATGTGACGGCGCTTTGATTTAGGGCTCTATAAAGCCCATCTCAGTTTTATATGTTCTCTCAAGTGGAAATGCATAATATCTATGCACAGTATCGAAAAACAATATTCTTGTTGTTATATTGCAGCTATCAGTTCTTTATAATAATGGCGTAATTTAACTTCTGTTAGTAATTTATTATAAAGATACTGTTAGGTTTTAATCGGTTGTAGAATGGAGTCAATAATTTTTAAATGTTCCGTCTTTTTATTACTTATTATTAAAAAAGTTTAATTAAAAATAATATTTTTATGTTTTATGGTGGATATAAAATTTATTTGTATTTGTTATTATCGTATCCTAGTAAAACTAATACTTACTCTACCCTTTGATTTATGTAGGAGTGAATTATAGTGTCTATCCACGCTTGAATTTACCATGAGTCACATCTCTTCTCAATTAAATAAAAGTTACGAAATCATTGTATGAGAATAATAGGAAAATAACTTCTAAGAAAGATATTTCATCAAAATCCCTAACATTTATTATATCATAGTTTATGTTTTTCAAGATTTAAAGCTGCTAATTTTAAGCATGGCTTTCTAAAGGGAGTAAAATACTTAAAATTATCAATCGCTAGGTATTTCTTGAGATTATTTTCAAAAATACGTAAATGCTCAATACTGAATTATTGAATGAAAGGGTGAATAGGTACGATCCCTATAATAATAATAATAATAATAATAGTGAATTCATGACCAAATACATAAATAGGTGTCGTATCTATTAATATCCGGTTATAACGAACACAACATTTAAGTTCGCAATTGTAATCGCTACAAATGCGATTCAGTCTATAACAAAACCAGTATCCAACAAAAGTTTTATGTCAATTAAAGAGACAATTTATATCAAAATTGTAACAACCTCTGTGATCAGATAACATTATTTACATCAACTGAAGTTACGTCAGGGTAGATTACGAGACTTGCCAACAAATTGAGAAAGGGTGCTCCGTTAATAGAAGGGTTTATTAGAATGATAACTAGCTGCCTCGTAAAATAAAGGAAATTACATGTCAGTAGTTATTATTCATAACAGGGCATTGCCTTTTACGGAATATGTTTGTAATTAATCGGAATCTTATTTTATTAATGATTTCTTTTACAAGGTGATAGTGACTTTTAAATATTAAGTAAGAAATAGTAAAAGTCAATTTTTTAAGTTTATGGAAATATAACAATTTTCTCTTTTAAATAAAATAAGGTTAGGAAAATAAATATTTTAGTGGTGTTAATTAAAAATGAAATGTGATGTGACATTTTGGTGGTTATGAAACTCCCTGTCACATAACAGATTTGTTTCATTCGACCGTAAAAACTGAAAGGAGCTTGTGGTAGTAAATGTCAGGAGCACATTCAAGTTAAAAATTAAAACCCCGGCTGGTACTCTGATTTCTCGGCCATTTACTGGCTGAATAACGGCCACGGCGCGTCCCTCTCCACTAAATGAAGATATACCGCTGCAGTTGCTTCCACCACATGTGGAAATATTTAATTTGTGTTTGGGTAAATGTCACGAAAATATTTGGACTTATAACTGTGTATAAATACTGTTGTCAAGCTAAATTAGTTACTTTTTGGTTTCGGTAATACTGATATATACGAATGTCGTTCCAGAAGGGATTCCGAGTTTGTATAATGAAAAATTATGTTTTAACCAAGGGATTTTTGAAAGCATGCGATTTTTTCCATTTACATATCTCTTATGTTAACAGAAATATTGGATCTAAAGTGCACGTTACGCAGTATGTGACTTAATTAATAGGCTTCTCAATTAGTATTTTTCTATTTGAGATTTCCCTTCACTATATTTTCATAGAAAAAAAAGATAACATAATAGATATTTAGAAATGTAGATAATTAACTAATAAATATCTAAAAATTGCCTTTTATTTATTATAAAACAAATTAATGTGGAAATATATATATTTCGTCTTTCTTAAATATGGTCTAGCTCTAGAACCTTCTTTGTATATGTGTCATCGTTATTCCGTACTGTATCATCTTTTCCGATCCATAAATTACTATTAAATTCTTCTACCCATATTTAACTCAACTCAACTCAACTCCTAAAATCTCTTGCTTGTATTTGAAATCGTACAAGTTAATTCTGTCCCTATAAATGGTTTATCTGTTGCTACTTTTGCAGAATAAGCTTCAACGTGTTTGCTCACATTCTCGTATCGAGAAGCGGCCAGTACTATGGTTTGCAGGTTTGCGCAACCTCCAGCATCATATCACAGATGAATTTGGATTCATAAACTTAATAGTACAAGACTTGGTTTGCACTGCGTGTGCAAACCGCATGATAGTTCCATAACGCGTCTGCGCATTGACGAGTTACCCTTCTCATTTCAGCTGCATTACATAAAGATGCACATCGTGTTTGCGAAGATTGCTCGTGCATGTCTTGCAAGTTTGCAATGTTAATAGTATCAAGGTTGCCTTATCCTGAACACTATACGGTTTAGGGCAAACTTAATAATCCTTCTGTCGAGAGGATTCACACTATGTGAACGAGTTTTCGTGATTTTTGTACTCACAAGTGTAAATATGATGACATGTTTGTCTCGCAATCGCAACTAGACTGAGCTTGCTGTGCTTTGTTGCCTAGACGTCTCGAAGCAAAAATTCTTCGAAGTAGCACCTCAAGACTACTGTGGCTTGCAAGTCAAAAACCGGCCATCATTTATGTAATTTTGTCGTGATAGCTACAAATGTTGCAACTCCCACATTGTTACACCACGAGCAGCCACTGCGTGTATATCTAGGTGTCCATAATATTACATCGTCGTGGAAAAACTTTTCAAAAGTAGAAGCCTCTCTGCAATTTGTTCGGTCGGTATAAGCTCATTCTCACGAACACTTTTATCGGACGTACAACTACATAATCAGTCTGGGTCTGATGTGTACATACATGTTGATGGAAACCGATCTTTAGTCACAAAAGGTAACATAAATCGGAACTCATCACAGCTTTATCTAAAACTCCATCAATTGTCAGGTTTGATCATTAAAAGATTTTGTCTTACAAACAAGTTGAGTTTCTTTCTTTACATGATGTGATGATGCAGTGTTTTGAACAATTTCGTTCTTTCTTTCTGGATTATAGCGAAATATTCGGTACACCTCTTGGACAAGGAAAATCCATTATAACTCTTTACTTCCTTCATCACAATCAGCATTAAAGAGACTAACACTAAATAAACTAGTTAAGATAAAAACTAACTTTAATTGGTGCGCTCTTATCTGCCATGAGGGTGACGTAAAGAGGTAATTCTGATTCTACAATTTCTATCGGCAAAATATTCCTTATCGATTGATCTTCTGTCTCTGAGAGCAAATTAAATTAAAGATCTGTGATACTTGACCTCTTTCACTAAGTCTAACAAGAAAAATCTTATAATAATCGACTTTCAAAATACGGAAAGAGACAAAGTAAGTTCTTTGTTACCTAGTTCGTGTGGTAGTTTTTCTTGTGTCATAACTCTTAGATTTTGAATTTTAAAAGCTTATTTGGAGCTTCTAGCAATTTTCTGTAACCTTCTACATCGGGTATCGACGAACTATGTTGGTTTAGTGGAGCTTTGTGATGCTTTATGCCTGCAGTAAGAAGAGCTTGTGTCAATGATCTGAGTCAGTACACCCTATGGAACTGATGAGTGTACTGGTGAAGGCCTGAACGTTGACATGCAATTTCTCGCTGACTGGTTGAGTCAAAACATAGGACGTTGAAGAAGAGTCTCTCGTCGCTGTTGTTGCATTGCCTTCCTAGTACAAGTAACGATGTGGTTCTTCCAAATGAGTTTCTTGCTTAGAATAACGCCTGTAGGTATTCGTGCCATCTTTCCATGGAACGGTTTGAATGTTAATGTAAATTCGCTTCACTGAAGGTTGTCAACTTTTGATAAAGAGCATGACCGCACCATTTTTCAGATTGCTTTCTACGTATACGTCGTGTTCGAAAACAATTTTTGATATCTTCTTTTCTAGTCCAGTACCATGCCGATATCTCGTCTGCATGTAAAGCTGTGGTAGTGACTTCGGTCCTCGGAAGGTTACTGACAAAGTTGGAATAAAGGCTCAGGGACAAGAGAGAACCTTGAGGCACGCCATTCAGCTGTGATTATACGTTCTGATGAACAGATAATTATCCATAATTTACTAATGAAGGTTTGGTTTCTTAGAAACGACACTATCAATTCCATGGTGTTATAATGTAGCAATTTCTAAAGAAGTCTTGAGTGCCATTGAAGTTTACTGTAATGTGTTCTAGGTACGACATTGTTAGGATTTGTGTTCACGGTATCGGGCATGTGCGCGTTTATGTGAACTGCTATAAAACAATTATATGGTGCATTTGGTAACAATAGGGATCTCAGTGTGCGCCCGTTTAAAACTTTTGTAAAAGGCGTTGGTGTCAGCGTGACGTCGGGTGCACGGACATTCTCTTAAGGACAGTTAAGAATTTCCGGTACTTAGTGTTAAGCAATGTATGCCGCCCTTTGTAGGAATCGATGCCATATGTGTAAGGGACGAAAAAATAGGCGTGCACAGTGGACAGAAATGCAAGTGGGCAGCTTTGTTTAGATGGTTAATTTTAGGTTTCAGTAGCTTTTAAGACATAGTTGGTTAAAAGACACAGGACGAACAAGTCCAGTTCACTGTAATCTTCTCTGTAATTGTTTGAAAATAAATGTAGATAGTTTAAAAAGGGAAAGTTTTTTTATGTATCAAAAAATACTGAACAAAAGTTTTAAGAAATTCATCAGACATGAACAATCTGGTGGGTCATGGAATTTTGCCCATTGCTGGCAGCAGATTAATCAGTCGATAGTTTTGCAGGAATCTTGTCTTTTGTCCTGATTTCAGGATGGTTATCAATCACATTAGTAGTCTTCTGCTGCAATGGGAAGTTAAGAGTCTTCGTCTGGTATTTCCATGCTTGATTAACTTTAATTAAAGGTTTATTGCCACGCATATATTTAATTGAATAGGCCAGTGGTACAAGGGAGCAAATGGTAAATACAAAATTAGAAGATAAAAGTAATTTTCATCATGCCATGTACCTACTCGTTCTCAACAGTGTTTGTTTTTTATAAAAAGTTCTAGTTCTTGCAGATGGGATCTTGTTCAAATGATCGATTCAATAGTGATAGCAGTTGTATCTATGAAACATCTAATTAAAGTTAATCGGTGATGAAAATACCAGGCCTTAGAGTTGCATTTCTAATACTGACGACAAAAACGGCGATAGATTTCTTGGGCAGCCTTTAAAAACCCTACAGTTTATATTCTTGCAATGGCTTCCACGGCGACTGCAGTGCTGTTTCAAATTATCGACAAAGACATTTGCCGTTTCAGCGTGCAGTGATGGAGTAAACCATTCCATCTTTGCTGTGGAGTTGTTGTCAATGGGGTTCAATGTTCCTGTCTTTGCTTTCTAGTTGGAGTTTCTGTATGGAGATGGCAGCTCGAATTCTGATATTTAAATGGTCTAAATATCTTCTGTCGTCCAGATGGAAAATGTATTGTCATCGATGGTCGCTTTTGTTTTACAATAGGATAGATTTTATATGGTATGCAGTAATAGATCTTGTCCATCGGACACTGTCTGAGAATTCGAAACAGAGAGTAGAGAGGTCTTTATGTGGGCGGTAACTAATAAGGGCGTTTAGGAGATCGTTCCAGTGAAAAACGGGTTTGCACCGGTTTAAAAGAAAGGTAACTACCCGAATGAAAACTAAGTTAGACGTAGTTCCTGGTGAATTGTTGTTTAAAACAGTCCAACAGATGCACGAAATCGTTTCATTCATGCTATAGCTACTTTCTTCGGGACAAGCAGTAGGTAGTTTTTATTGATTGTTTTGCAAAAGGAGAAACAACCACTGGCGAGTATCTTGATAATTTATTGCAATTTACCATGACAACCTATCAGCTTACATATCAGCAGTTGCAATAGCTAAAATAGACAAGATAAAGTTCGAATTGCAACCGCATGCCATATGGGAAATCCTGTGACTTCCATCTATTCTCAAACTTGAGTCAGTGAACTCGTTTATTTTGTGAATGTACAAGGGTGGTTTGATAAGTCTTTAGATTACCATAGAACGAAGTGTTTTTTTTTTGTTCAAAATCAATTTTATTTTTCTACATAGTCCCCTTTTGGTTCTATATACTTGATCCATCGATGCTCCAACTTTCTGATCCCCTTCAAAAAATACGATGTCTGAAAGTCTGCAAAATACGCGTTCACGGAGGCTATCACTTCATCATAGCTCGTAAATTTCTTTCCTTCAAACCATGTTTTCATGTTTGAAAAGAGAAAATAGTAGATCGGGGCCACAATTGAAAACTACGGGGCATGGGGAACCAACTTGGAGCCAAGTTCATGAATTTTGGCCATCGCGATCATCAACGTGTGAGCCGGCGCATTATCATGATGTAAGAGAACTGTTTTCCTCTGCATTGGAGGTCGTTTGGACTGGATTCTTTTCTTCAACCTGTCCAATAATGAAGCATAATACAACCCTGTTATTGTTTTTCTTCTTTGCAAACAGTCTATGAACAATATGCCATTTGAATCCCAAAAACAGTCACCATTACTTTCCCTGGCGATAGCAGCGTCTTTGCCTCCTTCGGAACAGGTTTGCTGGTTGAAGTCCACTGTTTGGTCTCTGGTGTGTAATAATGGACCCATGTTTTATTAACAGTTACAAATCACCGCAAAAAGGTCATTGAATTACGCTTAAATCTATCCAACAGCTCCTTTGAGATGTCCATGCGCACGCGTTTTTGGTCCAATGTCAATAAGCGCGACACCCATCGCGCGGACAGCTTTCTCATGTGCAGATCTTTATGTAATATTTTGAAAACGCGTTCTGTTGATATGCCTGCGGTCTGTGCTATCTCTCTTATTTTCATACGACGATCATCTAACACGATTTTATGGAGTTTTTCGATGATATCTTTAACGGTTGCTGTTTCTGGCCTTCCTGGACGCTCTGCACCAAACACACTCGTACGGCCACGTTTGAACACTGCCACCCAGTTTTTATGGTAGCGAACGAAGGGGCAGACTCCCTGTAGACAGCGTCCAACTCGGCTTTTATTTCCGTTAGAGTTTGACACTTCAAACGCAAGAATTTTATAACTGAACGATATTCGACTGGCTTCATTCTTTACAAATCATTGACATCGACTGAAACAAACGACTGTCAAACAAAAACTACGCCTCCAAAATTGGTGACATTTTCAGCAGTGGCATCTGAAGAATGGACCATCGTAACTATAAAAACATTTTGATCTGTCGCGCCATCTTCATGGTCAGCCTAAACACTTATCAAACCACCCTCGTAGATCAGGGCACTTTTGTGTGGTAAATAGAGTAATGTATTAGTATTAGTCTCAGTTGTCTTATTGGCCAGGCTTCAATTATCAAACCATAAAAAACTAAAGACAAGTTTATCTAATTGTCAAAAACGATTTTGCCCTTGGAGATGAAAGTAAAAGTTAACAAACGAAAGTAACATCTGCACAGAAACTTTCAACTGTTCAATTCGGTAGCACAAAATATGTGTAGTGCCATAGACATAGACAGAAAAAACTACTTAGAACCTAATTTGGCCTACGTAGCCATCAAAGCGTCGTTTGCTCAGGAGGTAGCTAACTTGAAATTTTCTAGATTATCCAAGAAGACTGAAGTAAAACGATGTCTTCCGCGTGTCCTAAGTCAAAGGCCAAACGATTTTGTTACAGCGTGTAACGCAATATTACCAAAACTTCTTGTTTTACTCGTGTCTGTCAATCAACAATGGAGTTATTAAGAATTCGCACAGTTCGAATCATTAATAACTTCGGAGTTTCTAGAAATCTAGCTAGATGGGTCTTGGGAAATAGCTGGCAATAGACTATGTTTTCCAGCATGTTATAGATTATAAAAAAGCAAATATCGCTTTGAAGATATGAGAAAGCAGAGTTTTACTAGACTTGTCTCAGAAGCTAGTCTTTGGGAATCGTTATCTTCTTTGGGATTGCGTATAAATGCTATCTAGAGACACTTAGATGTAGAATAAAATGAGAATCTATAATCAAAGCCAAACATTGGCCCGTTTACCTGAGTATGGTCCTTTAAGAGACACCGAGTCATCTTTAACATTTAAATAGAAAGTGGTTTGTAATTGTTTGCTCGTATGTGCACCATGTCGAAAAGATCTCGCTCATCATCATTATAGTAGTTCAAAAATCGCAAATAAAAGTTTCAAAATTTCAATCTCTCATGAAAGAGCCTTTTTTGGCACCAAGAACAAAATGGCTTGAGATGAACAACAATCATCTGAAACTTTAGGGGTAGTTTGTCTTCAGTCGAGATAGGAATTAGCGGATGAAAGGCCAAAAGTCACAGTTGTCTGGACTTGTAAAATGGTTATAGTCAAACCACAATTTAAGCCTCTATCTCTGAAAATCTAAACACTTCTTATTATTTTCATTACGATATTACCATGCAGCCTCTATCCAAAACATGCTACTGCCAAAGAAACGAAAGAAATAAAATTCGATGTTCTTTTCTATCAAGCATTCTGACATTCTTCAACTAACAGAAAGGTATCACAACGTTCACGATTATCGAGTCGCAGATTTTTATGTGTTTATAAGATAAGCAAAACCGAAATTTCATGATTTGCAAAAATTCTGTGAACTGTCCGTTCTTACTATCTCTTGTCTCATATCAGCAAAATATCTTTTTTTAATGTTCAAGATCTTGAATTGATCTTTTAGATTCCTACTATACGTTTTGTTTCTGCTTAATCTTTAACCAAATAAGTAAATTCTGAGGGAAAGATTCCCAGCTGCCTACACTTAGAAGAAGTTAGACTCACTAGAAAGAGCATGACGTCAATATCGATCTAGACACAGCGTTAAAAGCCGGAAACAAATTCAAGAGTTTAAGAAACAGGGCCGGCCCTAGGATGGCAGAATTTCTTCTGGTTTTCATTTGGGTGAACTTATTTTTGTAAAATAGCCATGTGCTGTTCATGGCATAAACATTTAGATATATAAACAAAAAGACTGTCGACTTTAATTAAAAGGCAATGTGTAGCACTCATCTGGATAAAATTTGTTAAAATTGTATTTGAAGAAACAGCCTTTAGTTTCTTTGAGTCAGCAGAGACGAACTGTAGAGGTAGTTCTGTGAACTTTACTTAAAATAAAGCTTTGGTCGCATAATTATTATCCATGTAAATATAGCCTTAAGTGATGGTTTACATTTTAGAAAAAGAAAAATTCAAAATTTATTTCTGTAAATTCTTCATCTCAAACAAAATCTCCATAAAATATCCTGCATTAAGCATTCCTTGGATTTTCTCTTAATAATGCACATGTAACACATAAACTTATGTTAAATTATGTTAAGGTATGTTGAAGGAAATTCGCTTCGTTAAAATTTTAAAAATTTACATTAATACTTCAATTCGAAATTAATTTTACGGTGCATAATAAATATATACCTACTTTATTCTTTTAATATATTTCTTTAACAGAGATGAATGAAGCAGATATTAAGCAGGAAGGTCAGAAAAAGAACTAAATGACATATAACCAGCTGTAGAAAGCAATGAACACAAGAGCCAGATAAAGAGGCGGTGATATTTTGGCAGATATTCACGTGACCGTGTCCCATTAACGTTCATGCTCGCCTCATAATTCTTACCGAGGTCTCCCGCATACATACATATAGCACTTGCCAAAAATTAGCTACTGTAAAAAGGCACGGAAAAATATTTTAATACTACCTTTCACAAAAACCTTTCGTTACCTTATTTGTTTTTTAACTTTCCTAAAAAGCTATTTTGAAAATAACTTACGAACGGTTCCCCTTATGCCGTTCAATTTCTCGCTTCGACAGTTTTGGTTATCCATTAAGTTCTACATAAAAGAAAAGGTGTTTCCTTCAGGTGGGAGGCTTTTATGATTATTTATGAAATTGCTTCTTCAGTTAAAAAAAACAGATTGATAATAAAACTTCAGAAGAGATGTTACAAAATTAGATAGTCTGCAAAAATATTTTAATGTTAGATCGTTAAAACTAATGACACAGAGATAAATTGGTGCTACCAGAAAAAAACATTTTAGATTTTATTATTTTTGCTGTGTTAAAATTAAATTTATTTTAAAAGCCCGCTTTAGTGACGCAATATTTACAGAAACATAAACAAAATGTTTTACGCAGTATTAATGTATAGTGCATGTAAAAAGTTGAAGAACATTTCTTAACTACACGGTTATGTTTATTACTACAGTCGTTAATTTGTAATTCATCCAAGTGCTAATGTTAGTTTTTAATCCCGTTTTTAAATGTCTCAAGAGGATTAAATGGTTTAACCAACAGGGAAAAAATGAGAATGAAACAATGCAAGTAAAGAGAAAAATTAATTTCCTCCCAATTAGACGTATATGTATTGCAATAAACAGTAGAACGCTTGTTATATCATGATAGGCTACCAGTTCTGAAATTGTGTTAATAAATAACTTGATCAACACGTGCAGATATGTTATTGATAACCTTACAATTCTGTTTTGAATCTGGTGCAAAGTTTCTGAGTTACCATAAATTACAAGTTGTTCAAATGGAACATTTTGATCGAAATATGTGAAAGGGTTTTATATGTTTTCTCTTGAATGCCAAAGTCCTATCACTTAGGAATGATGTTCTCAACTAAACAATTGTAGCGCGTTTTCTTCTATCATCTTCAATTTATTCTCGCACTTGCCCAAATCGTGCCGTCTGAATATCTTGGAAAAATTTAAAGATCCCTTTGGATCTACTAACTAAAAAAGATTCAGGTACATCTACCAATAAACAAAAAACATCTAAAGAAGCTTTTTATATTTTCTTTAAAATGAAATGGTCCACTCCTGTAAGGTATACGCGT
Organism: Ignelater luminosus; assembly: GCA_011009095.1. Classification (NCBI taxonomy): domain Eukaryota; kingdom Metazoa; phylum Arthropoda; class Insecta; order Coleoptera; family Elateridae; genus Ignelater; species Ignelater luminosus. The sequence goes on from VTPC01090141.1 coordinate 690,252, forward strand.
TGTTTTAAAACTTCACTTACTATGAGATAGAAGTAGTATTTGAATTTTCTGGTGTAGGTAAGTATATGTTGATAGTATCACGTGTCTCATTGCTCGATATTTGATTCTCAGATGCAATGAAAGTCAAGTTCATATAAGCAAGTTAAAACTGCCATTGAATACGCAGAGACCAAACAATCTTTCGGCCAAACAGCAACCTAAAAATATCACATAAGAGAAGAATTAAGAAAGCGTTCTTCAATCTCATTAATTTTGCCAGTTCTATACTTGCACATCTCTATAAACTGGAGTCGAGAAACATCATCGTAAAAAAGTACCTTTGCTAGAATTTTTAGTTAATTAATTCTGCAATAGGTCAAGGTGTTTCCTTATTTTCAAACTAAAATTCAGTTTTGGCCATAGAAATATTACGTATAAGAAACCTGATATTGCTCTAATATTAAAATCAATTTTAAGTATAGTAGCGGCTGAAGCTTCCCTATTATAATTATCAGGAAAGAAATAGTAGTAGTAGTAGAGTGTAATCAACATAAAATTAGCAAAATTATAGCAATAACTATTCAAATAAGGTGCTACTGACAGTAAAAATCTTAATGTGAAATATGAAATTATATTTAATCTCGGTTTCTTCAACACTGACTTATTCTTCACCACAATTTACACTATCGTTATTACTACTTTAAATCAACAGAAACACGCTTTTCCGTGCACTAACTCACTTTTACATTAACTCTACTACCTACAGAGCTTCTAATTTATTTTATACTCTCTCTCAGTTTTGTACATTGTTTAAATGTACGTCGTAGCTGTTTCAGCAGGATAATTTACAGTGTTGAAGGCAATAAAAGGATCAGCCACATATCGCTTATTCCTACACTCCATAATTTAAAGTTTTCCTTCTCCCGTTCCTGCTATAGACGTTATAGTAGTACAACTAAATCTTAATGTGTTTTATGTAGCAGAAAATATGAAAATGTAAACTACATAACGCGGATGGATTTTCATACAAATGAATTAAATCGACTGAAATATTTCACAGCGTAATTAGACGTGAATTTTTTAATATAAATGGTAGCTCACCATTAAACTAAAAAAAATCAATTTACACCAACATTAATCTTTTAAATAAAACTTTTCCTCTAACAGATGGCCGAGTATATATCATAGCAATTATAATCCGTAATATGAATACTCAGCGGAATTCTCGTTATAAAACACAAAAAATTATACTTACTGAGTACATACAATTATATTATACACCTTTAGCAATATATTACAAGCAGGAAACACACTCTACAATTTTTGAAGCAGCAAAAATATTTATCACGCAAATGGCAGTTAATTACAGCAATAAATAATTTAACGTAAAAATTATAAAATAAATGTAAGTTTTTCTTCCCTCATTTCAAACAGTACATGACAAAGTAATTGCTGTAATCGTTTTAATTATTAATGCTGTTCATAAACAAGAACATAAATCTCCCGCATTAATGCAATCAATCATACATAGTTCAAGTTCTTGTTATTAAGTTGGTGTATAATAGGTTACATGTTAGCTAAGATAATTGTTTGCTCTTTTAATGCTAATGATCAATTATATTTGCTTTATTAAGGAAATAACGCATTTTAGTTAATATTATCTGAACCACCAGGTATTATTAGAAACACATAATAACATGTTTCCTTAATTAGCAGAAAGTAATTAATTATCACGAAGTCGCCTGACTGTAAACTATAATAAATAAGGCCTTTGTCAATAATACTATAAAATATACAATGAACACACGTTATGTGGGCTTTTGAAAGCAAAACAGTAAGAAAAAAAGGAAAAGAGAAGTTGCAGTTGGATACTGACGACCAAAGACAATCAAGATAATAAATCTTAGAGAGGTCACACAAAGTAAATGATAAAGAGATAACTTAAATAGACATTATACTTATAATTAGCATTAAGATGTGAAGGTCTTTACAGAAGTAATCATTTTCAAGAAAGACTCATATTTCATACTATTTCAGCCCCTTTTATAAAATAAAACTCTAAGTATACCAGACGAAGAAAAACCTCGAACCCGTCCTTAACTTCTCTCTACCTTCTATTTATCAATACTTCATCTTGATTTCTAGTTTTTCTAAAACTATCGTAGAAATTGCGTAAGCTGCTTTTTCAACGTGCTTTTCTCTCTCTATCTCGAAAGAGATCATTATCTGATTTACATCATGTTCAGTTGTATTTTAGAAGGGAGTTTGACTGTCAAAATCTCAATGAAAATATTAAGAAAACACTAAAAAATTTTCCAATTAAGAAGTAACTTTTTGATGGTGACCTTGGCGAAGGAATCAAGATGAGAAAGATTCTAGAAAGATCCGGACAAGACGCAGACCAATGCAGTCTCGAGCTCCCCATTACCTTTTCCATCGCCAGCGTCAGAGGGCAAGCGAGTGATCTCTGGTACCTCCCAAGGTGGGAAATTGACAAAGGGGAATGGAGAGATTTTAAATAATACGATAATTCTACCCTGTGATAGTTTACAACACTCTTGTGATATTTGGCATAATTTCACTTCCGACAGGATTGTATTCGGTTGGTTAGAGAATGTTGTTATACCCTTTACAAGAATTCCCTGACAGAAGGTTTTCCCTAAAACCACCAATTGGTCTAGTAAGCAATTAGAGCTTTTGAAAGCCTTAATTTCTAAATTATTAAGAATAGGAGCCATTAGTAAAGTGAACCCTTGTACTGTCCAGTATATTTCCAATATATTTCCGGTTCCCAAACGGGATGGTTCTGATAGAATGATTTTAGACTTATGTTTTTACAATTGTGTGCATTCCGAACATTTTAAAATTGAAGATTATAAAACAGTTTCTGGGTGATTGTTTTATGGCATCTTTAGATCTCAAAGACGCCATTGTTAATACCAATTAATAAGTCTCATTGAAAATTCTTGAGATTTCGTTTTAGAGAAACTCTTTATCAATATAATTGTTTACCATTTGGCTTGAGTTGCGTTCCATTTTTTTTACTACATTAATGAAGCCCATACTGGCTTACCTACGAAGGATGGTTATGCTTCCGGTCCGTATTTGACTAATTTTTTATTGATTGCTAGTTCTTATAAAGAATGTGGAGATAATGTTCAGGTTACACCCAACGTGCACGAGAACGAGAATCTGACGTCGAAAACACGTTAATGTAGTCGAATCAACGTGACTAGTTGAAATAACCACGTTATATTTTGGTAAAAGATTTAACGTGACTTCAACAACTAAGTTGAAAAAGTCTCGCGGCACTGACACGTTGACGGACACGTTGGGCCTTGGTTATCCACACGCGTTATTTCAATGTATGTATGCATGTTGGGCAATGTCTGTTGCAAAGGAATTAGGTTTTTTAATTAGTTTGGGCAAGAGTAGTCTCTCCCCAAACAAGAGATCGAATATCTCAGCTTTATCTACGATTCCCCATATATAACTGTTTTTCTTCGTTCAAGCCTTGAAGAAAAGAAATTTGTTTAACCTCAGGAGCTAGTTTGACACTCAAACAGCACGATGCGGGTGTTAAGCGTTAATGGCAATTTTGTAATGAAAGCGGTCTGGATGTTTCTTCGGTATTCATTTCCTCCTTATTAGAGCTTCTTACAGTCCAATTCAATAGGGGACATCAAATTCTTATCGTCACAGCATTTTATTACTAGGTGGGCCTGACATTGCTCATAATTTTAAAATTAAGTTTTCCAAGGGTGTATGTGGTTTAAAACCAGATAAGCCAAGCTATGACCTTATTTGGATTCCAACAATGGCTCCATTTTCTTAGAAATGTTAACTTGCAAACCAGCCACTCTCTTAGCCGTTGCAACCGGGTGACGGGTTCAAACTCTTGCCAATATTGAAATTAGGAACATTGTGAGATTGACTAATAGAGTTTCAATAAAAACTTCAATGAGAATTAAAACCTCTGGCAAGAACAGACTACAACCTTTACTACAATTGCTCTTGCATGATGAGGAACCGAATATATGTGTAGCTAGAACCATTTTTATCTATCTGGAAAAACCGAAAAATCGTTGTGGTTCTGGGAATAAATTGTGACAGGTTGCTGTTAACATTTAGAAAACCGTATCGTAATGCTAGAACACAGTTTATAACTAGATGGATAAAGACTGTCTTAGAAAAAAGTGGTATGGACATTACGCAGTTTTCTACGCATAGTACAAAACATACTGCAATTTCTGCGGTGGCTAGAAAGAATTTGAGTATTGATATTAGATTAACGGGAGACGGGATTAGTTTACTAATTTTTACCCGAAAACCTTAAGATCTGAGAACTCTAAATGTTTATTGCGTTTCTTTTGCCTTTGATAATACGTAAGGGTTTTTTGTTGCAACAGTAATTATATATTATTTTCGAGATGATGCTGGATATAATCTTTAGATCAAACAAATCGACAGTAAGTGAAGTTCAATCTCGATTATATGAAACCTCATTGAAGGAAATAATTTCATCCCAGACCCTAGTTTTTCCTTTTACCCAAGAAGTTGAAACAAATCGGCTTGGGAATGGAATAAGCTATATGGGGTAAGTGTGCGTAGAAATGTCTGCTTTAAAATTAGTGACAAGCTAGTATCAATAGGGGAGGATATACATAACTTCCTTCAGTTTCACATAATTAAAACCGAACTTCACTTAAGGTAAGTTTGTTTGATCTAAATAGATTACATATGGAAAATCTAATATACTGTGGCTTAGATAATTCCATGCACAACTGGAATAAATTTTGAAGATAACAAACCTATAGATAAAACAATTATGAATCCAATTAAATTAGGAATAAACAGGATCAAGAAATAGAGTCTTGAAATAGTTAAGAAACAGAGTACCTTAAAACCCTAAACTGCTCATTATATGATATTGAATGCATACAAAAAATCGTCCCATTAAATACTTACAGCAATGTGAATAGAATCTGGTACCAAACGTGGTACTTATTACTTATTAACGCCTTGGGAAATCCAGACAGTATGGACATCTTGATAGCAACGAGAAGAAGAGCTAAGAATTCAGCCTTTTAGATAACTGTCTAAGAAAAATCCTAATATAGAAAGGAATGATAATTTGTTAGTGGCTAGTGGAGAAAATCATATACCTATATATCAACATAATAGCTAACCGCTATCTGCTCATTTAGGAATTACAAAGACTTGACACAAAATTAAAAATCGATACTAACGGAAAAGCCAACAAAAAGACGTAGAAAACTTTGTGAAAAGCAGTCCTGAATGTCAAACGAGAAAATGGCGTACTAACGTAAAGCCCGCAGGTTTTCTGCAGCCTATTAAATTAGATCTTCCCTTCGAAAAGGTGGGTATTGATCTTTCGGGTCCCTTTTGGAAAAGCAGAACTGGGAAGATTACGGTGGTTTTGAACAGGTAATTGTTCGACATGGATCTCGTAAGCACCTCCTCAGCGATAGGGGAAGAGTTTTCCAATTAGAGTTATTTACAGAACTGCTTGAAATAATGGGCATTACTACGCAATATACAACCAGCTATTACTCTGAGTGTAATGGACTGACAGAGCGGTATAATAAGACTGACTATCAATCTTTACCACCACTCGACAAACAGATTGGGATGAGTACCTACCCCATATAACTTTTGTCTACGACACATCTCGTCAGGACACTACTACCATTCATGTTAGTGTACGGTCGAGAACCCGTCCTGTCTAGCCATTCCCATTTTAATACTACAATTCATCATGAAGATGTTAAGCGTTTACATGAGAAGGCTCTACGAGTTAGTCTCTAGAAGTCTCAAGATAAACCAAAACAATAATCATCGTCACGTAGAATTTCAAGCAAGGTATAAAATTTAGTTAAAGTCTTAACACCTATACGAAAAGTTGAGCGAAACAATAAATTGCTGTTACGATATTTTGGATTTTATGTGATCATAAAGAAGGTTAGTGATGTTGATTACTTGGTGCAATAAGGAAATCTCGTACAGGCATAATACAGGTAAGTGACATATTATGATACTTGGAAATCACATCAGTTAGATCTTGATGGAATTAATCTTGAGAAATCTCTTAATCTTAGACAAAACCAAACCATTTCTATTGACAATTTTCTGGAACAACATGGTGATATATTTCAGGCTCCTTCAAATTATACCTTGGGCCATTGTGTCTCTCAAGACTTTAAGATGGTTAAAGGTATTGCAGCAGAGTTTTTCAAGAAACTTGGAGGTAAAGACGATCTTGTCAAACAAATGGAAACTTTGGAAACGGAAAGTCGGTGTATATACTTATATCTTATCTTCAAACATTATTACGAAAAGCCTACCTAACCTTATGGAAAACTTTACATACTTTAAATAAACTTTGCATAACCAATAATGAGGATTTTTAGCTAACAATTGCGTTTATATCTTGAATTGAATAAGCAAATGCGTATATCAGTAGATGAATTTGTCTCCAATTCTTCATTGCACAAGCTAGCATGTCCTTTATGTCAAAATTAGTTCCAAAAATGCCATTAACAGAGGTTGAATGCTAAAAATTGATATCTCAATTTTGTAAAAAATCCTAATGGTGTTTTATCATTTTCAAAAAATGGAATTTGGGAAATCCATTGGGCACTTAAGTTATATGAGAATAAGGAGAGTGGAGAAAGAAAACCTGAAATCAGAAAGATATGTTTACTACAGGATAGGAAAGCAAAGGCAAAACTAAAAGCAGAATAAAGTGCAAAATTGTATATGAATTACGAAGAAAGTATAATGTGAATTACAAAACCTTTAAGAAATATCTGGAATGTATGGGTATAATATACAATGTCAAAAAGACAGCTTCATTTGTGATCGATGCACAAAACCCCACCACAAAAACAAGACTGAGAAACCTTTTTTCTGTTGGGTCAACTTACAAGTATGTAATGAATGATAAATCTTATTTCACAGTTGAACGAAATGAATTGCAGCAGGATTCTTACTACAACCTTTACATCACGTAGCATCTGATAAAGTCAAATCTATTTAAAAGGCCAAACTTCTAGTAAAAGGTTTAGTGTTATTGGCTGTAAGTAAGAAGGGCATGCGCAAACCTGTTTTTTAAAAGGAAGTTTAATTGCGAATAAGGGTATTTATATTAAAAAATGCATTCTTGTACTTCAGAAATTCATTCAAAAACATCATAAGAATGATGAGGTTGTTTTTTGATTTGATCTTGCATTAGCTTATTATACCAAAGATGCATCAGAAGAAAACTACACCAAAAACCATTGACACATCAGGAACTCTGCAGTAAATGAATAAAGTACCTGCAAATATTAGAAAGGGCAGTAGAAAGGGCAGTAGAAAGGGTGTAGATATTTTTTGTAGATAAGATAAAACATACAGTTGTTGGTATCCAAGGAGTTATTGGCACCTACAAGACAGATTAAGATTTAATAAGGTTTTACTTGAAATTCCTTATGTTTTGAATTCTTTTTCTAAATCTGACAACATTGATTGTATACCTCCCGATGTATCACGTGATCTAATTTGTTCAGACTTTCAAAGACCGCACGTTAAAAAGTGCATTGCTTGGTGTTAATGCAACAGAGGTAAGTTTGTTGACGATTCATAAAAAGTAGTCTGCATATCATCTTGAATATATTAGTCTACAAGCACAATTCTATGTAGATATTTAATTTTTTGGTTTAATACACCTTTAATTAAATAAAATTAAGTCTTTCTATCGTATATGTTATACAATTTTCTTATTTTACCTGGGTGCCAACTCGTATATTTCTAATTTGGTTTGAAAACAGTGACTAGCATCCTGTGTCAATTACTGTGCTGCACTCAAATATGCGTTAAAGGTCATTTAGTAGCGTTATTACATAGGATGGTTATACGATAAAAGTATTTATATGTATTTTCCCATAAATGATTCACCACGTAGTTGTCGGCACACGACCAACTACTGACACTACTGCTATGCCAATAACTAGATTGAAATCTTAATATCTTTCTTTGAGTGAAACAGACAGGTTTAGTTTGAAGTTTTTCGTATTCCACCTAGGGAAAATTGGTATTTTTGCAGAAAATGCCAAAAACTGCTGAGGCTGCCGCTTATTCAAAAGGTATGACGAAGAGACTCTACAAAAGGCTTTGAAAGAAATAACCGAACTAGAGGAATACAAAAAGAAAGTTGCCAGGAAGTACAACATCCCCAGAGCCACCCTGCAGTTTTGTCTGAGCAATAAATTCTAAAAGGCGACACCTGAGTCAAATACAATATTAACGTATGAAGAGGAACAATTATTAGTCGATTGGATCACAGACTGTGTACAAAAAGATTTTCCTTAAAAAAGAGAATCTTTAGGCCAGCGTTCAAAAGTTTCTAAACGATAACCTTAGGTCCAACCCTTTCAAAGATAATTATTCTGGAGATGGGTGGTATAACAGGTTTTTACGTCGCCACTCTACTTTAACACTAAGGTAAGCAGAACCGGTAGCTTCAGCAAGTGATAATGTAGCAGAATCTGATATCAAGGGATGGTTCGAGAAGATCGAAAAGTATTTAAAAGAAAAAAAGCTGTACAGTATTTTATAAGATCCTACTAGGGTATTTAACTCAGATGAGACTAACTTTCAGTTATGTCCAAAGATGAAAAGTGATATTGCTCCAAGGGGGACTCAAAACGTTTATGAAGTAGATCGAAGGCAGGTTAAATCTATGGGAACTGTTTTTTTACATTTTCTGCCGCAGTTGAAGTTATACCTCCTATGACAGTTTTCCTCTATAAAAGATTACCGTCGGATACCACTTTTTCAGTGCCTAAAACTTGGTGTATTGGACTATCCACAAATGGATAGATGAAGGTAGAAGTCTTTTATGAACATATATCCAACGTTTTATATAAACATTTAGTCAAGACGAAACTACAATTCCCTGTAATACTTTTTATTGATGGGCACTTAACACATTTGATTTTTGAAGTGAGTAGTTTGTGCAGAAGTCTGAATATAATCTTAATTGCATTGTATCCAAATTCTACAAGAATATTCCAACCTGCTGACAGGTCAGCCTTCAAACCTATAAAATCACTTTGGAACAAAGGCGTGTTAGATTGGAGACGAGAAAATCCCATGGTTGCACTGACTAAAGACCAATTGCACCAATTCTAGAAAGAGTGCTTCAACATTTAGAAGCAAATACAATAGTTAAAGGTTTTCAAGCTTGTGGAATCTATCCATGTAATGTCAATGCTATAGATTAACCAAATGTTTGGGCAAATAAAAGAGTACTGCGGATTTGGAGTAACAAGAGCCCACGGTTTCGAAAACGTTAATTTGAGAAGATCGTAGGTCTTGAAAAAATACGCTTGTTTAAAAAAATGGACAACCTGATAAACACTAACGACGCAGATATGTGTTTATACCAAATTTACAGGATATTCTACGAGGGAGAACAAAGAGAAAAATATGATAAATCAATAAAAACTGAAGCAGATGCAAACCGAGGCATTTTAGGTAGATACGAATGCAGACTTCGAAATATTCCACTTAGAAGATATTTCTATTGTATTTTCCGATGATAACGTATGTGACAATTCAGAAAGTACTATTCGAATCTCCTAATAAAGTACAAAAATACAGACTTCGAAACCTATATATACAGGATGTATTATTTCAGGTGGGGAATATTAGCACCACTCGATTTTCCTTGAAAAATTGAGCAAAAAACGCATCTTTTTCAAATTAAGGTCATTTAAAATTTTTAATAGTATAAAAATTGTAAGTAGAGCAAGAATAGGTCTGTTATGTATTAGTAATTATAATTATATTTATGATGAATAGAACGCATGCGCAAGTTAGAATCGTGTGTGCGTGGCAACTTAGGTATAAAGTGTTCACGTTTTCGTATCTGTGAAATATAAACCTCTTAAGAATAAGATGTTGAAGTCTCATTATGGTAATTAAGAAGTAATAAAAACATTACAGTGGCGACGAGGATTTAAAGGACAGTATAAAATAAACTATTAAAATTCATTAAATTACTCCATTTTTAAACAAAATTTTAAAAATTGTGAAGTAAAATGGCTACAGCACGAGCCGGCATAATGTTTGCTGGACACCTGAGTGAATTCGACCCGGCGAATGCAGATTAGTCCATATTTCAAAAGCGTTTGGAAAATTATTTTACGGGTAATGTAATCAAAGATGATAAACTTAAAGCCGCAATTCTTTTAACGAGTTCAAATGAAGATGGTTATAGATTAATATATAATTTATCCTTGCCGATAATTCCAGAAAATAAGAAATACTCGGAACTTACAAAAATATTTAGTGAACATTTTAAACCGAATTTATCAGTTTTCGCAGCTCGTTAATCAAAATTTACTTATGCAAATGTACCAAAGTTTTACATCATTGAAAAGAGAAAAACATTCTCTATCAAATGAGTACAATAAAGGAATACCTTCTCATTAAAAACAATTGAAGCATTATTCGCTGCGCTTGTTTTTTTAAAAAAATAGCTATTTGGTATTGCCCTGTAATGTGAAACTAAACACTAAACAACTTTTATAGGAAACATTTTTCCATAAAATGCATATTTACTGAGTAATATAGGATATTCCATACTTTTCGGACACACTGTATATTGATTACTTTAAGGATAAACGTTTATTTGTTACAGATAAAGAATTTAATTTGTATAATGGAAATACAATTATTCCTATAGGATTTATTAAATGCAAAATTAATTACCAAAATAAGGAAGCTTATTTAGATATTTATGTAATAAGAGATGCCATTGGACCGCCTTTGTTGGGCAGAGATTTCTTTAATTTGTTTAACTTAAGTATATCACAATTAAATTATGCCGAGTTACCAACTGATTTAACAAATTTAATTAACAGGTTTGAAAATGTATTTAAGCCTGGACTTGGTACTTTTAGTAAAGGTTTAATTTCTATTAATTTAAAATCAGACGATTTATCTCTAAAACTTTTCAGAGCTCGACCGCTTCCATTTGCAATTGCAGATAAGGTTGAAAAGGAGTTGAATCGTTTAGTAGCTTCAGGAGTAATTGAATCTATTGACTATAGTGAGTGGGGAACACCAATAGTTCCTGTTATTAAAAAGGATGGTACGGTAAGAATTTGCGGGGATTTTAAAGTTACCCTAAACCGACATATTGAAGTAGATCAATATCCGATTCCAAGAATCGATAAATTATTTGTTAAACTACAAGGGGGATCACATTTTAGTAAATTAGATTTATCTAATGCTTATCAACAAATACCACTGGAAAAAAATCTAAAACTCTAGTTACTATATCAACTCCCAAAGGGTTGTATCGTTATACTAGGGCACCTTTTGGTATAGCTAGTATTCCGGCTAAATTCCAGAAAATTATGGAGTCGCTGTTAGGCAGTTTAGAAGGGGTCGTTGTCTTTTTAGACGATATCCTTATTACTGGTAGAGATAGAAAGCAACACCTAGATAGGCTAGATAAAGTTTTAAATATATTGGCAAACGCAAACTTAAAGATTTCACTACCAAAGTGTGAGTTCTTTAAAGATAAAGTATCTTATTTAGGATTTGAAAGTAAAGTTATACAATTTATACGTAAAAATTGGCCTTCAACTATTACTAAAAATCTTAAACCATTCTATAGAATAAGAAATGAGTTAAGTATTGAGAACGATTGTTTAGTATGGAATAATACATTAATTATACCGTCAGATTTACTGGAAGATATACTCAAAGATTTACATGTATCTCATATGGGAATAGTCAAAACAAAAAGGTTAGCAAGATCATACCTCTGGTGGCCTGGTCTAGATAAAGACATAGAACGTATTTGTTCTACTTGTGAAAATTGTATTCCTTATAAAAAGAATCCTGATAAAGCGGTGTTAAGCAATTGGTCTTGGCCTACAGTATGGTCTCGCTTGCATCTAGATTTTGCAGGTCCGTATCTAGGTAAATATTTTTTAATAATCCTAGATGCACATTCAAAATGGGTTGAAGCGTTTCCAATGACTTCAATAACAACAAAAAATACTATAGAAGTTTTGCGTAGCACATTTGCTCGATTTGGTTTACAAAAATTATTTGTAACCGATAATGGAACTTCTTTTTGTTCTAAAGAATTTAAAGAATTTCTACATAAAAATAATGTTGATCATATAACTTCGCCTCCTTTTCACCCTTCTTCAAATGGAGCAGCGGAGAACTCCGTAAAAACTATTAAGAATAGTCTTAAAAGAGCCTTACATAACAATTCTAACAACAATTTAAATTTTGCCTTAAATAATCTTTTATTTGATTACAGAAATACAATTCATTGTACTACAGGTACCAGCCCAGCAAAATTAATGTTTTCTAGGAACTTGCGTACTAGATTTAATTGTTATCTACCCATATCTAGTAAAAATTACAATTCGAAAGAAGATATTACGGGTCAAGTGGTAACTCGCCAAAATAAACAAAAAATATATCATCGAGGCAAAAGATGTTTAGAATTTAAAATAGGGGATCCAGTTATTGTTAAGAATTATACTGTGAATCCTAGTAAACCTACTTGGATCAAAGGCGTTGTATTAAAGAAGTTAGGCAAACTAACTTACTTAATTTTAATTCCCAGTCTGAATGTCACCTGGAAGCGACATTTAAATCAAATAAAAAGTATGCATTTTAAAAGTGCTTCATTACCAGAAAAGATTTTTGAACCAACTTTAGTACAGGTGGAATCTATTCAACAAGATACAGTTTCCACTGCGACTGATCTTCCAAATGACAATTCAGATCCTCCTGGAACACCTAAACGTTCACATAAACCTATAGATCGTTTGGTTTATAAGAATTTATGAAAATGTAAATACTTGTTATTAATAATTTAATTTGTTTCTTCAAGGGAAGAAGTGTTATGTATTAGTAATTATAATTATATTTATGTTGAATGGAACGCATGCGCAAGTTAGAATCGTGTGTACGTGGCAACTTAAGTATCAAGTGTTCACGTTTTCGTATCTGTGAAATAAACCTCTTAACAATAAGATGTTGAAGTTTGATTATGTTAATTAAGAAGTAATAAAACATTACAAGGTCATAAGTTTATTAACGTGGTTAGCTTAGTAATATTTTTGCAGGTACTTATTAGTATTAATGTTTCTAGGTGAATACAGTATTGCAATATCTTCTACAAACAAGTAAATCAAAGCAATTGCATTATGTAAAAGCCATTTTAAATAAAATTGCTGGTAAATGGGAGAAAAATATGATTGATTTAGGTTTTCTAGTGCCTAAACTATGGGTGGTCACTTTTATTTAATAATTTTGGGCAGTCATAAGCAAATTATAAAAAAATATACGACTCTTAACATTTCCACAACCGAAGAGTTAACAACAAATTGGTACTAGAGCTTCTTGCATAGTTTTTGATGCAGAATCGAGTATTGTTGATATTCTCTACCTGAAATAACACGCTCTGTATAAATAATTTAAAAGACTTAAGTATTACTAATGACTTTAAAAATAGAATAGAAACCGAATATGACTTAGATACGATAGTTTAACCTTTCGAATCTTCTACTAACGAAGATACAGGGTATGAAGAATGTAATAAGTTAGAAGATATAATTAATACTAAAGGCTGTGAAAAGTCTGCAGAAAACAAATCTGCGATAAATGATGAAGTCCTAGATACGTTGCTAGTTATGGAAAGTAAAGGAGAAGATAAGTCTGGGATAGGAATTAACGATTACTTAGGGTGGCCTAAAGCACCTCAGAGAAAAGGAAAAAGAAACAGTGAGAAAAAGTCATTGGTTTTAATTTCGTACGAGTGGCAAGACATACAAAGGAACAAAGAACTAGAAAAAAAGAACGAATGAAAAAGAGATTAAAAAAAGCAGAGCTAAAAAAGAAAACTGTTCTTAAACCAAAGCGGATCAGAAACAAATCGCAAGAGAGCCATAAAATGAAGCAGAGAAAAGCTGTAGAAACAGCAACACCAAATGAAAATCAAACATCTGGCGAAAGCCTTGTCTTCAAAATATAAATTTAACGTAAATATCTGATATAATTGTTCAAAACCCCAGGAAACTAGTGACTGAAAAACTTGAAGAATCTGTTTACCCCTCGAAACATGTAGTGTTGATACATGACAACTGCTGAGATAATCAGTGTATTTATAAGTACCTACAGTTCTTCAATAAATGTAGAGCTTCTAGATTTTGAACAGCTTTTAGTTATACGTGAATTTTTATAGATTTATTGTCGTCTGATTTAGACTCGTTGGGGCAAGGAGTTCTCACAGGAATACTGAGCACTGTACAGTAAATGAACCTTTGACATAATATGCAAAAATTGAAAACATGGAATGACATCTATAAGTTAAAGGAATTTATAGTTAAGAACATCCCATTGTTAGTGAGGGACAAAACTTACAATATTGTTTTAAATATAAACAAAAACTAAAGAAGATGCAACTGCACGTAAAAATACTTTCTTTCAACTTTGGATCTTATACACACTATAAAGCATTAGTTGTTTGTACTTTTTTAGTTTCTAGTAATGCTTTTGCCTTTACTATAAAAGAAGAGCTGAATGAATTTCATTACCACGTGAGGATTGTGTAAATAAATAGCTAAGTGAAAGATATCTCCTCTAACTATAGGAATCCACAGCATTTATACTACACTTGCTTTTAAATTACATAGTTATTTATTTATGTATATTATATTTATTGCTTTTAAATTATTTAGCTAAAAATCGTAATTTATGAGTCATAACTATATAAAATAGCAACTAATAAAAATAAAATTTTTATTATGTCGCTGTAACGTGACCGAAGGACATGTACACTACGTGTGAATGAAAATATTGCAATATTTCTAAACACTTTTATGGTTTCAATTTATTTTTTGTAGAAATAACATCAGAAGTGCTAACATTTATTACTAATTGTCAAATGTAAAAAAAATATAACTCACTTCAGTAATTTTATCATTTTCTCATTTCATGTAACAATGAATCATAAAATAATTTGATGAATTGTATTTGTGAGTACATTTAACTAGTATGTAACTTTTGAACAACCTTTGTTTTTACAGCAAACCTTTCACTTAATTTAAAGAAAAGAACTACAGAAAAGTGTGAAGATCTGTATAAGAGCTTCTTTTATATCATGTGCGGGTCAAAGTTTACTTATCAAATAGTCCAATCTCTTACGTTTAAATTTAAAGTTAAATAAAGTATATCTTTAGTAGTATAACACAGACGATAATATAAATATAACACATAAACATAATATATAGACGCAAACTATCGGGCTTACGCGAATAACTTGCTAGAAAAATAAGTAATTAATAGATGTTGATATTTTCTAGGGTTCAAGATTGTATACTGTACAGTGTAATAGTTAATAAAAACAAGGGAAAGAACTACTAATTAGTAGACTAACTAGACGATGAGTGATGTGACAAAACGAAGTCAGGGTTAAATTACGACAAAGAAACCACGATGTTTGATTTGTGCATAAATAAACAAAATCTGTTACATAATAGAATACCTGTGCTCGATAAAAGTAATTTAAATTTTTTAAGTTGAACAGAATTGTTTCTAATATCTAAACTGATATCTACTTCAAACACAGGTTTGTTTCTCATAATTTCTTATCACTTGTAAATACAAAAAAGCGATTACGTAAAATTTTTAAATTATGATTTTATGAAACAAAAATGTTTTCGAAAACCGTGTAAATTGAAGAACAATGACAGAATTTCACAATTAAAAGCAACTAACCTCTTAAAGACGACACTTTTCTATCCTGTTGGCCATTCTTTCACCCATGAGCACCCGCGCAATAATTATATTATTAATTATTCTATTTTATTCATTTCTTTGACTGTCTAGATATATCGGTATACTTTTTATATATTTAAATAAAGGTTTAAAAGGCAATTTGTTGAAATTATACAACTACACTAAAACACCACTAATTAAAAGGTAACACGAATAATTATTATTTAAAACGCGTTGGTTAGAAGCGTATTGATACGATTTTACGTATAGACTGAACGAATTGGCTTTAGTATATTATGCAAAACCAGATTTTCGTCACCTGCACGTTTGTGTTTTTGCTGTTTATAATTTTATCGTCATTTTGGCCTTTATCTATCAGAAGGTTTCCATATGCGTTCATACGTCTTGTTCTATTTCTTAAGCCGGGTACGCACTAAACTTGTTGAATTCTAAAATACATTTTTCTATTTGTGACCTGTAATTCATGTGTTTTCCTCACAGTTTTGTATACAGAATATGAAAATATTTTACAGCATTATATCTTAGAAACTGCTAACGTTATTTACCTGAAATTGATCTAAAGTGTAAATGTTAATTTTTCTCAAAATTTCCTCAGTCACCCAAAAGTTCTCACTGGAAATCTTTCTATTTTCTAATAATGAATTAAATATCTTTAAGTTAATCGTTATAAATTTGGTACATTAATCTCATGATCCGTAAGCAGCATGTAAAAAATCAGTGGTAGCGTAGCTGTCCGCGCTAGGCCCACCGAACATTAAAATTGCAGGTTCTAACTTTGAACCAGTCAGAGTAAATCATAAATCTTAGTTAAAATGAATTTTTCCAAGTTAATTTCGACTATTTATTACTCACACACAGAATTTTAGTTCATTGTCTTACAAACCCATGAGGATTTGGTACGTCTTAAACAATTACATACTCCAATAGAGTTATCAGGGTTTTTCTTTAAGTTATGTTTGATCATCGAACTATCTTCTTCCGAACCAAATTCACAAAGGTCTCAACCAACAAATAAATCATTAATACTGTGTTACTGAAGATATGCACGGAAATCAAGTTCCAAACAAACATGATCCTTGGCGCTTGAACTTGTAAGTGGCAAATTCTCAATGTCTGTATTTTCCCATAATGATACAGTCACAGTCTGAGTTCATTTAAAGATGAGCCTTTTCGTAATAACTGTAAGAGCAGTGCTGGTAGCATAACTTTCTGGACAGTTCTTAAGATCCATGTTATTTTGTCTGTTCTATGCAAAGTAGAATAGAACTTTCCATCAGTTTTCGAAAAATCTGTTAACCATAAACAGCAACGGGATAATTTTCTAAGACTGTTCCGACTTCTTAGAAATTTGATCTGTTCCAATAGAAACTACACCTAGCCAAAACCCAAAACAGCAAGGATCCCAAGTATTATCTACAAAATCGTGCTACCAACGTTTAATTAACCAACGAAAACAGTTCAGCTCGTCATATCGTGCAAGCTCGTGGTCATGAGATACAGAAACTCTTTTGGTATAAACACTTTCCGTTTCCTATTCAACTCGACCGTTTCTGGAGATCATCAAGGAACAAAGAGACGTTACAACGGGTTATTACTAGCATAGTAGTAGCTTTTTTGATAACAAAAGTAGCATGTGCTACCAACCGCACCTTTAGTACCTTTTATAGTGATCGAGATGAAATATCATTCAACCTCAACAAAATTAAAAGTAAATTAATCACGCAGAAATAAATTGTTTGTCAGTGGAAAAAGCTTACTTTAGAACACTGATTGGGTGAACTAAAACCGTATACTTCAGTGCTGACACTAACATAGTAGTTTTATCTTTGTTTCACTGGGTTTCTCTCCACCTACAAGTAGAAGTACTAAGAAACATTTTTTGAGAACCTAGTATTTCCACACACCTATGCAAGCATTATTGATGGCATGTTTTTTGGCTTAAACCAATTGGTGAATTTGTTTTTCTTCTTCTTTGTCTCTTTTTCCAGCTTGCTTCTTCCTTAAGCTCAACTTCTTCTGCTGTGCGTCTCTTTTTTGTTCCTGATACTAAATATTCATCCAAGTATTCCAAGTCTAGACGAAAGTTCAAAAGATCCATAATACTCTTTGATTTAGCCTTCTCACTTTTACAATCTCTCTTGTTTTCGACCCAAGAATTAACTACGGTTTTATCAAATAGGTGCAAAACTACCTTGAGTGTCCCTTTGCGAGTTTTGAAAAAAACAACGGTAGCATTCTACCATCTCATCACAAATATCCGCACCTCCGATCTTCTTATTGTACATGTTCACTACATTAAGACAGGAAACTTCGACACGTAGTTTACTGTTATCCCATTTTTTACCATACTTTCCGGTTAGACACCGAAAGCTGAGGATAGCATTACAACGGATTTGTTGTCTTTCCATTTTTGTCATCTACACTTTTTCATCATTTCTAACAGCTTCTTCAGATTTTCTCCTTTTCATTGCTTTATCTTTTTTGGAAATACAGTCTTTGATTCTATTTAACATAATAGTTCCTGTACCATACAGATTAAATTAAATCAGGCTATATTTTAGTGGAATTGTTGATAAATACCTATCAAGAAATATGTAACTTTGCTAAGATATCGTTTCAACAAGAGCCTAGATCTCCGTTTCTTGGTGGTGTAGTAGACCCTTGATAGATTTCAAAGTCCAACATCATTCCATCTGTAGTAGTCAAAGCAAAGTTTTTCAATCTTACAGGCCGTGGTTTATTTTTTACATATTAATGGGCTGGGTATCTCTTCAAAAACGGAACCATTTGTTCATCAATTGAAAACGAAAAGTCGAACAGTCTTTCAATCGTCTTGCAACGATTTCTAATCAACTCTATCATGGACTGCAATCTTTTCTAGTTTTTTGATTTACAAAACGATTATCTACTACATGAGAATTAACATGTAACATGAAAAATTAGTCCCTAAGCATAACGTCTAAAATAAGTTTAAATGTATTTTTGATTTCCAATACGTATGAAATCTTGGAAATAAGCATACTATTATAACATGCACCCCTATAAATTGTCTTTATTGGTTTTCTATTTTTTGAAATATCAAGAGCTACTTAGACTATGACGGAAATGTGCGTACGTCTTGGGAATATTTTTCCCTAATTTCATTTAGATAGCTCAACGG
This sequence comes from Ignelater luminosus, assembly GCA_011009095.1. NCBI lineage: Eukaryota > Metazoa > Arthropoda > Insecta > Coleoptera > Elateridae > Ignelater > Ignelater luminosus. The sequence continues at coordinate 709,234 of VTPC01090141.1, forward strand.
AATGCCATCATGGCTACTTTCAATATCAAAATTACCACTTTCGTCAATACCTTCATTGTTTTCAAAGTTATTTTGGGCCGAACACCTTAGGCGGCTTCCCAGGGATATTCATCTTCTTCGTAATCAATTCACAACTGTGCATTTAACTGTCAACTCCTGAGGCACACAAAAGCAACACGTTTTCTAAGTTGATTGCCTCTAACCTCACACAATAATCAAAATAAAATTACTTTATCACATGTGTTGAACATTTCTGAGAACGTTTCGTGCAATAAAGATCTAGATTTCTAATTAAAAGTTAAAAGCAATTATTACTTATTTTTATCCGCCATCATTCACAAAAATGTGTGACTTTGAAAGCTGTCAAAATAGTTTCCGTTGACCAAATAAGGCCGGTTACTCCAGGTTTATTCTTTCAAAACAGGGTGATATTTTCTTCATCGTAGCCTTTGCATACTGCCCCACATTGAAGTGCCCTACATTACATCTTCTTATTTCATTTTGAGTAAGTTATTTGACACTTTGTTTGAACAACCCCTTCTTCCAATGTTCTTTGTGCCATTGCCTAGATAATACTTTAAGTTGCTTTGTTATACTATACATGCAACTCCACAAGCTAGTTTCAGTCCGTGAGAAACTTCCGTTTTTTGGTTTCCCGCTACATTAGCGTGATTAAGCGCTCATATTAATTACTGCCAAGTTTCTTTTACGTGCTAAGCTGATCCGGCACAAGTTCTTAAATTTCTTGGTATGATCTTGAAGTTCTCAGCGCCGTCTGCTATCAGTAACTATAAAAGTTTTCCTACCGTGGTAGCAAAGGTTATAATATTTTATACTATTCATATATTCCAGCCCCCTTTTCCTGTGCTAGCTTGTAACTGTCAATTTATGTAATCCACTAACTCATTTGGCTCCACTGGACTTTGTTCATGTCTTTAATCTGTTTTTAAATTAATGGAAATGATAAAGGTTATTATACTGTCTGATAACATACTAAAAGCGCGTGATGTTAAGCCTACTGAAGATGGCAGAGTGTTCTTCCCGTGTTTTTCCTCGGAGTTCATTTTGAACCTGTACATTGCGCCTAGTGCTTTTAACTGTGTATAGAAGTAGATTTAGTAGAGTCCCTACGACAAACTTGAGCGTTGTTGAACAGTAACACTTTCTAAGTTCCTTTAATTTGTTTTATATAGCGAAAATCTGTAATTAACCATGTTGCTCAAGTCAGCTTATAAAACCTATCCGTTGTTATTTTGAAGCGCAACGTACAAAACTGATAAGAAAATGGAATTAGATCTAAGAATCTAGTCGGTTCAGTTGTCTACTGATTTATGTGACGAGCACAAATCATCTTGTAAGCCGTCGTTGCTTGTAAGTAAAGTACACTTGTCATTGCGTGCCAAATAAAAGCTTCAGCCTTGGAAGTAAGAGGCATAGTTGTCTCTGCTCCATTCGTCATGTAGAAGGTTGGTAAGTTCTGTCTTATTGCTGCAATTACTAAGAATTTTTTAACTATCCCTTTGCATTTCACAAAGCGTCTTAATACAATTTTGGCGAGCTCTTCAAAGGTTTCAGGAATATCAGTGAGTGCTTGGAAGTAAGCCAACTCATCAATAATAGAAATACCATCTGCAGTCGTAGGTGAATTGTTTAAAACACCCGTGACCTCTAAAGCATGGGGTAGTTTAGACTTATCGCTTTTTTTAGATAACCATTGATAGTTGCTAATGCCCAGTGATGAGTATAGGACTCAGTTGATAGCATATAAGGTTCTCTAAGATAATTCTACGTTCCTGAAGCAAGAGCAAAACTCGGCCAAAAGCATTTCTTTCTGCTCTTATCTCCATTAATTTGTTTTCTGAGAAAGCGACTTTTTTCTCTCTAAAGGGTGAATGAAGGTGAAGGTGTTATAAACAGCTTACTTACAGAAACAATATTTTCAAACAGATGTCACAAAAACTTAGATTTACGACTACAGAATCGAAAAAATCAGAGCATCATTCTTAAAAAGCGCATGCTGTGTTCTATTGTTCACCCAGAAAGTCAATTTTATTAAATAAAGTAAACAAATTGCGGAATGAGAGAGACACACTGACCGCTTTCCACTAACAAAATTCCGCCAAAACTCAATGCTAATGCTCCTAAATCCTAAATTCTAAAAGTGTTAGACTTAATATAAGTAAACTTGCTTCCCCCTCAAATTCAGTACCCCTGAAACTGATATCCATAATTGAAAATAAAACATAATTTTTATATGAAATCCAGTAACTGCTCTTCCTTCAGCTCTAACCAAACAACTATCGATAATGCTAATCAAAAGGTCTAGCCTAATAACAACCAACACGCGATTGTAATTATAGAAACAAACAAAAAGGGAAATCTACCTGAATTTTAAAAGACGATAACCATAAGAAAGGATATTTGATAGGAATCAAGTCCAGACAATATCGAAATGACAATATCTGCTTATATGACCTTACCGTCCGTCGCCCTATCTACAGCTCGTTAGAAAGACCAGCACTACTAACGAGAAATACAAACCATGGTGAAAGTGTCTGAAAAAGCGGCCCAATTGACCTCCCTGCTGGTTTAAATAACGAAAACCTCAATAGATACAAACAAAAATGAAGATCCCTGAAAAGGGGGATTGAAATTAATACGGAGAGCTAACGTTGCTAACGAACTTGAAAACTATTACATGGTATTAACCAAGGAGCTCGTGATCTAAATCAAGTAACTAAAAACCAATAGTGTTATCTTTCAAGAAATGACACATTTCCTATGTTTCAAGGTTTTTCTAACGGAAACATTAATTTTTCTTTTACAGACTTCATAACGTGCTTAAGATCAGGACCGAAATCAGACATTAGTGAGGCAACTGCCCCAGAGCACACAGATATGGAGGTGTAGAAATCGGTAAAGAGAGATGTAAACTGCGCATACCAAAAGACAAACGCACAAAATAATCCATCCAACATTTTGCATCGACCACAAGAGAAGATGGGCTCAAAAAGACTATCTGTAACAAAAAAGAATCAGTGTCTTGACTTTTAGACGTTTTCTTTTGGCATGTTCTTTTTTTAAGAATTATGTGGAATTGTAAACACCAACAGCATTCCAAGTATATAGTTATAAATTCCGAAAAATAAAAATCTTTTAATTCACTCCACTTTTAAAAAACAAAATCTATCTATCTAAAAAACAGTGACATCAAATTCAGTGAATTAATTGAACATGTTTTGTCACCGGTGACGAATTAAAATAATTTTGTTCTGTACTGGTTTTCGAAAATTCTATTTTTTTAGTAACGACGTCAAAAAGACGTCTACTTCGTCCTCAAGTTCGTTTCAGACGTGAATGTGACGTAAATAATGACCAATAAATCACGTAAAATGGACGTCATCATGCTTGCTAGACATTTTCAAATATTTCGCGAAATTCGAAACAGGAATCAAGACCATTTCTCTCTTGACGAATGAAATTCGCGCAAGATCTACTTAAAATATTTTCGGTAATATGCAATACATATGAAATATTTAAATTCGAATGAAGGCTTGGTGTAGAATTCAGCTTAAGACTGTGATGAGAATGAAATCTGCTTTATTGCTCTCTTGAGCTGATTTCTTGATGGTTGTAGCTGTTGGAGCGTTGTTTTGCCACAGAACAGCCCAACTGCTGAAAATAATTTTCTTTTATTTAATATTTCAATAAACATTTTGGTTTTCTCAATATTTATCATCCTTCTATGAACTTGTTGAGTAAGTTAAGTTATTTGGACCAACGAAGCTTGTCTTACCAAGTTTCTTTTATTTTAAGTCTTCTAGGTGGGAACGTTTTTAATACTGCTTGGTGAAGAATACAAAAGTGCAAAAATCAAAAACTGCCTCAGGGTGCCCTAAATCCTGAGGCTGGCTCTGCTTTTTTTATTTCAATGCTCATCAGGCCTTGTAGACCCTGGGAGAAAAAAATTACATTCTTATATTAAATTAATATGAGCTTAATACAAAATTTTATACATTCTAATAATTTCCTTTACAGATTCTCATTGGTCATTCTTACAACCGTTCTCCAACTCTCCCTGTCTCTGGCCTCGACTCTCCAATTTTCAATGTTCATTTTTTGGAGATCTTTTAAAACGCTGTCGAGCTATCTTTTCCTTGGTCTTCCTTTTTTTTCTTTTTCCTTATTGGTCTTCTATTCAGTATCAACTTGGTCATTCTGCTGTTCCCCAATTTATGCACATGTCCTAACCATCTTATTCGTTGTGCTTTTCCAACTGTTGTTGTTTTTGGTTCCATGTATAGTGCTTCTATTTCTTTGTTTGTGCTTCTCCTTCATCCTTCTTCCGTGTTTATTGCTCCATATATTGCTCTTAGTATTTTCCTTTCCTATCGTTCTAATTTTTCTTTCTAATATAGTCGTAGCTCTGATTACCGTCTTATAAATTCATTCTTTCGTTTTTCTTGACACTAGTTTCGATTTCATCAGTGATCTCAGCATTCCGAACTTTCTTTTCCTCTTGTTATTCTTGATTTTATCTCTTTTCTCTTATTTTTACTTCTAGATATCTAAATTCGTGGACTCTTTCAAACCTGTATGTCTGCTCTTCCTCTATTTGCACTGTCAGATATTCTTCCTTGTCCTGCTGTGTGTCTTCTATTATCATCTATTTCGTCTTTTTTTGATTTATTTTTAAACCATATCTTTTTGCTTCTTTTGCTATTCTTCTTAAAATTTCTTTCAGTTCTTTTTTCTTTTCAGTTAATATTGTTAGGTTATTGTTCATTTTCAAATATTGTTTCTTCCATCTTTACCTTACTTTTCCCGATAATTATTTCAAGTACTAAGTTAAATAGCGTTGTGAATAGCGAATCGTCCTGCCTGGGTCCCTCTTTTACTTCAAATTCATATGATCTTCCTCCTTTCCAGACCATTTCATTTTTTGTTTTGTCTAAAGTCATTTTAACCAGACTAACTAACTTGTTAGGTATTTTCAGCTCTTTTATAGCCTGATACATTTGTTTCTTCTGTATTTGGTCATAACCCTATAGGTCCTTCTTATACTCGTAACTGTTTACTTGAATTTCCTTCAGCGTGAAGATTTGGTCTGTTACTGATCTGTTGGCTCTGAACCCTGCTTGGTACTCTCCTACTACATTTTCCATGTACCTATTTAATCTACTTCGTAAGCAATTAGTCAGCATCTTGTAATACGTCTCATTTTGCATAATTGCTGATCTCTTTTTTTATGTACGGGGCATATTCTTGCCATCCTCCAGTCTTCCGGTATTCTTTCTTCTTTCCAAATTTTCTTGATAAGGGCATGTATTTGTTCCTGCAATTGTTCTCTGCCTGCTTTTAACATTTCTGCTGTTATTTTTGTCTCTCCCGGACTTTTTTTATTTTTTAATTGCTTAATCATACTTATTATCTCTTCATTCATAGGTGTTTCTATTTCTAGTTCATTCTCTTCCATAACGTGTGGCATATCCTGTTCATCTTCTCCAATGTTATTTAGCAACTCTTGAAAGTAGTTCTTCCATTTTTCCAGAACTTTGGATAATTCGCTTAATAGTATTCCTTCTTCACTTTGGAAATATACACTTCGATTCTGGTATCCATTTTCTATTCCTTTCACTTCTTGGTAAAAAGACCTTATCTCTTTATTTTGGAATTTTTCTTCTATTTCCTTTAGCTCACTTTCCTTGGATTTTCTTTTCTGTTTTCTACATAATTTTTTCATCTCCCGTCTTGTCTCCGTATAAACTTTCTTGTTTTTTTCGTTTTCATTTCTTAGCAGATTTTGTCTAAATTCTGCTGTTTTCTCGCACTCTTCATCAAACCAATCTTGCCTTTTGTCTTTCCTAACAGTGTTGCTTATAACTGCTTTGCTTGCATCCGCTATTGTTTCACATTTTCCCACATTCCGTCAATTTCTGTTTTTTGTATGTTTGTGGTAAGTCCTAGTTCTATTTTTTCCCTATATTTATTTTTATGTCTTTGTTTTTTAAGAAGAATGAATTGAATTTTCTAATGTTTTCCTTAGATATTACTTTTCTTTTATTTCCGTTCAGTTGATTAACTTTTCTTCCATCCGGAGACTTCCACGTTCCATTGTATATTTACTTCCGCCGTAGCTGAGTACTTCTTGTCACCATATTTCTTTCCATTGCAAAACATATTATTCTGTGTCCGTTATTATTTGTTATTTCACGCTTGCTATGTTTCCCTGCCGTGCTTTCATATATCTCTTCCCTTCCAATCTTAGTGTTACAATCACCTATGATTATTTTCGTATCATGTTTTGGTATACTTTCATATTCTTTATCTAATTGTTTGTAAAATATATCTTTCTCGTCTTCTACCGCATCCTCTATAGGAGCATGTGCGTTTATTAGAGTTCTATTTCTTTTTTCTCTTTTCATTCTTATCGAACACAATCTGTCTGGTACGGAATGAGATGCTGTTACCCTTTTTCTTTAAGTTTTTCTGTAGCATAAAACCTGTTCTTCGGATTTTATTCTACCCTCCACTTTTAAAAAATGTTATACCCTCTATATCCACGATTTCTGTTTCTAATTGTTTAGTTTCCAAATTGTATCTTTTGATTTCTCTTATCAGTTCCTTTAAATTGCCTGTATCATAAGTCCCTCGCACATTCCTATGTTTATTTTTTGTATGTTTCTCGCTTTTTCTTTTCTCATTGCCTTGGTCGTTTTTTATTTCTGATATCTTCTAGTTTTTTGGAAGCTGATGTATTTTTTCCTTTTTATGATATTGGTTTACATTGATATCCTACTTCCAGTCATCTTCATTTAATATCAGTTTTTGAAATTCGATTTTTACATTTTAGTTCATGTCATCATTTATGTAGATTTTTGTTTGCTTTAACTGCCTTAGTCTGTTTTTATTTACATTACTTTTTGTTTGTCTGTTTTGTTTTGTAATTCGACCAAGCATACTATGTTATTCCCCAAGTTTGACGCACCTTTAATTTTCATTAAAAGTTGCATAGTTTCATAGAAAAAATCTTCCATCTTTTGTTTTAATGCGTTCTGGTCATATGTGTTTATTTCCATCTCCTGTATGATTACATTATTTCTTCGTTTTTCCTTTAACATTTTGTACATTTTTCCCTCCATTATGTCCATCTTCTCTTTCAAGGTCGTATTTTCTTTTTTCATTTTTTCATTTTTTTCTCTTGGCTCTCTTATTTCCTTTCTATATTGTTTTTGTTCTTTTTTTATGTCCTGTATATCAGCGTTTAATTTTGTTAACATCCTGAGCACTGCATCCAGTTTATCTTCATCTTTTTCCATATTCCTTTGTACTGTTCTTGGTGTTTTCTTTTTACTTTTTTTGAACTAATTTTCCTCTTCTTCGCTTGGTTTCTTTCTATCACTGTTATCGGTCTCGTAATAACCGTCGGTGTCCATTGTGGTATTAGCGCTATACAGGCGTTTATCTCGAAATCTATAGCTCCGCGAAAATGATTAAGACCGGTCAACCTGTCAGATCTCTTTCACTGCCAGAGCTACAATCCTATCAAATTTTACTTTATTACCTAATCTTTCTAATCTCCACATGTTACTTTCCGTGTTATACGCGCTTTTCATTTGACTTGACAACACCGCAAAAGATTTTCGTCAGACCCTAACCTTTCTATAGCTTTTATCGTTTGGCCCTGCTTAAGATACGAAAAATTGTTGACAATTGAAAATTAGTCTTTCGATGAGGCCTTGGAAGTGATTCTTGTTGTTTTAAAATTGTTTGTTTACTTTATGGATTTAACAGGTGTTTTTTGACGAAGACACTTGACTCTTGGGCAGTTTAAGATTTATTCGTTTAGAACCAATTGCATGATCCGTTCGATTTTTTCATCTTTTTTATCTCTGGACTTCAACACTGCCTCTCTGATCTTCTGGCGGTTTTCTTTCATTACCAATTGTTTCAGAGTTCTCCTATAAGTAAATTTTAGTAAAAGTTGACGTGCGTGGTTAATCTTTATTTGATTGAATTGAAATGGATAGGTTCAGACTAGGGCTGCGTGTATTTCTTGCTAATGAGTTAAGTAAATATAAGAAGCTTGTGATGCCGAGTTATTTTATATCAGAGCTGTAAAATTCTTCTAAGTTTTACAATTTAAAGACCCTAGGAATTATAGATACAATTATGGATACAAGAAATTGTCAAATTGTCGTGCTTTTTGTGACCTAGAGTATGACAGGTGGCGCTTCTAAGATTTAACTTTGATGAATTTATCATAATCTCCTTTCAAAAATGTAAACAAATAGCTTAAAAGGGGCAGATAACAGGCCTTATTTCCTATTACATACCTACTGCATGAATTTAAGCACACCGGTTTTAATAACAATTTAATCTCCTGGGTATACGTTAATATATTTAGTAAAAGTTGCTTTAACTAGTATTATAATTACTGTAATAAAACTTTCAAGATTTTTTAAACGTTAATCCAACTCACGTCTGTATACGTTAAAGATAAATGCGATCGGTGATGATTAATGAACATCCTTAAATGATTAACGATGGACACCAAATGAATGGCGTATTTAATTTTAATAATTTCGGTTGTTACGATGTCGATTATATTTGGTTGTCGTTCCTTTGTGTAAAGGACAATAAATTATGTGTATCACCCTCCCGATTTTAACATTTATTATATCCGTTACAACATAATTATGCAAATAACGTATTTATTACAATGAAATATTTATTTTCATTCAAAACAAAAAAGATACATTTTTTCAACTTTCTAAAAATTCAACCTACATCAGCCTGTCGATACAGCGTAACCGTGACAAATGGGTAATTGGATCTGCTTGGTCGACAGGGGCCATCTACCAATCACGGCGGATTATAGCCAGCATCAATCATAATCACTCAAGTAGGCACATATGTGCAAGAACCAGACCGATAGCCACTGTTTGTACAGAGAATAGCACGTCACACCTTTGCATAACGAGAGAACGTCAACAACTCGATCCGAATGACGGATTGCGCCTTCAGCAAACTCCATTCGATGGTGGTGCAACATATTGGACGGTTTCATCGCAGCGAGAGTCCCATAAATCCATTCCACAGGCGTGTTTTTCTCCTGATCCGACAAAGCGGTAGAGGTGATTTACATTTTCTATCGAGACGAAAAGAGGCGCATAAATTGCACAGATGTCCCATCAAATGGCTCGTATATCTTGCATCCTCTGTTCACTGACCAAGTGTTGTGGTTCTAACGGGCCGTTCATCATGTCGTGGACGCGCCCTCTGCACAACACTGCCGACGGACCTAGTTAAGGGAGGGCTGGAGCTGATAAAAGCAGCCATAAATCTCTCTAGCACTAAAATGCTTTATATCTGCAAACGATTTCTATGCTTCATACCAATCGCATCCGAGCGATTCAATGAGTACGTCACATCCGATAACGTAAAAGCATGTGTTTACACACAAGCGTTCCGGCAGGTAGCATTGTCGGCGGAGTTTCTGAGCGGTGGTATTAATAGACTTCTGGCGGCCGCAATCCATCATTCACACTAGTCCGTTTCCTCTTGGCCGCTCCAAATTATGTAGCTTTCAAAGGCAACTGATCCCAAGCATGGAATACAAAGGGCGCCCAACAAAGCCGAGCAACTTCATGTATTAGGAGCATTCAGTGAGAATTAATTATGGCAGCCGATGTAAAGTCACCCGCCGCGTTTTACTCCAACTTCTCGGTATGACTTCACCGTAATAACTTGTGTGGTGAAACAAAACTGCATGGTCACTGAGACGTATTACATCCAGAATTCAGCTGTTCCTTAACAATTTGCTAAGTCGATTTGCGATGCAATCATCACCACGGGGATAATTACGATTCCTGGCGTTCTGCTATTACTGTTGTTACTCACACATCGCTTATTACTAATGAACTTCTCTCGCAGAGGGATGGATGCTTTATAAATAAATAAATAAATAAATAAAATATCCGTTCATTTCTATTAGCGCGAATTATACATGCGTTATAATAAATAATAAAGTGTTTCTTTGTAAATAATAGAATTTTAAATATTTAAGAAATCTTATTATCCCAAGCGACAACAAATTAAAAATTTTGTTGCTCTTAATTAACAACATTTAAAATTAGAATGCGGTTTAAAATTAAATTCCATTATCTTAAAAAAGTTATAAAACGCTGGACTGACCGGAATATTTTTATGTTCTTAATTAAAGCATTCTTTAAGAGCTGTGCACTAAGCACCGTTTGATTAACAAGCTGATAAAAAGCTTGAACAAGAGTAAACTGTTGTAACAAGCTACCATACGCTACGAGCCGAGAGGAACTTTGGTCGGTCACACATCTACTAATGAATATCAACAACAGCCGTTTGCTGCGGTCAGTTTAATCTTTCGATGTTACTTCATGTTAGTATTTTCTCGCGTTACATGTTCAATTAGAATGCAAGTCTATGTTCGCTTGCAGATACAAATAAAATGCTATTGTTATACTGTACATACATTTTCAATTTGCATTTAACAATGTGAAATTTGTACTAACTACTAAATTCTTTTGTGTCAATTTAAAGCTACAACATATTTTCTTAAAAGTTTAGTCGTGTAACTTTTAGGTGAGTCTAAAAGTAATTCTTTTATTTTATTTCCGATCGTCATCTTTATTCTAATAATGTACAGGTATTTAGGTATATTACTTACAAGAGTAAGTGCTGTGGAGTATGCGAGAACAATTGGTATGAAGCAGTAAATGACAGAAAACTACTTCAGCAAATAGATTTGTTTCTTTTACTTGACACAAATTCAAAGATATTTCTATGAATACCAACTTTAATTATCAATTATTTCCGGTGGGTTTGGTTTGTCCAAAATATACAAAAGAAAATAGTTTTCTTCATCGCTATCTTTATTACTCTAGAATATTCAATCTGTTTTAAAACATTCCCTAAAATTAAAAATTTGCAGAGTTAACTAAGGAATTAATTCCTAAGCAAAGCCTTTCAAACTCAAACACCCAAAGTACATAACAAGATAATTAGGATGCAAAACTTGATTTTCATCTTATTCACTCTACTCGTAGCACTTAAGGTCAAAACTGAATTTTTAAACTTTTGAAAAGCCAAACCGGTACTAAATAGATTAGAAACTTTGATACAAAGAACTTAACACCTGGTCAAAAATTAAGTTGAACGACTTACCGACTAATATGCTAGGACCACGTGAAGTTCTGGGTGGGCATTTATAAAAATTTATACCTAAATGCGCTTTGTTATATTTGTGCCAAGTATAACCTGGTTAATAAAATTCGAATTAGGACTGTTGCTGATCTAACCTCAAGACTAGAATAAATGGCTTATCAGTAAAACTAGTTAACAATTTTGTTGATGTTGTGTTGATGGAAACATTCTTGTAATGATTGACAAATAGTCATAGGAGTAGTTAGGAAGTTTTTAAGTTTGTTCCAGCTCCACTCTAACAACGCTGTGCCTTCAATCAGACTACACAGGTTCTTAGTCGAGTAGAGACTCAAGTACTTTAGTTCCATTGCAACAAACCCGAATAGTTTGAACCTTTGACGAGACTGGCATAAGATGCTCTCTCGATTTTTAGCTTCATTCTACTAATTGCATAAGCTCTTCGGCCCTTTTCATGGATGGTTCATCTACGAATAGCTTCCCGTGCCTGTTTCTGGGATAATTAGTTCTGACTGTGTTGTTCTTTGATATATGTGTTGATAGCTTCTCTAAGGAAACACTTATATATTCCTAAAGACTTCTGAATTCCAGGAATGAGTTATCAGATAGACTTCTTCGTCGCCTTTGCTGTCCACTAACTCCCTGCACCCAAATCAGTTTGACTGTAAGCATTACATTACGGTTTTGACATCACTCTTACCCCCTGAAGATCCTTGAGTTCCAATTGACTACCTGTGTATGGTATATGTAAATCCGTTTTGTTTAGGTGGTCTCTTCTCAGGTTTTTACTTATTGCATATACTAAAAGAGTGTAGCATATTTACCTAGAAAGAACCAATACTCCACTTTCAATTTTATATCCTTGCGCCTTCCAAGGTCTTTGATCCGTCTGTAAACCGGATCAGTCCATGAGATGGAATTTGTTCAGTGTTGTTCCAGAATTCTCTGCCAATAATTACTTGGAAATGCTTATCCAGATGAATTGCTGGGGTGCCATATTTAGTCTGATATATGTTGAAGACAGCGTCGCAGATCCTTTTCCAGATTGAGCAACAGCCTGAGTCTGTAGTCGTCAGGCTTCCTGCATTTTGGAGTTTATACAAGGATCACCTTCTCCTTGTATCACAAGATCTAGTGGAGGAAGATCCAGCAGAATCTCCATTGTTACTGTAAGAATCGTTCTCATATTTCCTGTTATTACCAAATAGGCCAATCTTCGAATCTTGGTGTTTGTTTGCAACTGTTTGGGCCACTATACTAAGGCTGCATATGTTATCGCTGGTCTAATTACAACCGGTGTATTCTACTAGGCCTGAGTCTCCAGGTTTTTCTATACATTTGTCTTACCTGGAGGTGCTTAGCGGCCTCCCAAAATCTTCATCAAACGTAAGCCTATTTTTCGAATAAAGAAAGTGTTTTCTGAATTCAACCCTTTCCCTAACCCCGAGTTTTAATTTATTCATCTAATAATAATAATAACTTAATTTAAAATGTCTAGACAAAGACAGCAGAAGATTAAGAATCTTTCATTGCCATCTTAATGTTGTTCTTCGAAGAGAAGCGGTGGGCGTCCGATTTTAGGAATATACTCTTCAGGCAGAAACGGAATATATAAAGTCTGGAGGGTAGAGCTGCAATAATAGTAATGTAATTTCTGTGTTGAAGACTGTCATCAGGAACTCGGACACAAAATTTGTCTGTAAAGTCTCGGATGGCACCGCAGCATTGCGTGACGATGAAGTGAAGGCGGCATTGACATAGTCGTAAAGGTGTTTTTAATGTTAAACGATCCGGCAACTGGTTCGTGAAAAATACTCTTCCGACGTTTGCCTTGATCACTAAGGAAAACCACAGAGAGGCTTCTCTAAGAATGAAGCGGCCCAGAACTGTGGAGGTAGTAGATGATAGTAAGTATTAAATTGCTTTTATGGTATTCGAGAAGGCAAATTACTAAAGGATTGTAGCGCCGAAGAAGAAGGCAACACTAGAAACTAAATAACCAAAGAGAATTAAATGAAAATGGTAATATTTCATTGGAAATGAACAAAATAGAAAATAATTCTCCATAGAAATAGAACCAGTTCTGTACGGTATATCAGTACGTCACTGTATACAGTTCTGTGCAGTTTGTTGATTTCAAGTAAATATGCTTCAAGCTATTAAACTCCTTTGAGCTTTTAATGCGAAGTTTGTTGGCTCACATAGTTATTTGGATAATTTTCATTTATTGTATGGGAGCCTTGATGATTTTGACAATTAATCAATTGACTATCAGTTCTGATGTCGTTGGTTCCTACGAGAGGGATCTTGAGAAGTAACTTTTGTATAACTAAGACGGATTGCTCGTTAAAAATCTTCACCAAAAGTTGGAATGCTCCCGGGCTCCGGGTTTCGATAAATTCTAGCAGGCAACAGAATGAGCACAGAAGTTGAAATCGCGGAGTCTGAGCCACAAAGCAACAACAGGTTTATACATCTTTATAGATTAGAAAGAAAGAATGACCAATCAGGGCGGCGCTAGGCTTTTGGTTTTTTCCGTTGCCCTAATCGCTTTATAAAATTTTCTTAAATAATGTTTAATAATATGAAGTTTTACAAAACCCCTGTTAGCTATAGCTACTGACAGTTAACATGAATTCGCACACTAATTACAGTAGAACCCAGGTTATCCGAGTGGCGTTTATCCGAGGTCCGGATTAACCGTGCTTATAAAATTTTTCAATTTAAAATCGTCGGGGAATCCCTGGCCAATCACGCCTATGTATCGGGAATCCCCCGTTTACTTTTTTACACTCTTTTGGCATGTGATTCTAGTGTTCAGCGTGTACTAGTACTGAATTTGTTTGGAGAGTCGTCGCGTTGTTTCGTAATTGTGCGTTATTGTGTTTATTTCGAACTAATTACTCTGATAAATCGTCGCTTGCCATATTATGATAGTGCAAAACAAGCTAAAAAGAATTGTTATACCAATTGAAGAAAAATTAAAATTTATCAGAAGGGTAGCAGTAGGTCAAACAATTAAAGCTGCAGCATGAGATTATGGAAGTAAGTGAAGTAACAGTCGGAGATTGGAAAGGAAATCGATCTAAGATTGAGCAGTGTTGCGTGAAACAAGCATCTTCATCTTCTGGAAGAAAATCAATGAAAAACTGCGAATGTGAGCACGTTAACGAAATATTATTCAAGTGGTTTAATCAGCAAAGATCGAAAGATGTGCCACTTTCGGGTCCTATATTACAACAGACGGCAATGTTAATTAGTAGACAATGCCCAGAAGCAGATCAGTTTACTGCCAGTGCTGGGTGGCTTGACCGCTGGAAAAAACGGTAAGGTGTATGACAACTAACCGTATGAAGGGAGAAACTTTCCGCTGATGTGTCATCAATCGAAAGATTTAAGCAGAACTTTTAAAAACAAATTGAAGACTGCAGGTACACGTGTGATCAAATTTATAATTGTGACGAAAGTGCTTTAAATTATAAATTAAAACATTGGCATCACAACAGGAAATATTCGTTCCTGGGCACAAACGAAGTAAGGAAAGATTAACTATAATGGCATGTTCCAATGCATCCGGCAAGCACAAAATCCCACTAATGGTGATTGGAAAGTCTGCTCGTCCAAGAGCTTTAAAAGGTATCTCACCCAAAGCCCTGCCTGTGTATTACTAGAATCAAGATAGCGCATGCATGGATGCGAACTTATTTCCTACCTAGTTTAAAGAAGAGTTTGTGCCATCAGTGACCAAGTTTTTGAAAAAAAAACGGTCTTCCCATCAAAGCAATTTTGTTAATGGATAATGCTCCCTCACATCCTGGAGAAGGACTACACGTGTGTGCAATTATTGTAAAGTTTTTTCCTTCGAACGTAACCAGCATAATGCAACCGATGGATCAAGGCGTCATCGAAAACATAAAAAAATATAGGCGCTTGTTCCTAGAACATCTGTTAGAATATAGAGAAAAAGAAGATCTTATCAGTAGTTTGCGAAATATTACACTAAAAAATTTTATATACTGGATAAGCCAAGCTTGGGATTTTGTGCGTGTTTCCACTATTCAGAAATCTTTATCAAAGGTTATTGATTTTGAGGACTATGGCATTGAGGAAGATCTCCTATTAAATGAGTTATCTTCTAGACTGAGAACCCGTGAATAAATGCCCACTTCAAGTTTTGCCAACGAGATAGAAAAAGAAGAAAAAAGTTTGCTTGAATTAATGCAGAAGATGGAAAAGAGGAAGAACCCACTATTGAAGAAATAACGAATGCTCTTCAAGGAACCCAGAAAATGGATGACGATGACGATATGAAAGAGTGTGCAGTTGACGAACAGCTTATCTTCCACCCAGAAGGTTTCGCTGCTTTGGAAAAAGCATTGGTTTATGTCGAGCAACAACAAGAAGCAACTTCAGCGGATCTGCTGCTTCTTAACAGAAGGAGAAACATTGCAGCAAGAAAAAGGAGATTAAATACAAAGCAAATGCGAATAGACGGTCGCTTCAGCATTTTGTAAACCTTTTAAAGCATACAATAAAAATATTTTCAAAGAGGAAATATATAAAAGTTGTTCTCAACTTATAGTGGGAAATATTATAGGTATCATAAATAAAGGACAAAGAGATCCACCGGATCTATATACTTATTGTCCCCCCACAAATAAAAATTCGTGCAAGCATTGACTAAAATACCTCCAGACGATCTTTTGTTATCTTCCACAGAGAAGTTCAAACAAGGACAAAACGATCGTTTTGAAGTATGTTAGACAATGCTTGCACGAATTTTTATTTGTGGGGGGACAATAAATATATGGATCTCATGGATCTCTTTTTCCTTTATTTATTACATTATTTATGTACATACATAATATGTATTCTTAATAAATATAAAGGTAAAAAATAAATTTGGACTTTCCAAGTTTTCAGTTACCCATGGTAAGTGTTCCCCACGTCACCTCGGATAACCGGGATTCTACTGTATTTTGTTAGGTATGGATAGCAGAAAGAATATCATCTTGTATATATCCAATGAAGGATTTAGTATGAAACTGGTAAAACTTCCAATTTTAGACTTGCACTGAAACTAAATTTCTTTTTAGCTAACCAGAACCTGTAGGGAACACTTGTTTTAATTCAGAAGCTTTTCAGAGTTAGATCTATTAGTAACCAGTAAGAGAGAAAGTTTATATCATTCTAAATACAACGCACGTACTCTCTACGTGATCCCATGAGGGTCTTATTCGTTATACAGTCGAACATTGAACATAAGAGAGACCTTTTTAGCATTGTATGGCAGACCAAGATAAAGAATATTATAATATAAATTCTAGAAAGTCATGATGAGATAGATAGTCAATAAATGACCTTCAGAAGGTGTTATCTATGTTAAAGAAACGTACATAAACAAGCAGAAGAACATTAAACAAGCGCTATGACTTAAGAATTTATCGGCAAACATTGAATGAGCACTATGTTTGCCGATAGATTCTTATTTCAAGAGCTCAGTCAAATCCGTGGTGCGATAACCGTGACTTTTCGTCTTGGTACTTAATACCTTTTTCGAAAGGTCGCCAAATATATCATTTTGTATATTTTTTTCTTACAAAGCTTCTGTAGGTTTTCTAATCTTTGTCAGCATTACATCTTTACGCAGTCCTTATACACTTCTAGATTCTTTCATGTTTTTGGGTTGTTATGATTATCTGTGGTTTTGCAAAGTTCTAGATTTTTCCTAGCCCCTGTTCATGAAAGATTTAGGTTTCTGCAAATATGCAGATTTTTGTCGACTTTTAGTTTCTTCCAGGCTCCTCATCTTTGTAATAAAATCCCAACTCTTTCCGGCCCTTCAGGCTCTTACAGAGTCCCGGGCTTCTTTTATGCCTCTAAGCTTTTGTACGTCCACTGTTCGTTAAGAGATACTGGGGACAGGTACCATTTCCAGCTTCCTTGATAGTTAGCAACAACATTGGAATGGTTTAAGCGATTGACAGAAGATAGAAGAGAAACACAATGAAAATCAAAAAGAGTTCTGGAATATAATAAACAAACTAAGAGAGAACCCAACAAAGTAGATAAGCAACATTAATCATGAAGAAGGGAAGATCGAGTCAACAATAGAAGGAGTCCTAGAAATCTGGACAAACCACTATGAAAAGAAGTTTCAGTATCGTAAAAATAATCAAAACCAAGAAATAGAAAGAATAGACGAATATCAGAGGAAGAAGTAGTAGAAGCCCTAACCAATACAAAAAATGGAAAAGCAGCGGGAGAAAACGGCATCTCTCCGGAGTTACTAAAAAATGATTGAGAAACGGTCATACAATCGCTACTCAAAATATTTCAGAAGGCATGGAACACCAAACAGGTACCAACTGACTGAAATAATAATATAATAGTACCCATACACAAGGAAGGGAAAACGACTAGCTGCGATAACTACAGAGCGGTATGTCTGTTAGCAGTAGCATCCAAAATATATTCAAAAATCTTAGAAAGAATGCTAAGAAGAGAAATGCAGGATAAATTGGAAGACACGCAAGAAGCTTTCCAACCAGGTCATTAAACCCAAGACTATATATACATATACACAGTACATGCAACAATACAAAAGATGGCGGAGAAAAATAGAGACGTATTTCTCGCTTTCCTGGACCTAAAAGCACTATTCGATCGAGGACTAGGACTCATATATGGAAAGCAATGCAGGAACTACAAGTTTGTCAGAAACTGGCAAGAGTAGTAAAGATCTTCAATAAAGTAACAAAAGGAAAAGTACGGCTGAATGGTCATATTTCAGAAGAATTCAAAATGGGGGAAAACAAGGAGATAGTCTGAGCCCACTTCTCTTCATAATGTGGTATATGAACAACATTATCAAAAAATGTAATAGAAACACAAGAAAAATAAGACTAGGATACGATAATCTAAACCCAATATATACGCAAGATCTAATGTATGCCAACGATATTGTACTAATTGCCACAAACATACAACAACTACAAAACAATCTCCATATCTGGAATGACCATCTTAGAGAACAGGGAATGAGCATCAACAAACAAAAGAGTAAAGTATAATGAAAATAAGTAAGAAAACAGTAGAACACCACACCCCAATAGAAATCGACGGGGAACAACTACAATACATAAAAAAATACGAATACCTGGGAACAGTAATACTTAAAGACGGTAGAATAGACGAGGCAGTGAAAAACAGAATTAGCAAAGCAAATAGAATATACTACCAAATAAATAACACCCTAATAGGGAAGACAGAGCTAAGCAATCTAACAAAAATGCATCTATACAAAACAATCTATCTACCCACTCTGCTATACGGGGCAGAATCCTGGGCAATAACAGATAAGATAAGATCCAAAGTGACGGCTACAGAAATGAAATATTTAAGGAGGTTAGTAGACAAGACGAAGAGAGACCGAATCAGAAATAGGAATATCAGGGAAGAATTGAAACAAAGACCAGTAATAGAAGAAATAGAAACAGAACAACTAAAATGGTACGGACACCTCAAAAGAATGGATAACAGCAGATACCCCAAAAAGATTTTGAACTGAGAACAGAAGGAAGAAGAGGTAGAGGAAGACCCAGAATCCCATGGGAGGACAATATCAGAGAGTCAGCAAGGAAAGGAGGAAAAGCGATGGAAGAGGTAAACAAATGGCAAGAGATAGAACCACCTATAGAAGCTGAACCGAGGATCCAACGTAAGGCATAATTGGGAAACAGAAAGAAGAAGAAAAACAAATCATTATGCTCGCCGATAAATTCTTATTCCTGAAGCTCAATAAAATCTGTGGTCGATTTTTCGTTTTGGTAGTTAGTTAAGAATCCACAATGCTCTTTTTGAAAGGTAACATATTCTACATATTTTTGTCTTTTGGCAAAGTCCTTCTTCTAGATCAGGATGTGTTTGTAGATTTCCCGATTGTTGTCAGCACAAGTGTTTCCAAATTGCCCCGGTTATTTGGGAATTTGAAGAGTTTTGAATTTTTTCCAGGCCTTTGTTCATGAAGGGGTAGGGTTTCTGCAAATCTACAGATATTTGTAGACTTTTACGTTGTTTCAGACTTCCTATCTTAATAAGATTCTAGATTTTCCTAATCCTTCAGGTTTTTACAGAACTTCGGACTTTTCTAGGCCTTCAAGCCCTCACAGGTCTAAGTTTAAAGATACCGTATTAGCCTTATGCGTAAGGGAACCTTTACAACGTCAAATTTATAGTTTCCTAAAGCGCACTTTTACAATCGCTGCCTAGGCAACTATTGCAATGGATACAGTAGTGAAAGTGGTTGACAAGAGTTGTATTCACAGCAATAGTAATAGTTCTATAGTTAGACTTATACAGACTGTAAAAGGTGAATCCGAATGGAATTTTTATAAGAAACTTTACAACCCTGTCGTTTTCGTTTGAGTTTTAGATACAGAAGTATAATTCATAGCTGCCTAGGACTGAAACACTTTTCAGACACTTAATATTAATTTTATTCCATGTAAAATCATTAAGCGTTTTTGTTGGTTTTGAATTTTGGCTGCCCCAAGAGTTTGTCTACCCTTTGGCAACTGTCCGCTCGCCCTACCGGTTACACCGGCTCTGCGAACAAATGCAGATTTTTATTTAAAAAACAAGAATCCAAGTAAAAATTAAATTTATGATCCTCAGTGAAAATTATTACATGTTCCTAGGTGTTATTAATTATACCTTAGCTTCACTAAATTTAAATTAAATTAACCAAATTTTATTACAATATGTCGGGATATTATGTTAATGTCGTAATTAGAAATACAAGCTGTAATTAATTTAGCAATATTATAATTGAACACATGCTCATAAAAATATTAAATTTCCGCAATTATGTGTGTTGATTATAATAATTATCGTTAATTAAAGGTTAATATAAAACGTGTAAACGCAATTTGTGAATAGTTAATGAGCAGATTGGTGTTGTTGGTAGTATTATGACATCTTTCACACAGATAGGCAATGTAATTTCATGGTTAGTGTCTCATATTCCGACCCCAATTCTAATGATTTATGAGCAGCAAACACAATTGAAAGCCGAGTCTAATTTATATTTATCATTCCAATTAAACATGTTTTATGCTTGCAAAGGAAACGATGCGTGTTGCATTTGTTACGACAGTTACAAAGCGCTGAAGATACAAAAACGTATTCGAGCTTTTAAATATAAAGCTTCTCGTAACAAAAGAAAATAAATTACACTTAAAAAGTGACGGTTGCTTCCTTGTAGTCAGGATATGAGTAATGTAAAGGGCGTCAAGGAATATATACATACCATATTTATATTTATTTATGATAGCTATAATGCAACTGTGCCATATCTTCATCTAATTATCTTTAATTGATTTAATTACTTAATAGTCCAGCAGTGTACGTCGTTATGTGGAACTGGAATAGATTACGCGGTCTCTGCGGATTAGCACACGATAAGAGTGATGCATGGCAGGAAGTCGCGAAGACGCGGCAGGAGATTAGTGGGGATCGCTTGTAGAGCACGGGGTGGCTTCCGGCCATGACAGCCGAGATAAATCACCGATTTCGCTCACCGACCGATTAATGGCCGAACAAATGTAGAAAACCACCCCTGAACTTTCAGGGTGTTCTACTTCTAGGTCGAGGGGTTATTTGTTAACAGCCAAGAAAAGAGATATATATACAGAGTGTTTGGACATGATCAAATAAATTACACGTTTCTTATAATCTACCGATTCCTACGTGAACGTCTAAAATGTAATTAACAAAGACAAAATAAAAATCTTAGTATTTAGCGAACAATGTTTCGTAGTCATTCCATCCGATGATAATAATCTACAATGAAACAAGTTTATTTACTTTATTTAATCGTTTGTAATATTATAATTAATAAAAAAGTGTAATTTAAATTATAATTTAGAACACATATGAGTTTTAATAATTGAATTAGACAATTTTTAAGTTTATTTATTATTTTTTATTTTATTTTCTTCTTTGTAATTGTAATCGAGATGTTAACTTTAAAAAGTAATCATTTTGTTTAACAAATTATCTACCTAAAACGCGGCACACTACTGTTAATTATTTTTAAATTATAAATATCCAGTAATTTATACGTATGTAATACGATACTGGAGTCAAGAATTATGATTTTTATAAATAGAATTTATCTTTCGATAAAATTGGCATAAAAAACACCTGAAGTTACTCACTTATATACTGTAGGCAGAAATAGCTAAAATTTAACAAATAAATGTAGCGCCATCTATCATCGATTTTACAAAGTTGTAAAAAATAATTCACAACTGATGCTGTGGCATACGAAATATCTATAAAAACTGACCTCTTATAAGGTTTTGAGAAGATCGAGTTAATAAAAACCATTTCGAATTTATTTACATCAAAGATGTTTCATTAGAAAGTTGCAATAGATTTACAGTTCAATAGGAATAAACATTGTAAATTCCTAATATCTGCATTTATACATATTCTTGCTTATTTCCTTTTAGGTGATCCCCAAACTATTTTAATAGGTGAAGTAAAAGGTTAATCTACTTGTTGTTTGAATTAACCACGAGAAGGTATTAGATTAATTTATTATTTCACATTTATTGATTTTGGTTAAAAATGCCTAGAAATGTTAACAAAAGATAACTTTTGTAAACGAAAATGACACAAACTATAAAAATCGCCCATAGAACGCTGATAGTCAAATTGTTTTTGTATGGTATTTAGTATTCAAAATTATTTTCTACCACTAACTTTAAGCTGAGATTTTCTACTACCTCTGATCCTGTTTTAGTCTTGGATAGATACTTTAGAAAACAATATTGAACAAATTTACTGATTTTATTTTGATGATCCATCTGCAAAGTCTACCTAAAGTTGGTTTCATCTGCACAGCACCAGATCGCACATCTAGGCAGGCTCAAACTCAAAAGTTTTTAAGAGCAATTAACCCAACTCCGATCTTGATGTTATATTTAAGACCAACTAGCCTTGACATGCTTTATAAAGCTCTGGAGCGGTTAGGAAAAGCCGATAGGTCTTAACCGTGATGAAGGAAAAATCCGAACCTGTACCTCCATGTGGTAGAGGATGAACGCCAAAATGTGTGACGAACACAGGTAAGGACCAAGCACCTGTCGGGATAAGAAACCACCTCTTACTGGTCAGCAGCTTCGGGTGGATGAGCTAGTAAGGGTAAGGGAACTCTTTTGCGGAAAAGAAAGCAATGGAAAACTACTGCATTAAAGATCTCAAAGGATATTCCTAGTATAAATCATGATGGCTAAGTTTAAGGCAAAATATTTCGCAGTTTCTAGTCCACCAATCGGATCTCCGGGGTGGGGGGGGGCGGTTTTAAACGAAGTTAAGAAGAACAAGAAAAGCGTTCAAATCAGAGTATGAATATTGATATCTTAGGTATCTCTGATGATCAGTGAAAAGACAAGGACGACCTCCAGACAACCAACGGACATAAACATTACTCCTGCGCCGAGCATGCGGAACATAGATATGGAGTAGCGTTCATAATTTAAAAAAAAAGTAATTAAAACTAAAGTCCTAAATGTAGTGCAACTCTCAGAACGAATAGTTCTTCTACAGTTCAGGGCTCAAACCAAGAACATCAATTTATTCCAAATCTATGCGCCTACAGGGAACAAATGTGAGAACGAGATAGAGGACTTCTACCACCAACTAGAAGAGGCTCTCTGAACTATCGACAACAGAGGTGTGACATTGATCATAGGTGATTTAAACGCGAGAGTCGGTAAACGCACAGTAGATCATAGTAAGAAACTATGGCTTAGGAAACCGAAATGAAAGAGGACAAAGATTAATCGAATTCTGTCAGCTCAAGACCATGGTGATAAGCAACACACGGTTTAAACTTCCGAAAAGACGAATATATACGTGAACTTCACCTATAGACACACAGAACAGGAAATTGTAAGCAACAGATCGACTGTATCTTAATAAACCACAGATGTAAAAACTCAATTCTCCCCGTCAAGGTATATCCGGGAGCGGATGTGAATTCAGATCCTAACCCCCTTATTGCAAAGTTAAGAATAAAGTTGAAAAAGATCAAAGCAAAAGTAAGAGATTAAAGGTTGAACATAGGAAAGGTCAAAGAGGAAGCGATTAAATATACAGAAATAAAATAAAATATAAGAAAAAGCCATCTAACTCAATAAACAAGAAAGAGATGTAAATAAAAAGTGGAAAAATATTAAATCTTTTCTTTTGCCTCCAGCTCAAAACAAACTGAAAAACGATAAGCAAATTTCTAAAAAAGAATGGATGACCTATGAGATTCTTGACCTCATGGAAAAAAAGAAGACAACAAAAAAGACACAACACTAACAAATATAGAGAAATCCATAAAGTCATAAAGAGAAGGATAACAGAGGCAAAGGAGAGATATATGGAGCAAAATTGCAGAGAAATCGAAGATTTAGCTACTAGCTATGACAACTTCAATCTCCACAAAAAGATCAAGAAAATTAAGGATAAATATGGCAACATAGTAATAAACCTTTCAGATAAATTAAAACGATGAGAAGAATACATAAGGAAACTATTTTATGATGCCAGAGCTGAGAGAAACAACATTAATACAACGGCAGACGAACTCAGAATTACCAGCCAAGAAACAGAGTTCGCAATTAGAAACGCCAAAGTAAACAAGGCAGTGGACCGAGACCAAATTCCTGTAGAGCTTATTAAATTACTTGAGGGAGATCAAATTCAAATACTTGCTCACTTATTTAATACTACTATATACAGAGCAGGTGTCATATCAGAAAAGTGGCTGAGATCAATTTTTGTAAAAAAGTGTAAATGCTAGAGAATGCCCTGGGATATCGAACTTTAAATCTGATGAGCAATACCCTAAACCTATTTTCAAAAATAATTAATCACAGAATATATAAAACACTCGAAGAAGATATCAGCAAAACACAATTTGAATTTCGAAATGGTATGGGCACAAGAGAGGGATTGTTTGCCTTAAATGTAATGACAAAAATGTAGAGATATGAACGTAAACGTACACCTGTGCTTCATTGATTATGAAAAAGCCTTTGACAAAGTACGCCATAGGCAGCTTATAACACTCCTCAGAAAGAAGAGAATCGATCCTCGAATCGTAAATATAATTGAAGATCTGGAATCAGAAAGCAACAGTAAAAAAAGAAAATGAAGAATTTAAGGAAATACTAGGCATTTGCAGCGGAATTCGATAAGACTGTATCTTGTTGCTCATGTTATTTAACATATACTCAGAAGAGATGTTCTGTCAAGCCTTGGATAATATAACAACTGGAGTAATAATAAATGGGAGATTGATAAATAACTGTAGATATGCCGACGATACGGTAATGCTATATACAAATGGAAAAGACCTTCAGATGATGCTGAAGCGAATTAATACATACAGTGAAGAAAGCGGCCTGAAAATAAACCTCAAAACGGCCAAATACATGGTGATCCCTAACTTATACAAAGGCAATTGATGCACAGCAATTAGAAGAGTTAGCAATTATCAGTATTTTAGAACTGAATGAAGAGAATGATCATATAGCCGAAATAAATAGAAGAATAGAGATAGCTCGATTAGCCTAGACGGATAGAGTAACCAACTATACAGTCTTGCAGAAAATGGGAAGAGAAAAAGAATATTAGAATATTTGGGTCACATTATGCGAGGTCCACGATATGAAATACTTCGCTTAATAATACAGGTGTAGGAGGAAGAAGAATTTCATGGCTGAAAAATCTCCGCGGAGTTGTTTAGGGCTGCAATATCCAAAATCCGAATAGCTATCATGATTGCTAACCTCCGGTCGGAGACTTCACGATGAAAAAAAGAATCCTTAGCATTGAAAACGTACATTGTTGTTTGGCTCTTGAGAAAAGGAAACGCAAAACTTATACTGGTACACGAGTTTTACATACTTTGAAAACCTTCCTGTTTTGAAGTTCTAATATGTTGACTTCTTGGATATCTACTAAGCCTCTTTATCGACTGTTATCTTACGTAGCCGTAATGCTACACTTCCAGCTTTAAATACTTGACATGGTTTCAAAACTTTTTCGGTTGTGTTGTTGGTAACTCGTGTTTATCAAAATTAAAAGTTTCTATTTTGTTCCGATAAGTATACTGTTTGAAATAATTTTTATCCGCTTAAGAAGTATTTTAATTGTTTATGTAAGGTAGTCGAGTTCGTCCTGTTTAAAATCAGGACACATACAAGGTCGAATTTGTACAAAATATGTCACTGCAGCTAGAACAACTAGAGAGAAACTAAATTTACAGACTATTGGTCTGTAATTCTCAATGTTTGTCATCCAGGTCAGTCAAACTTTTGGGAATCTCAAGCATTTCTAAAATTAAACTGTCAAGTTGTCTAACAATAACTGCCTGTAGAAGGTGAAACCTAGCTATTAACCATTGCAGGTGGCTTTGTAGAGAGCAATGCTGAATCGATAGCCACTACAGATGCACTAAAGAGATTTAGTAAACCATAAAAAATACAAAGTTGGTTAATTAGAGAAAGATTCTCTGCATTGAAATCAGTTTCATTGTTTTTTTTCTATTTTGATGATTTACATTACAATTCTTCTTGAAGACTAACAAGCAGTTTATCTGTAACATAAGTTACTGCATGCAATATCTACACGTTTCTCCCTCAGTGGTTATAATACTCGTAGGTTGCGCGTTGTTATCGCTCAGCAATTTTACTTTAGAGAACACTATCACTGCTCTAGATCATTCTTTTGAGTATCCTTACTTAGCTTCTCTGATCTAGAAGTTGCAACCTGGTTTTGCGTTTTTGAGTAAAAGGTTTAATTTCTACCCTGGCTAGCTCTATTTTGAGATTTTGATGGATGTGCTTGTTTGTTGCATATCAACGGGCATTTACAATATCTCTTACAATTAATACCCTCTTTGTGAAATTAGTATCCAATCAATGTTTGTAGGTCGGATACATCCCCAAAGTTGTATTCTGCAGGTCTACATAGGTTTCAGGACCTGTTTGTGTGCTAGCAGATTATTATGCATTGATAATCTAGATTTTTGTCGAAGCAGTCAGTATGTTCTTATATTTTATTCTCAACTCTTCGCATAAAATACTTTGTACGTGCTCGTTTCATAAAAGTTTTACCTCTAAGGTCATTTCGAAATATTTCGCGGTGTTAGAATATGGGACAATCGTGCCATTTATTCAATCGGTTTATTTGCGAAGCTAATATGTACGGACTTGTTCTTGTTTAGTTGCCATTATTTGGTCAATCTGTTGACATTGTTAACAGCCTCCTCTTTAGCTTCACCAATCGCTAGTAGTCGCTATCATCTGTGAAAGTTGTGAAAGATACATATAGCATTTGTATATAAAAAATATAGTATGGCGTCAAGTGCGTTGCCCTTCAAGCACACTCAAGTCGGCGCGGTGCAAGAACGTGCAAATAAGGCAACTTGCTATAGCCGCCACGATGACTAGGCGCTTTGCGGTGGGCAATAAGACAAATAAAAGTGATAATAAAGGAGGCGCTTTAATAAATTCTGCCTTAGGTGCCAATATTCCAATACCAAGCTCAAATAGTTAAGAGCAGTTTGCCACTGCAGACAGACTTTTAACCAATTTAGTTTTCTAAGAACATTTAAAAAGTAGAACCAAACCAGCAGGGGAATGAATAGCGGGAATGGAATTCAACCTCAGAGTACAAAAAGTAATTCCAATCAGTTAAGTTAAACAAAAAGCCTGATCTTCAATCAGATTAGCTTCTTCTAAGAAATTTACACTAAGAAACCCGACCAAGCTGCGTGTCAGCGAAGGAGTACTGTGTGGACTAAGTGTATCTACAAGATTATTTACCTGGGTAGGCTATTGAATCACTGTAGATAGAAAGCAAAGTTCGAATCTTCAACCTGATTTGTTTTCTCTAAGAAATTTAAACGAAAAGAACTAACAGCGCTGCTTGAGGCGGAAAACAGACCAAGTGGATAAAACGTGCTTACAAAGTACCTTATCCTGGCAACGGTACTGGGTCATTTCAGGTGGCCTGGTAGACATCAAATTCTGTTCTCCATTTTCTGTAAGAACGTAAAATAAAAAACAGTGACAAAGCTACAAAATCCGCTCTGAGGTCGCACAAGACATCTTTATTAATGTAGTTTTATCCTATCACCAGATTAGCTTTCTGCTTTCTCAAGTTAAAAGAGGAGTGGCGAAGGTGAGCGTAGAATGAACAAAGCGTCACTAGTTAGCTTAGCTCATAGATCCAGTTTGACTTCTACAAAAATGTCAAAAGTTTGATTCCACAAGTTGTACCTTAAAAAAAGGAACCAAATTCTGACTCTCACTTGCGGTGGCCCAATGGTCTAACTACAAGATTAGCTCTTCCCGAAGATGGAAAGCGGCGATGGAGCAATAGGGTAAATGAATGAGGCAATTTTACCAATAAGACAAACTGAGACCGACATGACGCCCAGCACACACAACCTTGTTGACCACGCCAAGGCTCTTTAAAAAATTCTTCTGTAGACCCCAAATGCTGTAGCAGCGATTCCGTCACCAAGTGATTCAGCTGCAAGATGTTAACCCAACATTTTACTTTTTTTTAGTAGACCAGTATTAAACCACATTAAAAATAATTTTAATTACTCCGGTTACCGATGTGTTTGTTCTGGGTATTCATTTTTGGAGACAGCTTCAAGACAGCCATAACTGTAAAAGTAGAATGTTGAGTTGCCATCTTGCAGCTGAATCACTTGGTGATGGAGTAAGCGATGTGTTATCAGCATTACATGCTCTAACGGGTTATGATACAGCCAGTCGTTTAGGTTCCAAGAAGAGTACATTACTATTTCGTACAATCGCCATAATCTCAGTCCGCATTCTCTGTTTTGGGAAACGGCCAAGTTCTTACAAACCAACAGTTTGAAGACACTGGAGAAAATTTGTGCATTTTCATAAAAAAACGCCACAATTGATGAAATACGTCACACTCTAACTTCTCAGTCAGTAGGATAGCATTTTAACCTATCCAGGGTTGTTTGTATTTTGAAAGATTTAGGTTTTACCGAAAACAAAATGGTAAACGTGGTCCACATTCATGACGAAAGAAAATGTTCTACCTACCTTAGTAGACCCATGTAAATGTAAAAGAATTTGCTGTACTAAATCATGTTCATGTAGAAAAATAATCTATTTTGTCTACCATCTTGTAAATGTTCCACTGATTGTAAGAATCGTGATATTGTACCAAGTGACTGCGAACCTGATTCTGATATCTCATCATACTAATAATATAACGGTTAAAACTTATGATTTTGTGATTTTTATGATTTTGTGTTCCTGCATAAAATTTAATAAACATATTGGTATTAAGGTAAACTAATTTATTGCAAAGCATCAACCTTACCAACAATCTATCAAACATAATTTGTAGGTATTATAGGGCAGAAGCAACATCCTATAATTTGGAAAAGGATTCTTTACCTGCTGAAACATTTTATCATTACATTTCACGCTTGTGGCAAGAATGACAAGAAAACTATTAGCTTTTTAAAGATTTACCAAATAGTAAAAGTTATAGAGGATCAACTTTTGAACAATTTGAGACAAGTATGCTTTTCTAGGTGAAGTAAGAATCGAAATATGAGCGGTTAACTGAGTGCGCCGTATAATGCGGACTCCCCCTTCCCTCCTCATCCTGTTGACCACTTTCCCTGTGGGCAACATGCATTCTCCGGTTCAGTAGAATCCCCCAAACAAGAACCAAAAGAAAAACCGCGTCCTCCTAATTTTTCATACGAAAGTTCTGCCAGTTCCTGGACTATTAGTTATCTTTGCTTCCGATAAGCCACAGCCACTATATTTTTCACTTTAATAATGTTTCCTGTTTCATTGCTATTTTATCTTTCTTGTAAACCTAATTACGTTTCAGTAAAGAACTGTATTATTCAAGTCCTAAAGATCTAATTTTTATGAGTTCGCTTTGAAATCGTTTTCTTTTTTATTGGAAAGAGATTAGACCCTAAGTACTAGTTTTCTCTCTTTGAAGGATCTTATTTCCCTTAATTAGGCCTAGTTCCGAGAGTTATTTCTTTTGTAAGCCTTTTGGGTTTTTTCCCAACCTATCTTTTCTAAGTCTGCTTGCTTGTGGTAAAATCTTCCAGCTTGAGATTCTCCTTGGTCTCTTATACCTCCAGTAGTTTAAGTCACTCTCAGCGTCGCTTTCGTTATTGGGGACATTCGGGGAATTTTACTTCTATCTCTAGAAACGGCGTTTATATTGGTCCACGATTCAACGTTTTTACCACTTAATTTTAGCTGGGGACTCGCTATCTAGATTCTTGTTTGTCTGTTCTTTAATCTGAATTGAGTAGCTACCTCGTGTTTTCACTTGGTGTAGTGTGTCACAGTACTGGTTGGAGTATTTAGTTTTTGCTCAATTTTATTTTTTTAACGGAAGCTTCATTTAAATTCTGAGAAAAGTTTTTACAAAGTATCTTCTGAGTGCTAATTAGTGTTTTCTACCGTTTGGGTGCAACTTTTAATTAGGGGATGATTTTCGGCCTGTTGAGTATAAGGGGACTCTGCCGAAATGGATCAGGCTCACCTTCGCTTGTGTGGTCTTGCTGTTTCACCTTATTTTATGGATAACATTGTCTGATATATTAGTTCCAGGTGTTTTTGTTTGCTGGCAAGTGCGTCTAGCACGTCTGTTTTCTATTATGAGTTTTCTGAGTTTTCAGTTTCTTCCTTTCATAATTTTTTATTTTAGTAGTATTTGCTCAAGCTGCTATCTGAATGTCGATCGTAAATTTTCCCATTTCTTGCGTCTGTTGCCCATTAGTTTCTAACGGTGCGTTTAAGTTAATTGATTCACTGAGTTTGTGTTCGCATGTTTTTAATGTAATCTGTGACTAACAACACTAAAATTTCCATGTTCTTAGAGTTAGATATCTCAGTAACAAATAATGATACAAAAGACAGTAAAAGAATAATGCTCTTAACTAGTGGTCAGTTGAGCCGGAACATGAAAAGAATATTTTAATAATTACTTTTTGTTTTTCACCAAAAATGAAGCGTAGGCATGGTTTCAGACGCGTATCTGATTTTGGTACTGTTGAATAGTTGATTGATTCCAAATGATTTCTAGTGATTTAAGGTTTTACGTAATTACTTTTTTATTTTTTAGAGGAAACTAAATGTCCTCGGTTTTAAGCAGCGTTGCAGAGTGATGCAACCATACCGTTTTAAGAAATGCTTCGCACGTTACTATTGATAAATATAGTATAGTTTTCGATTATATACAAACAATTTAATGACAAAGATAATTGTTGCGTTGTTTTTATAAAATGCGCCACTTCCGAGTAAAATCGAATTTCTTTGAAGTCATGTAAGCAAGAAACCTTACATGAAGATTCATCATGGCGATTTAGAAAATCTTTTAAAGTCTCCAATAAATAAGTAGATAGAAGAAATGGCAAATCAAGTTATTTAAAGTTCACGTAATTTTATAATTTATTATCTTTGGTCCCCCATAGGTCGTACCCGTCGATATATGGATCGCAACTAGAACCATAGCAAGCTATTGCACTTGTTGACTGTTTTGGTACTTTTTTTCTCAAAGTCTAAAAGCAAATCATAGGCTGGTTGATACTGCTCGTCGTAACTATTGATGTATAAATCGTAGAACAGAAGTCTTAAATTGAAAAAAGCAAATCTGTAAATTGTGTTGTATAGTACAGTAATCTTAATTACACCTGGAAATGAGAGTTTCGGGGTTCTAAATAGTGAACAATTACTTTTAATGCTAAAGATATAGGTAAATAAGGATAAGATGCAAAACATTGTGATTGTTATTTGATTCTTTTAGAAACAAATTTTTGCAGAAAAGATTACGTAATAAGATGACGTAAAGTCAGAAGAACTTAGGGCAAAAAGACATTTCAAAGAAATTTGTTTAGTATACATAAAATATCCACAGATTTGGTAAAAATAAGAGTCTTGCATTTCAGGAAACTATATTTGATTGGTGGTTCTCTTTTAGTAGAATTCAGCAAAAAATGGATATAAATTGGACAAACATCAATCCACAGCTCTTCATTTTCAAGATAGTATCAGCAGTGCAAGTGCAATGATTTGATTTTATCAACTACCTAGAATGCAAAACATGTTTGTAGATCTGTTACTTATTCGGAAAATAACAAAGAAAGTGCCACAAGATCTCTGTTTCAAAGGGCTAAATAATTAAACAATCCATACAAGATCTCAGAAATTCTTGCAATTTTAAGCCTTGTACCTTTAACATTTTTGTGAACATCTCGTTCTGACTACGACTCTAGCGTCCATTAACTGATTACGTGGTTACCTTTTGACAATCTATGCAAGCAAGTGCGAAAAGCAAATCTAATTGTAAGGTCGGATCTAAACACAGATGGTACTACCATATCAAGATCTAA
This sequence comes from Ignelater luminosus, assembly GCA_011009095.1. NCBI lineage: Eukaryota > Metazoa > Arthropoda > Insecta > Coleoptera > Elateridae > Ignelater > Ignelater luminosus. Next base: position 740,924 of record VTPC01090141.1, read on the forward strand.
AGCTCTAAAAGCCCATGCGAAAAGAGAAAATCTTTTGCACAAGTTTCATGCTTCCCATGAATAAAAAGAAGGTTGATTTCTTTAACTTTTAACATCTTTACTTAAAGCCAATTAGATTTGAAGCTGCTGTCGCAGGGTGAGCACATTACTAGTTAGACCAGACAAATTCAGTATTAGTTTGTCAGTATAAGCCATTTCATGGAAAACAGGGTTTATTCTTAATCTATCAATTTTTTTATATATCAGAGACAAAGAGGCTTGAGTATTACTATCATAAAGAGTAGACCCTCTTTCAGTATCGAGATGTTTTTGCAAACACCGTGTCATGTTGACACCTCCTTGTTGGAGGTTTTGATATACTTCAGAAAACTTTCTTCTTCGGAAGTCAACTCACATAAAGTTTGTACTAACACTTTCACAACTGATGTTATTCCATTGTGACCATGAAAGTTGTTGTTTTCTAATTTTTAATGCAAACAACTGCGATATGATTACTTCCAGAAAAGGAGACTAGATGTTTGCTTGTTTGCGTTTCTTGGTTTTTCATTTCATTCATCAAAGGTACTTGCTGGTTCACACCAAAGACTGTATTTTTATTTTAGGATCTATTTGTTACTGAAATTACACATTCATCAAAGTTATAGAAAACTTTTTAACCACAGCTCCTGAAATTGTTCTGAAACAAATATACTCCAGTAAAGAAAGACCCTAGACTTGCCCAAAGCTATCACGATACCAATGAGCAGCAGGTACATTGAGAAGGGGAAGTAAAGACAAGTAAACTATCTAAATCAGCTACATATCAAGCAAACCAAGGGATTATTTGATAAAAATGATCCCATGTTGATTCTAGAGATTGGATTACATAAAAATCAAGAAAACTATTGCTATAGTAAAGAAATATCTTGACTTCTGGAGCCAAACTGAAAGTGCCATCTTTGGGAATTTTTCTTTATTGAAATTTCGACAGTGTGATCTTTATGAGCATGGTGCATGGTGATAGTAGAGTTGACAGCAATGCCGAAATGTAGTTTCGTAAGAAGAAATAGATCTTGCGTCTAATTTAGCCATTACGTTGAATATCGATAAACCAGTTGGAAGATCCTCATAAAATTCCTTGGTGATTTTTTAATATTATTTCTATCTTAAAGTAGGTCTCACAAACTTTCACATGAGTCGATCCATTTTATCGACGAACGTATTATTTATTTTATAATAAAAAAAGGTAAGAACGATATCGGGGGTGATGACAGGTGTTACAGCAGCTTAGCTATCGGTTTCTCTATACTTTAGTAAGCATTATATCTAAATCTTGATTTTCTTTTAACAATTTCATTGCGAGACTTTATGTAGGCTTCTTTAAATTCTTGTATCTTTGTTGAAGATACTATGTACACATCCTTTTTGATTTGCGTCAATTTAATAATAACAAGAAACACACATACACCTAATACATAATCAATACCATAAACCACATGATCATTATGAAACTTTATTTATTGTATCACTAGCACGTTTACGTTTACTAATCCTATTATCAGATCAACGGTAATGAGTTTAAAATATAGCACCTGCCTTATTGAGTGATTATTGCATATCACGAACGTTTGCTGAAACGACGTGAGAGCTACAACCGAGAATTGGCATGTTTATGTGGTAATTATAGAAATGAGCTGGTTTAATCGCCGTCAGAGTGGAATGATTAGTAGCTTCATTATTTCCACCAATCACGTTTCCGTAAAATACTACATGCATCGTATAATTAAAACTGCAATTTATATCCAATTGCTGGCTAAGTTGCGGCGTTTTATTGTCATGTTTTGCTGCTATCGTGCGCCGTTTCCCGATTTATGTTGTTACTTGTTTATAATTGAAACTGTGTATAATACCTGTATATAGGTTGCTTTACAATAGCAGTTTCTAAGATGTTTGTTTTTATTTTTTATAACAAATTTGCTCCAAACGCACCGTTGTTAAGTTTTATATTGCGCGAGCAAATTACTGTAATTAAACTAAGCCATTAAAACTGTAATTTAGCTTCCCTTTCAGCATAAATAAGTAATGAAAGCAGTTAAATGAAAATTTCATTGCATGGCTCTTGCTATAATTTTATTTACAGAATATGTGAACCTAAATTACGCCGAGATTTACTGTCTGTAAACATCATATAAAAAAATTCTCAAACAGTAACAAAAAAAATGAAAACACTCGCTTTACTATTCATTGTAAATTTAATTGCCGCGATAACGTTTGTTTTAATGATCATATTAAAACTTCACAAACTGTGCTAGTTAGCGATCTATTGTTACATATCTTGTGTAAATTGTTATATTGTTAGGTAAAACCCAATTAAATTCTTGAATTGTTACAAATCTGTTTGTGCTTACATGATTTATATTAAAAGATGGAGTATTTTACCAGAATATCAATTTTGTAACCACAAACACGTTAGAAAATAAAACCTAAGAATTTTAGTAACGGGAGAGTTCCAAGATCGCACATGTTAACCAAATTCTCATTTAAGACAGTCTTATAAAATATTAAAAAAGTTAAACCTTGAAACTTAACCTTAATAACTTGTTAGATTTGAGATAATATCATTGCATTTATAATCATGGAAATTATAACATCTAGTATGCTGCAGAAAGTTCCTCCTTTGCACAGCCCAACGGACATCCACGCCTTGAGCAGAAGTTGAACTATTATCGTTATAACCCGCTTGAGAACACTACAACACATGGCCTTCACATATAAGCACAATGGTCCGCACAATTGATTGAAGAGAAGCTTTGCTCTTGTAAGAGACCCTCTTTAGTAGAACCTAAATATTTAGGTAGATCAGGTTAAGGTAAACAAGATATTATACTATAAGAGTTTTGGAGATCTTGATGTCAAGAAGGATATAAAATCCTCTTTTTACAGGTGCGATATTTCATTTTCGTTTTTTTTTTCAGTTAGGGTTTAAAAAGAAAAGAAGTCGATGAATTGCAATCTATTATCTACATAACTCTGATAACTACTAGGTCCCTGGTACAGTGCCCCAGTAGCTGTATAGATTAGATAAATGCAGGTCTTGGAGGCCGGGTCAGAGTGAGCAAGCTCCGTCTGTCAAGTCCGCTGACTTAAGAAGTCGCAGATGAGTTGTGTTGTAAGTTAATCTGCAGTATCTGAATACCATTCATCTCGATCACGTTCACTTGCACTCTCGCTTACTCGCACTCATACATATTCAAAAAGAGCAGTTATTTACCCCCTGTTACTTAGCTGTGGAGGTACTGGGCTAGAACTCCTCCTGATCCTCGTCAGAAGACGAAGCACCAGGAAATGCCTCGGCTTCAACAATCTAACTACCTCGTCTAGGCTCCTAGAAAAAGGCCCTGACCATCCCCTAATAGACTTTACAGCCCATCTCTGCTATTTTTTGTAAGGCAAGGCCCATCCACTCATATGGCAAACCTTGTACCCTTCCCTTTAAAAAGGATAAAAGTTTCAATCTTCCAGAACTTGGTAGGGATGTGATTGATCCCCTCCAACCTGCCCAAGGAGATTTAAAAACCCCAGGGACAACAGCAACCAACTTGTAAAAGAGAAGGAATGCATTCTCATTGAGTAGTTTTAAGGCAGTCTCCTCAAAGGGAGAAATAACTGTCGTAGTGACTGTAAGCTGGACTAGCCCCACTAGAGAAAGCGAGTCCAATCTACGCATCGAGATAAATTGCAAGTTATCAGCAAAGCTCGGAGTAAGCCGCAACTCTCAGTTGCTATTTCATGTTGACCTAGGTCTTTCTTGTGTTGTTACAGTACTGGGACGGGTCAGTGGCCGCTCTTGGAGCTTGCAGGACTAAAGAACCTCTCTCTAGCACCGACACGAAGTAGATCAGGTTCTTTCTTTTTGGCCCCAGTGCGGTATTGTCGTTTCTTGGGAACCTGAAACGGCCGAAGGAAGGTTTCCCCTGAGAGTAGCTACTCTCCTGTACCGCAGGTGTGGAGGCAGCAGTCCAAACCAGAACAATGAGAGTCCCATAGGAGCCTCTATCGCAGAGCTTAAGAAGTCTTCATACAGAAGCTCTTCTCTTAGCTTTCCAGAAACATTTTTAAAATTTTTTCAGTTCTTCTATATCGTTCCCACAAGTATCTAAGAAATCTTCTGTCCACTGTATCCCGAATCCATCATTCGCGACACAATCACCCCAGTATCATTACAGCTTGACTTGGGAGATGTTTGTCTACGTCTCGGTCTAAATTTGCCGAATTATGTTATTCAATATTGTCATCAGTTAAAGGTTGCAATCGGAGATCGCATATTGCTAGACAATAGTCAGCAATTTTTTGCCCTGCGATTGTGCTTGGCGTCACCTTAAAGTAACCAACCCTTCTAGCGAGGTATCCTTTTAGTCGACTTTTAGGACAGGCAGGAATTACCCTAGGTCTATTCTTTACCGAAGCGTATACGTGGAAGAAAACTTGACTGAAGAGAAACTTTGCTTTTATAGCTCCCCCCTTTAGTGTAAACTAAACATTTAGATAAATCAAGTTAAGATGTACAATATATTATACTATAAGAGTTTTGATAAACTTGATGACAAGAAGAATATGAAAAGCTCTTTTCAACGTTTTTCTTACTTCTGTTTCGTCTTTTTCTCCATTTAGGATTTAAAAAGGAAAACAGTGAGATCAACTGCCATCTATTATTCATTAAGCTTCAGGCAGTCAAAACCTGATTATCACTTTGCCAAAAGACCAAACGCCGGCTAAAGCCTTGCACGGACCGAAATTCTCAGACCCGGCCCCACCCGGTGTTACCCGACAACAACTGCAAGATTCCCACTCCCTCGCCAACTCCCATTGGTTATCGGCACGACCAATCCAAGCCCTCGTAGCAGGAAAGTCAACACGTAAATACGGCTAGCGGAGTGAAAAACGCTCTCTTCCATCCAGACCTCCAAGAAGAGCAGACCGCTCTTGCATCCAGATTGTCAAGCAGCAACATTTCTCCAACAACGCTCCAGCAATTTCCGGTCTTTGCCCAAGCCTTGCCTCGGTCCCTCAACTTGTATATACTAAATACTGTGTGTTTTATTTAATTAAAACCCAAACACCCTGAAATCCTAATATGAGATTCGACTCTTATCAGAGCAACCTAAAATGATAAAACCAAACACATAGCCGTCCATCGTCACCATCACGCCAAGGTCACCTGGGTCAATCGCCGCCAACAGCCGTCACCATCTCCGAGAAGTAAGAAACTACGCCTTAACTGTTCACAAACCTGAGCTAGCTCGTAACACCGGTACGACTGGGAGTAAATTTGACGCTGACGGTAAAGTCGTGGAGGCCCGAACTGTCCGACAGGGCCGGGACCCCTAAACGATTTAACAGGCCCGAATGATCTGACAGGATTGGGAGGCCCAATAAGACCAAAGGACTAGTCAGGTCTGGTAATAATGTAGAGAGATAACCTTCTATATCGAACGTAAGTACAACAATTTGCTCGATAAAGACTGTTCTTAACTTAAATATTTACACAGGCCCGATAGATCCGGGAGATCCAAACAGTTCGAGATTTCTGAACAACCCGAAATGGCTAGGAAACCTGACAGGTCCGAGTACCCTGAACGATTCAACAGGCTCGACAAGCCTTAAAGGCCACAGAAGACCAAACAATCCTACAGATTCGGGGTGCTCTTTAGAATCTGGGACCTGAATTAAAACTTTGGGCAAAAGCGCCGCGCAAAGACCTGAGCAAGAAATCCGCCCCATGCAGGCTTCTATGGCACAGTACGAAACGTTTCTGTTTCGGTTCAGTATAAAAATAATGCCCGCGTCAGTTTGTACGAAAATAACGCTCATTTGACTCAGAGACCTCTGAACGACTGGAGAGGCTGGGGTCCGACAGGTCCTAGAGACCTCATAAGACCAAACGACCCGACAGGGCTGGAGTATCCTTTTAAACTGAGAGAGAAAAAGTTCTTGATCGGATGTAGTACGAAAAGTCTATTCTTCGGTTCAGTATGAAAATAATGATTGTACGAGTGAGTTCAAAAGTAACACATGTTCAAGTTAGTACGACAATTCTCCAGCGCAGTTCAGTACAAAAATAGTCCATCCGACTTGGTACGAAAAAGATCTCCGTTCAGTTCGCTTGGGATCAGTATAAAAATAACGGACCGGAAAGCTCTACCGACCCGATAAGCTTGACAGGTCCGACAGACCGGAAAAGCGTGACAGACCCGGGTGGCCTGATTGACTCGGCATAGGTCCGTAAAGACCGATGAATTTCTAAAATGAAGCTCAATCCGAACACGAACTTCGCGGGCCGGGGGCCTCGGAAATGTCCGATTAAAAGACCCAGCCGTGCAGACCTCTAACGCTAGCAACTCACGTTAAACTTTCAATACAAATAAATCTGAATCATTACGTAGGTTAAGGGGGAATTCAAATGCTTAGCACAATCATTCCAGTCGTTTATTATTATTACAAAGGCAATTTTAATTTTAAAAAAACCAGGTAATTCTTAATTAAATATGGGAGGTACCTAAAAGAATGTTTTGATAAAATACGAAAATTTGGTGCATATAAAAAGAGTAATTTCATATACTAAAAATATTGCTTTGTAGGTACCAGCTTTTCAATGCGATCTTCAAAACATATAAAAAAATATTGATCTGAGATTAATGGTTTAAGGGTGAAACTGGAACAATACAATTGCCTACATTGCTGGGGCAAAAAATTAAATTTGAATTAAAGGGAGACGTCCGGTCGGCAGATGAAATTAAACACTTTCACTAATTCCCCGATAACATTACGATTTATTAACATTGATTACAATAACAGTTTCTTAAATTACTAAACATCGTGATTCAAAATGAATAACAAAATACAACTACATTAAAAATCAAATAAAACTATTTCAGGTGTTTAGAAGAATTTATTATAGCAAGAACATTTAGCTTTCTGAGAAGTTGATAATAACTACAAAAATTCATTTGATTTCCAGTATAAGTAGCTTTAAATTTAATAAAATGGCGAACTTACAGAAACCTTTACTGTTTTAAAGTGAGTGGAAACTACATTTACTTCATCGTACACATGATTGGTTAATATCATTCAACCCTTGTATATTATTTATTACCCCTTTTGCACAATAACAGGTTAATTCTTGGAGCACATTCAGATTTCTGCCATTACATTTTTTACACGTAACACAGTGTGTGAACTGAAAAGCAAGTTCTGTATGATGCTTTTATTATACGAATATGTACAGTGGATTTTATAAAAATCTGCGACAACCAATATTTCATGATGTAAATAAGGTTTCAAAAGACTATTATTTTATACCTATGACAAATTTTCAGACTTTGAAAATATAAAATAAAGCCTGTTGGCGTTTTACAAATGCAAAAATCACTCTCAAGGCTTGTCCCAACTGTTTATGAAATGCGCTGTACTTATATACCGGGTGCTTATAGTTTACTATGAACATAGGAATTTTGACATGGAGGAAATCATTAAGCTAAGACTAGAAGCAATAGCATTGAGGATACATATTAAATGACATTTAAAAAAACAAAACAATAAATGTCAAAATAATAAACTAGATCGTTTGTAACAACCATTTTATATTATTGTTAATACTTATACTAATTGTAAGTATAAGCACACTTTGATCCTAATGATCTTTCCTACATTGAAATTGTTATATTCGTAGTAGCCTAAAATTTCCTGTAGACACTAGTGGTTTTAAAATGAACTAGGGCACTTTAATTTTGTAAAATCTGTTTGTCTAAGTCAAAACTGATTTTTTCTCATTTGTTTTGGCATTAGGAAAATATATTTTACAACTGTAGTAGTCAACCATGAAACTCTTAGGTCGTTTTGGAACCAATACTACTTTGGATTATCCATGTTTTTCCTTTATTTGCGTTAAGAGTCGCTCCAATTAACACGGCTAATCGACGTCCTATTGTATCTATATTATTTCTATTTTTATACTAGCATATTTTTTTACTCCTCGTATTAGACAGTACATGATGATCAATCTATTAACACAAAAAGATTCTTAAATTGTACAATACTTACAGAATGCGTGTCCAGTATTAGAAGCGAAGATCTTTTATGGGCAACTTTTTTGAATGCTGAGGATCTATTATCTCCGGCAGCAAACATAAATTGAAAAAAGTCACTAATTGTTCACACATCTTTGTTTGCCAAAAGTTATCATCTCGGTAAATTTTTTGGCACTTAAATTCCCGGGGAGTCCATACTATAAACATGCAGTATTTACGGTTTGTTATATGTAACTGGCCCTGGATTTGATAGTAATAGTTGTGAGTTAGTTTCAGTTTAATCGCTCCATCACTTTCACTTAAAAAATTTACTTTCTTTTCTCGAATTCCGTCTAAAACACTAGACTTTGCAATATTTGCAGGACATTTTACTTCAATAATTCCATCCTCTTCAATTAAACCATCGGGAGATGCTGCCAAAAAACTGTATTGTATGTCTATAAAAAGCCCACACTCTTTAACCTTTGTATTATACATATCTTGAAATTCTTGAATTGCTACTCTTTCATGATCTTGTCCCCAACGCGTAGCAAAATTTCCAGAGAAAGTGGAATATAAAAGCCTTTTTATTAAATTACCACAATGGGTACCTTTCCGCAATTTACATATATTCCCAAAGTTCGATGCCGTTAAGCGTATGGATCTTTCTTGTCTCCAAAGCAGATTATTTTGCTGGCCTAGTGTTTGTTGTTCTATTTCGATACATTCTTCTTGTGATTTTTCCAAACTTCCTAAAAACTCTGCTTTCTTATTTGCATACTCTTCTTCAGTTAAAGTATCATCCAATACATTTCCATATTCTGCGTCAGGTGGGTTAAAACTTGTTTTCGGTTTCTTACATTTTTTCGGAAATAATTGTCTACGGCTTCGTTTCCATGTAGCTGTTTTTTGTATTAGGCGAATGAGTTTTTTGGTGTGCTGGCCAGGACTGCGATCCACAGCTTTTTTGTGTATTTTACGAGCTAATTCTCCCGATCCTACGTTAAATGAAATGGCTGCTGCTTCACATCGGGTTTGGTAAGATCCTTTTGCTGTAAAATTCACCCGCTTTCCACCTGTAAATTTAGTCACTACAGCATTGTAACATTCTGCAACATTGTTATCCATGTTCAACAAGAGACTTTCTGCATTTCTGGCTACTCTATCTATAGAAACCATTATATCTTGATATAATCCAGATTGTTTCAATTCAGGAATCCAGTTTTGTTCATTAGTAGATTTGGAGCCAGTACAGAAATATTTAGCGCAACAAGCGTGATCTCCAAACACGTGGTGTACACTATTTAAAATGTCCTTCTTAAGAAGCTTCATTTTATCTGATAACGCAGCATTTTCTTCACCAATGTAGTATTGTACGGCACTTTGTATACCTCCACGCAATCGACGAATTTTATTATTTAATTCGTTTCTTTGACGACATGGTACAATTTCACCTTTAGAGCTACGCCTTTTGGTTGTTAACTCGCGTAATTTAGTACAGAAATTTCGCAGTAGGTGATTGCGACATTCCACTTTTTGAACAATCTTATTGCCATAAGGTCGTGCCTCTGCTAAGCGTTTAGTAACGCTACTGTCCCCATCACCAACTAAATAAATATACTTTAAATTATACAATTCCACACTTACTTTGAAGCCCTCTACAATAATATCAGCTTCCATTCCTGTTGACGGCTTTTCCCAATTTTTAAAGCATTTATGAGGCGGTGGGTCGCTGTTTTTAGTTTTCGCCCGAGAACACATATAACAATATTTATTCCGAATTCCTAAGAATAAAACTTTTCCGGTTTTCTGTCCAACAATGACCCCAACACCTGAAGCTGCATTGTAATTTACACGATATGAGCGCTTGCTCCATGCACCGTCTGCAATCACTGTTATCATCGGAATTCCATCAGTGTCGATTCGGTTTTCCTCTACAGCTAAACGATGTTCTTCTTTTGCAGCAGCTTCCATAACAGACCAGGCAGTATCTTCAATATATCTTGCAATGACTTGCTCAGTCTTTGAAAAATGATAAACGCTCATCCAAGGTATATCGCAGATAGCTAAAAAGTCTCTTAATTGAGAATACCCAGAGCCTGTTGTTATGGTACCTAGGACAGCAGCCTGGTTAACAGCCATTGCATCTTGGTTTGCATCGGTGTTGACAATACTACTAACGCAGCACGATTTACATTTTATAACTATTTTGCTCAGTAGTCCCAGTCGTTGCTCAGAAATCATTTCTAGGTGTTCGTTTTTGCATGTAAATAATGGATGATGGGGAAATGTCGTTATTGCTTTAAAAAATGAATTTATATCAACTATTCTTCTACCACTAATTTCATTTTTGTTCCTTCTGGTTTCATCGACATTGGTGCTTACATTAATGAAACCAGTGGAAGTAGATGGTTGTTCTTGTTGCTCTTGTGATGAACCACTAATAATTTCAGTTGAAGTGGATGGTTGTTCTTCTTCAACAATGTTGCACCTATTAGTTTGCTCTGGTGATGAAGTAGACGGTTCGTTTGCTTCTTGAACTTCTTGCGTTATATTTTCTGTAGTAGAGACTTTGACCATTCGTATTTCTTTCATTCTACGTTGGATACTTTTGCGTTTTGAAGCTCTCGTCAACCTGGGCATTTCAGCAGCGTTCTTGCAGACTACTATAACGTTTTTATAATCTAATAAATATCACAATTAATATTTGCGTTGCACTTTACACTTTTTTTACATCTAAAATTAATATTTTCACACTGATATGTATCGAAAAAAAGATTTTTGTGTTCTTATTCTTTAATATAATAGAAAAAATAACATCACATCGCGTCATCCTATGTTTATAATAACATTGCAGTTTATCACGGTGTAATTTCATTTGTTTTGATTTGTTTTGATAAACACAAAAAACGTCTACCTCAGAATGTGTTTTAGATTGCTTCACGTCGGCTATAAATTAGGGTTTTAACATTAGTTTGTAATGGTAGCTGTACCATGAAAACATCTCTATCTTTTTCACAACTTTTTAGTCCTTGTTGCAAAAATATTCCAGCAAAATTTAAATACCCCCTTAATAAAGGTACTTCCTTAAGTTTTTGATTTTTATTTAATTTTGTTTAATTGTAGAAGTAAATTATTAGCTCGTATTGTAATTTGCAATCATTCTTCCAATTAGAAATAGATTAGCTGCGATCTACTACTACCTACTCAATACATACCTTAAGCTATGGATCTCCAATACCTAAATCATTACGTTACCTTGATCTATTATGTTTTTCTGTTTCTCTATGCATTCGTGCATAAGTAAAGTATTCGCTGTACCTGCATATTTTTATTGACAACTTAATTTAACCTATTGGATTACACGTGCAGAGAAAGTAATGTTGAAGTAAAGTTTTGATATTTGGTTTTTTTTAGAAGTTAATACATTCAACTCCGAAGGTTTGAACCTGTGATAGCTAGTTTTCCGTACTGATGCCCTATCAACTGACTATTCAGTTGGATGAATGAAGTTCGGATATTTTCTGTATGTATTAACATCTTTAAGAAAAATTAACTATATTAAATCTAATAATGCTCATTAAAAGAATTTCAGTTAGAAAAGTAAAGATTTATATGTTTCACCTTTCTAGTAGCATTTGATTGGAAACTTCATGATGTTTGTGTGTCTATTCGACATTTTCAAACATCCAAGTATTCATAAGAAACCAGTTTTTTATGTTTTTCTTGATTACATTCAGTAAAAGTTATAAATAACCTTTGATTACATTAGTTATGGAAAAAATAGCAATAAAACGTTATATATGAAGCTTTCTGAAGCGAAAAGTGATAATTCGTTTGTATATGGTTCTCTAGCGGCGAAATTTCATTTTGATATCTAATAATATTTTGTTAATTCCGAAGACATGTGAAGATGACGTTTACTGCTAATATAAAGGTAAATTGATAGTGTCGTGAAGTCGGCAGTAACTATAAAATAATCCGGTATATAACTTATGTGCTGGAAATTGATGACACATTAGATAACCTTTCCAACCCATAGTGGGATTCGAATTTACCTGATGCTATTTTTATTATCATCGATTATTATTAATAAAAGTTCGATATTGAAGTTTTCTCGCGAACGCTCGAGTTATGAGAAATGAGAAGTTATATGTTTAAAAAGAGATTGGAGAGCTACTTGGAGACATAGTTTATGCGAAGTAACATATTCGTGTAACGCATATCGCATGATAACTTCAGCAGTGAGTGCTGCGCGTCATATACAACCCGTTGATGAAGAGAAATGTTGTACGTGGTGCTCGCTGCTGTCGTAAAACTGTCAGAGCCGATGGCAGAAGCACTCGGAGCTGTTACCGAGGTGTCGGAACGAGGCTCCAAATTGCCGCATCGCATCAGGGAGCCACCCAACATCGTCGGCGTGCCGCGGGTAATGGCTCAGAGGTGTGAGTCAAATGGTAGCTTACATAGCCTAAATAAAGAAATACGGCCCTAGCCGACAGACAAATTAGCAGAAAGCCGCCCGTTAGCACATGTGTGGAAAGATGGAAAGACACCGTTGCTGACAAAATGCAGCAGAGCACCCGTAAATTTGATTAGGTGACACATATCTGTCGCCCCTTATGTTAAGTTATAGCTTCAATATACGGCGCGCCCGGTTTTAGTAAAATATGTCCACCCATGATCGCTGCGTTAGACTGGGAGTTATTAACGTAGAACACTGCTTTATTAATATATTGTTTGCCTCACTGTTTAAGGTACCGCAGGAGTAGTGTTGCGGCACATTGCTATTGGTTAAAGTAACGTCCACGGATGGCCGCGATCGCCCGCATGTTTTATGGGTTGGGCATGCATGGAATACAGCCGGAATGTCGTGGTGTTTATGGCATTTACGACGTCTATAAACTGTTAACGTTCGCTCGCATGTAGCGGCCGGGTTTAATCAGTAATCAGTATGTATCTTTATTTTATGAGCTGAATTTATATGAAGATAAAGAACAGACTACCATAGAAAGTAGCGTTCGTCCGCTAATCCCGGTATCTCTGGCGTGTGATGGACAACGACCATAAACAATTCAACGTAGACATTTATTATAGAAAGCTTAATGACCTTAAATAATCGTAAATTTTATATGTGACTCATAATAACTTCTACTTACTAAATGCTAATGACCAAGATAAGAATTACCAGTTAATTTTATGGATTGTTTTAAATTAACTATGTAGGTATCTAAACCTGTATGAGTTCTAAATAAAAGTTTTTATTGACTTTATTTACAATTCAATAAAATGTGTGTTACTACGTTTTCCATTTACTGCGAGAAATTTCCTGGTTTATTCTGTAGTAATGTACAGGAACATGTGAAACGCGAGTGAATTGAAATGGAACGGCACGGACAAAATATTCTAATCGTTTGAATACACAAATAAAAATATTACTTTTTATGAGTGAGCAGATACTTCTAAACCCAATTGCTATTTAACTACTTCTTTCACTATTCGAGAAAATTGTTCCTGTGTCGTATTTTCCTTGAATGGGATGGTTAGTAATTATATCTGTAGAATATTTTCTGTTCTTAAAATTAAAACGTTTTAATTACAAGAAAAAACAGCTACATAGGCACAAATGAATTAGTTATTTAGAGTATTCGGCAGTATTACTGCGGTTATACAGCATGTAATCAAAACTCAGTCATAAATTCGAGATTTTAAAAATTAGCCACAAAATCGTTATTAACGCAAAAATGCGCATGGAAATGATATTGTAACGTGCCACCCCTCGAATATACTAGAAAAGTCCCAAACAGTTTCAAACAAGCTGGTCGAATGTGCCGGAGAAATCTCGAACTATCCAGAGTTTTCCACCGTCGAATGTTCCAGAAAGAGCGCGAACTTTCTGGGCTCATCAAAAACCACGCGGAAACGAATATAAGGCTGCGTTGATCGAGCCGAAGCCAGTTCTATAATAAATCACCGCGTGTAGTTACAACCGAAATAAATGTAATTAGTGATAAATAAATTATTCTGTACATAAATAAATAAATAAGTTAGTGTAAATAAATACTGGAAATAAATTCTAATAAACTAAGTAAAAATAAATATTAAAAATAAATAAATACACGTTTTTGTCAAAACGTAACAATATACATTAAAAATATAAAAATTCTACAAACGACCTTAAACACTGCAAGGTAGATGAGGTCGGGATAAGTAAGCAAGTAAGTAAGTAAATTCTATAAAAGCCAGAACGCCATGTACTGGATTTCGTGAAGACGACAATAGTGCAAGGAAGACTTTTATATCAGACCGAAGAAAGGTGTGCCGTGGCCTAAAGATCAATTCGACGCCAAAGCACTCTCTTTGGATACTTCCCTATTTTTTCATTACCAGAACTACAATCCATTTGCACTAACTATTAGGTTTTTAGCTTCGGCGATCCAAAATCAAACACAATCCAAGCAAGACCTAAATGCCCCTCTTTGAAGAATCACTAAAAAAATCTTTCACGTTTGCTTGGAACCTTGAAAAAATTCTTTCGTTTATCTTTTTAAGAAACCTAATCTGGTTAGAAAATATGAAATACTGCTTGAATACTGCTTGATAGCAAAAGACCCTTCTGTTCGTTGTACCCATCGAATTCCTTATTTGTAGCTTATGGCAAGGAAAGAAAGACCAATATGTTGGAGGATGATTTTTGAGTTAACCAGGCTTCCCGGATACATCAATTCTCATCGAGCGATCTCATTAAGCAATCAATTGCACAGGATCAAAAAGATGTACTCGACATTTTAAAGACTATTTCAAGCTCTTTATTACAGGATATTAATATCATTAAAGTATGTGAATTATCAATATCCAGAAAAATTAAAAATTATAAAACAATATTAGTCAGCGTTCCACAGTTTATTTTATCATAATATTAAAATTCCTATGTGGCTATATTAACGTTTTGGCGTTTGTCCTTTTATTTTATAGAAGAGGAAAACAAACAGACGATTGTTTTAAAAGGAGCGTACAAACGTCAAAACGTTAACATGAGAATCTTCAGCATTGTAAGAAAATAAAGGGACTGTAGAACGCTGATACTGTTTTAATAAACAGAATAACCATTTAACCAATTAAGGCAAGAAGTACATATTTCAAGTTCTCTTTAGAAAAAATATATTCTGCCATCAAGTTGGAGGAAATATGTGGAAATATTTTTTGTTTCGGATAATCTACTACACAGTATCTTCAAACCATACTTGCACCACCCATCCTCTTTTCATTCCTGGACTTTTTGCCTTCAAGCTGTCAAAGACGTTTGCCATAGACCCGGCACGAAAAATCAATTCTTATCTGTTATTAATAATTAATGCCATGCCTAAACACACCCCATCACTTTCACTGCCACGCTGAGGTGAAGCACTAAATACAATAGCGTCGCGACTTGTTTTTCACATTCCCCTTATGTCTTTACATAGACACAGGATCAGTTTCCAAGCTGTGATAGATCCACCGCTTTCATTACCGCACCGCGTTTACGCACTGACCCAAGAGGAAGCTAAAGCACAATATGATCTTTCTTTTCATTGATAACATCAAAAGCTGGTCCTTCGAGGTAGAGGACATCCTCATTAATCATCCCATCCAAAACTGCACAACCAACATCTATACTACTCCTTCTTCTCTTTTTACATACATCTACAATCCAAAACACAGTCCGGAATATCCCTTACAATTTCTTGCTGGAAGTCCCATTTGCCAAGCAAGCAGAAGTAGTTGCATTTGCAGATGACCTCACTGTCTTAATGCAAGGAGGCAACTTGCCAGAGGCAGAAAACTACGCTAATCAGGCAATATACTGAGTATCGAAGTGGTACACAAAATGAAATTTAATGAAGAAAAATCAAAAGTTTTCAATGCTGTATTAGTTTTTAAAAGTGATCCTTAATAGCCTTCTCTGAATGGCCTTTAGACCTTGTAGATTACTTTCTGCTACACCTTCTTAATCTATGATTCCGTAAGACAACTAGGAATGCACTAATGCACTAATGCAGAATAAACTGTTCTGAGATTTTAGCACTTATAAAAATATTAAGGTATGTAAGTTTTGATAACAAACCTCTTAACTTATTCTTAGTATAATGAATGTGTAAGTCGTATTTTAAATGTCTATCAATAATGACACCCAGATACTTCATTTTGTCCTTTTCCAAGATCTGTGTATCATTATCAATTATCAGTGATTCCTGATCCTAGATTAGGGAGGTAGTTAGCTTAAGATGTCAAGGGTAGATAATTTGTTTTATGACTATTAAGGGTTAGTTTATTGTACTTAAACCAATTGCATATATTTTTTAAGTCTTGTTCTACCTTTATTTTTAGATCTATCCAAGTGTCCGTTTGGTACATTATGGCCATATCGTCTGTGAAACTAATAGATAATAAATACAGTTCTTTGCGGAACTCCTCGGACGACTCAAATTTCCATCGATACTATCCATTTGTTTGTATCTGACAAATAATCTTTTAGTAACTGAAACGCAAATCCTCTTAAACCGTAACACTGTAGTTTCTCTACGAAACGTGTGTGGCACACAGTGTCGAAAGCCTTTGATAGATCTATACATATACATATCAGGGATATTTTCTCGTCTAACGGTTTATAAATTTCAAAATTAAAAGTTAAAGCGAATACAGCTTCTTCAGTAAAACGCCCTTCTCTAAAACCAAACGGGTTTTTAGAGAGAATGTTGAATTTGTTTAAAAATCTGAAATTCTTGTTTTTATAAGTTTTTCAAATATTTTTGAAAATACTGACAATAGAGAAATTGGGCGATAATCTTCAATGTTATTTTTGCTTTCATTTTTGTGCAAGAGTTTAATAATTCCAAGTTTTACCAATTCGGAAACTTTCCATTTTCAAAAGAATTATTTATAATCTATGTTAAAGGTTTAATTATTTTATGGTTTAATTGTTTCAGTATTTCAGACTTACTGTTGTCCCATCTAGGCGACTTCCTTGCCTTTAAATTATTTAAAATATTCAGAATTTCAGCTCCAGATGTAGGTTTTAAGGATATGCACTATTGTTAAGTTTTTAATGTTTTCAGAAAAAGTATTTGGATTTTTAATTTTATTTGCATCCTTTTGACCTAAATTACTGTAGTCCTCATTAAAACTAGCAGCAATTTAATTTTTTGATGTTATAATTTTCTTATCTAATTCTATATACTCTATTTGTGTTGTAGGTATGTGCTTGGAACAAAGTTTGCTAATAGCATTCCACGGAGTACTGCACTGAAAGAATTTAGACTTTTGTTTGTAAGTTTATCTGTTTTTGAGAAGTCAATTTGTTTAAGTTTATTTTGCCTTTCTTTTCTTTCCAGTTCCGTACGTTCATTCTTTCCAGGTCGTTTTTTACCGCATTGATCCATTTCCTCCTCGGTCTTCCTTTCCTTTTTCTACTCTGTATTCTACCTTTTAACACCTTTTTTGGAGTTCTGGTTTCCAGTAGTCGTACTACATGTCCCATCCAGCTAATTTTTTGGGATCTAACTACCGCTTTAATTGAAGGACTTTGGTACAACTCCATTAATTCTCAGTTATTTCTACTTTCCCATTGCCCTTCGATTTTTCTTCCTCCATAGATACGCTTCAGTAATTTTCTTTCCCACACTTCTAGTTGTTCTGAACCATGTAGTACTACTGGCCTTATCATCGTTTGGTAGATTCTCTTTTTGGTTTTTCTTGAGACTGTTCTCGATAATAGTACTATTTAGCAATATTTATTCCCAAGTACGTTATAGTGTTAACATTTTTTATAGTGTACGTTTTGCTATCTGTGGAGCTTTAAAGTGTTAAGCCTCTGCCTGTTCGTTCCCTGGTCTCATTATCATGTACCATATTTAGTTTTCTCGGACTTTATTTCGAGACATTTTTTTCTTTGCTGTATTTTACTGTCTTTATCACTTCTGTACATTCCTTCCTGTTTCTTATCAAAATTACCAAGTTATCAGCATATGCTGGATACTGTCCCTTTGGTATATTATATTACTTTCTCTTAATGTATCTTCTAGAACAAAATTAAACAGTGTTGTCGATAGAGGGTCACCTTGTTGTACCTACTCCTCTTTTTGTTATGAAACATTCTCATTGTTGTTTGTTTATTGTTACCGTGTTTCTTGTATGTGTTAGTGTTAACTTTACCAGTCTTATAATCTTTGTTGGAATTCTAATTTCTTCATACTGTTAAAGAGCCTATTCCTGTTTAGTTTATCGTAGGCTTGTTTAAAATCTATAAAGACTGCGTGATTTGCCAAGTTATGTTCAAAGCTGTTAGACAAAATCTGTTTGATGGTAAATACTTGATTGTTAGTCTAACTTACCTTCAAAACCCGCATAGGTAATCCCTGACCTGCCTTTCTTTGTAATCGGCTAATCTGTTTTTGAGAACTTCTGCGAAAATATTCTATATTACATCTAATAGTGTGATTCATCTGTAGCTATTGTAGGATCACCTTTTTCTAGTATTGCCTCCGTCCAACTCAGATTCTCAGTCTACAAATTTCTTCTTCCAGCAGGTTTCCTCCTACTTTTATTAGTTTGGCTATTATACCGTTATTACTAACGCTTTTATTGGTATGCTCTCATCTTCTTCCTCTACGTTTCCCCAGTTATTCTTCTCTGTTATCTGCTGCTTTGCAAGCTTGTTATTCATAATGTTCTGAAAGTATTGTCTCCATCTATTCTGAGCTTTTTGGGTCTCTCCAATTAGTTCTCCTGTTTCGTCTCTACAGTATATTTTTTGTTTAACTCTTTTCTTTTCGGTTTTCACTTCACTGGTAAGAAGAAACAAGAAAAAAGAAGGAATGGAAAAACAGAACCCACCAAATCTTAGGCTTACAAGACCTGCAGTGCTGACATATATATTTCAATTTACTATACATACTTGGCGTTATTCAGGTTTTCTGGCTTTTTTATTGTTAGTTTTCATAATTTTTATAATATTTCTATATTTTACGATATATTCTTTCAATTTATAAATAAATATCTCCATAATTACGTTTGTTTTTTGGCAGTTATAGATATCTACCCACTGTTCCTCTGAAAAATCATTTTGTAAGGTATCATAATTTGATGTATTTTTTATACTTATTCTGAAGAGGGTCTTTAGATGGAGTTAAATTATCATTGTACTCAAGAGATATAGGAAGATGATCTATTATGTCATAATTAAATACGTTTGAATAAAGCAATTTTGATTGTGAATGCTTTTAACAAAAATGTGATCTAGACAAGTTTTACTGCTAGGTCTTGTTATTCTGTTAATCATGAATTAAAATTAAATAAATTTTAATATATTTATATATTCTTCTATCTCATTACTATTTTCTTTTAATAGATCTATGTTTATGCCTTCAACAATAATATGTAAGTTATTACACTTTCTTAAATTCAGATAGTTATAGAGTTCAGTGTTGAATACGCTTTTATCAGTGTTAGGTGATCTATAAATTGCAGTTAAAAATAGCGTTATCTGATTTACGTTAATTTCTAACTCTATTGTAGTGTCCAGAGCAATTTGAACAAACAAAACGGCTTAACATCAACTTTTATTCTACACCAATGAAGCTTTTAAGTTTCTTGCCACAACCTCATTAAATAGACATGTAAATTTCATGGTTCTAGAAAAATTATGTTTTGCCCATTCCTACAGTTGGAAAGGTGTCATAATCTGATTTTGGTGTAGCCTTTCCAAACTCGTCCTTGCTACCGCTCTTTTAACCCGTCTCCCCTGCCCCGTTACATGAGTCTTTACCATGAGCTTTAACTGAAAAA
Organism: Ignelater luminosus; assembly: GCA_011009095.1. Lineage (NCBI taxonomy): Eukaryota > Metazoa > Arthropoda > Insecta > Coleoptera > Elateridae > Ignelater > Ignelater luminosus. Next base: position 760,792 of record VTPC01090141.1, read on the forward strand.
TGTCACTCTGTTTCGACTCCAGAATCATTTTCGTGATTGCAAAGTTTCAGAAAGTTTTTTTTATTTTTATATTGGGCAGCTGGACCACCGGTAAAATAAAAACTTTTCTTTAGATTATCATCAAATTCCAACTAAAATAACTGAACAACCACAGTGTTGTATTTGTCTGTAAAGTTAATCAGAAAGAGGTGCATAGTAGCCTAAGGATCTTTTCAATGGTGAGTTTGTGCTTCGTCTTGTAAAATAAAACTGTAATCTTTAGAAAAGTCACAAACTACGGCCACCTCGCAATGGGATTCGTTATCTTTCTATATGACTCATAAAAGTACTCCGTTACTTCTCAATAAAATCTAAAATCTTTGAGTTTGTCACAGAAAACATCAACAAAGTCTTGAATTAGTTTTTCTACCGCGAAAAGTTAAGTTACCTTCAAATGCATTTATCGAAATCTTCCTGATTTCATCGATTCTCGAATAAAGATCACAATTTATTTGTTTTAGAAAGTAGCAATCAATAGATGACAGACTCCACGTCATTTTAAAAAGACAATCCTTGTAGTTTTTAATCTGCCCATTCGAGTTTCCTGTCATCAGTTTTACATTTCGATGGATCGTACACATAGAAACTGAGTGCGTACTACTCCGACCGGTTAGTTAACATATTTTCTGCCTTAGTTCAGCGAATTTACATACAAAAGCCAAGTTTAGTATTAGGAGACTTTTCTTGGCTTTGCGACAAAGTTACGAATATTAATTACCTGCCCTTGAATATTTAAGTTAATGAAGTAAATTTAATATTTTAGTTCGTCGTTATATTAATTATTATATTTAATTCTGCTATCTGCAGTTAGATATCTAAGTTATAGAATTGAATGGAATTTACTTTAGTCTAATTTAATTCACGGTATTTAACATTTTTATCCGCTTTTAGATGAGTTTTGTTATTCGATTAATATAAGTAATTAAAATTTATTGTGTCAATAACCGATGAAAGCCGCACGCCGCCGGTCTCCCACGCATACCAGTTTACCCTACTTGCGTAGCGTCCCCTTTCTTCGAACTCGCTGGTATAGGGGACCTTAGTGATATAACTGTAGGTGACCGCTGTCCAGTACAACAGTTTCTATCATATTCCAGTGCCAGCCGGTCCAGGTAATAAGAATAGTGTCCTCCAGGAATAGTAGGTGTCTTGGCAAGTCCGAAAGGTTCCAAAATGCCCATTTCCCACCCATTCTCTTCCGAGTCTTTTTTGCTTGTGGTCCGATTGTCGCCACTGTCCATAGAACGAGTTCGCTGCCGAACAAACCACAAGAAACGCTTATCCGGCGTCATCGCTGTCCATACAGCGGGCTGTCGTTGCTGGTAAGTGTCCGATCGGCCTGGCAGGATTGTGTTGCCGCCCTGTTCAAAACATTCTTTGTCGTCTCCCCAATTCTCCCCTCTACCTCTGTAAGCTACCTAACCTGCTTCCACTTCGTTTGGATTCTACCCCGCTTAGTTTGTATTAGCCGCTAGTGTATACAACTTAGGAATTGAGTGCGATAGACGGGTTATACTATTTGGAAGTTTCATTTTTGTAGTTTCATATTTTAAGTTTGTTACAGCAAATGGAATTCTGGACTATGTCTCCATAGTAGCTACCAGTGAGTCCTTGTCTGACAGGATCAAGGACGAGCAGGAGGAGTAAACCCTCTAACTAAGTCTGACGCCTGAGGTACCTATAGTTTCTCACAGCACCCAGAAGAAAATACGCCACAGCTTCTTTCAAATTACGTAAAATTAACCTTTCAGAAGCTTTCACTTTCTTGCTATCACCGTTCTTCATTGAAGTACAGTCCTTGATGCCTGGCATTGTTCTACTTATTTCTTCACTCTCGTAAAATTGATTAATAATATTGGCAGTCTGTATGGTTACGTTTTTTACCTGATGTTTGATCCGGTGAGGACAAAATCCTCTTCTGTTCTAAGAGTCTCTTGGCTTACCTAACCTGATAATTTAGAGTTTTCAACTCTTCAACAGTCTTCTGCTTACGCTTCACCTCTCATATATCTGGGGAATGCTCGCCGTATCCGCCACACAGTACAACAAACTGGGGAATGGCTTTTTTAAAGCCCGGATCAGCAATACACAATACCAGGGGAATGGTGCTTACTACTGTCTCTGGAGCAGAGTACCACCAAGGGTCCTAGATCGGTTCGGACTCCCTTTTCTTGAACTGGAGAGGAAGTTCTTCCTTTTCCTGGAGGTCCTTTTCTTCTTTGGAGTTCTAAAACCGGATCGAATTGGACCGAACCGTCTTTTTGGCTGGAATGCCCGGACGGGCAACTGCACGTCCCATGCATTTACACAAATAGAGACAGGGAATTCGTAGGAAGGGGAATAACCTTATTCATTTGCAGAAGATTAAAATCGAAATTAAAAATCAAATTCAATATTTCAAATTCATTCATTTACAATATAAATACGTTAACAAAATAAACCTCCGTTTCCATTTGAATGATTTGAATTTACCAAAAGAAACAATTTATTTGCAATGAATATTTATACAATAGAGATAGATGATGTCAATAGAAGAAAATAGTTTTATGTTGTCCAGATGCGGCAGTGTTATATTATATATTTCGCTTTAAAAGTTAAAAATAAGACTGTACGGATTCGTATGCAAAATATATAGATTGCTAATTAAATGTAAATTTAGGAATTTATTACTATAAAGTAAAGTATCAGTATCATCATTTTCAAGTTGCGGGTCACACTACTCTGCGGTAGGTCTTCTTATTATTTTTTAGCTTTGCAAGCTCCTTTTTTTCTAAAGCTAATTTTCAGGCATATCTGGTATGAATGAACACATTCACGTCATCACAGATCTTAATTACTTTCTTACATGAGAGTGATGTGGCTTTTTAAGACGGTTAAAACAATTTCAAGCTTCCAGTTTCGTTGGGATTCATGGTAAGAGATTATTATTAGTATAATAATTTGCAAGTAGTATGATGAACACTCACAAATGACATTAAATAAGTCAGAATTTTCGATTTTAAGGGAGCAGAAAAATAGCACAGTACTACACCTAAAGTGATCCTACTACAAGGATTTCCAATGCTAAGCTGACTGAAGATGAGTGGCCCATCAGTGCATGTTCCAACAGACACGAGCTTGTTCACTGAAGCCGTACAGAGGAGTGAGTGAAAGAGAAACAATAAAATTTCTTCTTTTTAACTAAAACATTAATTAAACTAACAGTCGATCCCACATATGTTTATTATTGGTCTCTCGCTACAACATCGATGTGTTTCGGCCTTACAACAAAATTACATAAGTAAAGGCCATCCTCAGGCTATCAATGACATCAACAAAATAAAATTACATTTTAAAAAAGTAAATACGAACGAACTATATTCAGTTAGAAACGTTGACAAGATCATTCAGGGAGAATAGTGTGTTGATTTGGCTTGGAATGATCCTTCTACAGCTTATTGCCATCAAACTTTAGGTACCCTGGAAAATACCGAGAAAAATTTAGAGGCGGAAATCGATAGTACGAACAAAAGAATTTCAGCTAGAATAATCAAATTTGGCTGTAAAGCAAACTTATTAAAGTTCTATGAAGAATAAACTGACTTTTCTGAATTCCCAATAATTTCTTTTGAGTTTACTATGGAAAATATAGACAAGAATCAAAAAGCAATGTTATATATAGCTGAAAGCAGAATAAGCAAGGGACTAAATAGAGAATGAACAAAGCAGTTGCGTATTGAATTTTCAATGTAGGTTTACTCGTTCGAAATACATTCTAAGTGATTAATCACGTGTAATACTTTTTAATTAATTATTTCTGACAAAATAATCATTTTTTCGGTAAAGCTTGAAGAAAACGAAATACTACACCTACATTTAAAAGCTATTTATCTATTGCATACCTATAATAATTTCTTACCAAGAGTAAAAGGAATAAAAACTTTATAATTAATTATCCGAGATAATTATATTTAGTTATGCGATGATATTAACCCAAGTGAAGGTAAAGTCTAAACTTGTAACAAATGGCGCGTCAGAGAACTGCAAGTAATGAGTCTAACCAAGAAACAAGTAGCCAAGAGTACTGCTGTCCAGGTATAATTACACTGCGCGGTTCACTTTATACTTTGATTGATGGATTGCACGTCACAAAGCAGGCTTTGTCTGAGCCGGTCTGTATGCTTCATGAATTAACGCTATCCGATAATCAGGGCATCTGCACCCAAGTCTCGTCCTAGCTATGTCGACAGAAACGGTGTCGTTCAAAAACTGGCTCCGTGTTAACACCAAATTAGGTAACAATCATTCTTATGATTGAAGTATTTTATTTTGGTGTATAAAAATCTGTAATTATATTGCACGTAAGGCAGCATGAAGCATTACATTTAACTTGTCACTGTCTGCTGAGCTTTTTACTTTTGCATCAGCTTACTGTTGCAATTCTTAATTAATTTAATCTGTCACTTGAATTTTAATGACATTAATTTATTGGTTTTCCTGAAAAACCTAGTTTTCGTAGAGAAACATAAAGCTTGCAGGAATAGCAATTTTATTATACAAGTCGTTTTACTGCGTTTGGTTACAAGTATTTTCCAGGAACTAAGAATGAAATCAAGCAAAATCTCTTCTGTTACCGCTTTTGTTTAAAACGCGAACGATTTATTTGCAGTAATAATAATCATACCTTCACTGAATATCAACTTTCGCTTCAACACTAATCTTTAGATCAATCTTTATAAAATAGGCACCAATGATTTTTACATGTACCTTTTTTTATATTGTTCAATAAAGATCGTTCTGCCTATCTTCCCATTTTAGAAACTATTGAATCTCGAGTCACAAATAATTCTGATACGAGAACGAACAAATCTATCCATGCGTTTATAGAACGTGGAAAGCATTGCATCAATTACTATAAACTAGACTTAAAATAAGGTGATTGTTTAACATGCTTGACGGGGCACTTCAGTAGGTTGTATAGTAGTCGTTCATCGTTAAGTTTTATGAAACTCTGCAGTTGCACTGTCACAATGCCATTGATATATCGGGTTAAAGAGCGTCATGAAACTCAAGTTAAACGCACATTTAGAAACCTGAGGAATAGATCAATTCATGAAGACAAAACAGAGCATGATGATGAAAACAGAGCCGGAAACTACTTTAGGTGTTATTTACCTCTTCAGCCTGTAGATTGGCTTGTGTAGATTGATGGCTTAACATATTAGTGTTAATGAAGGTATTATTGATTATCTTAAGATGGACAATGTGGTTGCCGATGTTGTCGATTCATGTGGTGTAGAGGGATGGCGTTGATCTCCCATAAAAGCACACCTTGGTGTTATAACCGACTCTCTGGGTATCGACTCAGGCAGCAGAAGTCGGTTGAGAAAACTGCCAAAGGAGCGAAAACGAAGGTAAACTGGAAAGGCCATCTTGCTTGAAGGAAAGTTGTATCAACGACGACACGGACGATGGTGTAAGAGGATGGCTGTGGGAAATTTCGCAAAACCACAAACCTACTAACCCCCTGCACCCGGAATGGAATTTTGGTAAGCGCATTTTCAGAAGAGAGGATACTTAGCAGAATGCTTGCACCCCAACGCAAAATGAACTCGGGCTACAGAGCAAACCGACACTTATCCAAAACTTGACGAGATTGCAGATCCTCTGAAAAAAAGAGACGGAGACTTTACGTAGAATTTCTGGGAAGCGTCAGCAAAGCCATTGGAATTTCTCAATTTGTCTTACTTTTGTTTTTTCTCATACCTACAATCACAACAGGTACGAATTCTGGAGTCTAACGGGCATTAAAATAGAGCATTAGAATTTTCCAGTCTGTTTGCTTGCAGTATTTTTAGCAGTTACTGTTTTTGACCTTTGCCTAATAGGTTTTCTCTCACGCAGTAACATTCGGTATTCTGAATGTTAAGAGTATCTATTTATAACGGTTTCCGAGAATGCTGTTTTCAAATATTGTAACTATTTATTGTTAGGACAAGACTACTTTATAGCGGTCAAGGAAGATTTTCAGCTATAGGTTGTTTGAACGGTTGGAAAAACTTCTAGGAGAAGTTAGGAAAGCCACTCAAGTTTTCCAACTTTTCTTATTTGAGGCTCATGTGACCTTGTATGTAAATGATAGCAGAACTGTAGTAAAGAAGAACAATTCGTTCCACCTAGGTGATAAAGTGCTCATTAGCAAGAATTTCAGAAGATTTAGGGCGATCGCTAAAGTTCAGATAAAGAATATTTGATTACGAATAGAAACTTAGATGATCTACAATCCTTAATTACCTACTAATAGTTTAAACTACCAGTTCATATTTTAGTTTTGCTAATGTTATACTGAAAATTCTAATGTGCATACCTTGGCTATAGCCTCTTCGGGCAGAGAGTAGTGATTAAAATAGTAGTAATTAGAAGACTACGATTTCCAAACATCCGACCACCAAGGACGTGAGGGGTCGAACTATGTAATTGCATCAGGAAGAACTACAAAAAATGTATATAGTGAAGAAGTAGAGAAATTAAAGAAATATAGCAAATCAAAGTTGTAACACAAGATCTACGAAATTAAAATGGCACTAGACATTGATAGGATGGAAGAAGGAGCAAAATAACAAAAAAGTAGATGCCATTGGATGAACATAATAAAAAGAGGACAACCGGATTTCAGATGGCCGAATACAATAGAAAATACCATGGGAATCAATTATGGACAGAGGCCAACAATAAGGAAAAATTGAACTATAGTCTATACAGGGAAGGCTTTTGCTCAACACTGGAATTCTGATGGCTAAAAATAATAATCGAGAAAAAACTCTTGGAATGAATCGATGGGGTTTGGATTGAAAATTTCAAAAAATGAGTATTTTGTAGTATATCGGAGATCCTACTTAATTAAGACCAAATGATTTTGATGTGAATAAAGACGATAACACAGGAGAGAAATTACTAGCCAAAAAGATATTTCATACATGTAAGAAATTCGTTAGGAAACATTTCACACTTATAAGACCAAATAGCGTTCGAGAATAGAAATCAAGAATTGAGAAAGCAATTTTTAAAAGAAGGTCTAGAATGCTTTAAGACCTAATCTACATGTCTTAGGAAAAAATTGTTTAGAATGAAGGTGTAGTTCAACCCAACCCTAATATGGTTTTGAATAGTTTATGAGTTTTACATGTTCTCGTTTAAAGTGTTAAGATACCATTCTATTGTATTACAGTTAAGTCTCCAAATAGTTATTTATGTATTGTTGTCGGCGACTGCACGTTAAAGGTCCCGTCTGGTAGAATTTTGGTAGAAATTAACAAAAAATTCAAAGCAGTTCCATATTGACAAAGAAGAAACATTAATAGCAGCACATGAAGGCATATTTTCAGGTTATAAAGTAGTTGTTTATCAGCAATAATTGAATTAAAGCCTTAGTAAAATCAGTGATTCAGCCTATTTGAAAAATCAGTTAAAAGACTGAAGCAATAAAAGACAACCGATAAAAAGCAACGTTACGCAGACTGAGTGACAAGATAGATTGATAGACAGATAGATAAATAATTTTCTGAAAACCGCAATAAGTAGTCCTGTTGTTCAAAAATTAGCAAATCTCGAAGTTGCCCAAAAGAAGGCTTTAAAAAAGATCAAATTATTAGTTCAGAATTGGGAAAAGCTAAAAATATTTTATTGTAACGGTCGAAACGATATCACTCATATTACAGCTATGATGAGTGTTAAGATCAAAAAGATCAAAGAAATAAAACAATGCGAAATACGGGAAACAAATTCAGAAATTAGAACAGGAAAATGAAAATCTTGTGAAGCATATAAACAAAACGAAACAAAATGAAACAAAAATTAAAAAGAATGGAAGGGCGCATGAAACAATAGCTAAAGGATAAAAAGAGAAATAACTTAATTAGAAACGAATTAAAAATGGATACAGATGATAAAAACACCATCAAAACCGTAATGTCACATGGTTTCGAACAAGAATAAATGTAGAAACAGGATTAGTGCTGTTAAAATAGGCGAAAAACGTGCCTTTTAGAAATGAAGAACTTCGAGGATAAAATAAGGACTCTAAATAACAAAACCAAATTAGGAAATTACAAGAAGGGAGAAATATATATCGAAAGCGGCTTGACTCATACAGAGCGTAAAATACAAAAATAAATTAGGCGAAAAGCCAAACTAAAATAACTGATGGAAAAACGTAATACTGGTATACAACTTTTAATTATACACAGGAAGAAATGGAATTGAAAAGGAAAGAAAACAACCTAGAGGCGAAAGAAGATATGAAAGATGGACCGAATGCGAAAAACTATTCGACCACAGCAATAAATAGGAATACGAGCATGGAAAATAATAAACAAGATGGAATTATGTATGATGAACTAGGGAATCCGGCACAATGAAAATGCGACTGTGGAATGTACAAGGATTAACAGAAAAAGAAGAAAATTCATAGAAGAATTCGGGAAAAGTAATATACAGATTTTAGGCATCACCGAAACGAAAAAGGGAGCAGAAGAGACTATGCACATGGGAAACAGACATATTTTTACTTATAGCGATAAAGCAGAAAATGAAAGGGCAAGAGCAGGAGTAAGAATTATTATACAGGGGAATATACGATGGTATTAGAAATTGGAAAGCTATCTCAGAAAGAATATAGAAGTGAACAAAATAAATTGAGAGGACATAAACGACCTAGAAGAATTAGAATTGTTCTTTAAAACAAGCATGCTCAAATTAGTAAAATAAGTATGCGGAAAAACAACTAGGTGAAGTAAAAACTGCACAGATTAAGCAAGAAATTAAAATTAAAAAACGGTTATGGAAGGCATATGGTGTAATGAAACGGAGGTAGGAGTAGGATTGGTATCTAAGGAAATGTGATTTGGAGTTAACGGAGGGCTAATGATGTGTTATCGAGTATTTCTTCCAGCTCAGAAGAGAGGTGGGTGGCGTTGCCGAAGTGTATGGCTGGTGGGAACTTGAATTTGTATTTGGGGCGTCTTGACTGTGGGCTGGCAGAAGTACTCAAAATAGTAAGTGGGATCTCACAGTTAACGTCGATGGCTTTGCAAACATACCTAAGACTAAAACGATTCCAGTAAGGCGTCTATAGAAGAAACCCCGACCCAATCGCAGACCTTTTCCGAGGGATGGAAGCGATCAAGCCGAAGCATCCTCCTACAGATCCGTTTCTCTTTTTGAAGGAGTCTATTTAAAGGTAGGACTTTAAGGTACAAAATCAGGGGAATCGGTAGTTAATCGACGACTGGGCGAATAAATGTTTTATAAGTGTAGATAGGGATGGTAGAAAGATGCGGTGTGGCGGATTAGGCTGTGACCCAGATTGCGGTATCATCCGTTATGCACGTTATGGCAGAGTTATATTGAGGATAGTCGTGAGGAGCTGGGGGTAGTGGGATGTCATGGCAATACACAATAAAAAGGATTGGAGACAAAATTGAACCCTGAAACTGTTTATGATCCTGACGAAACCAGCTGAGACCTGGGAATTAAGGAACTTTGGAAGAAACCCCACGTGTAAGACCTTTTCGAAGGCACATTCCTCTATGTCACGGAAGGCGCTGGCGATGCATTTTCCTAAGTTTAGGGCCTTGGTGCATCGGTATAAAGTTGAAGCACGAGGTTTGTTGTGGGTCTACCCTCGCGGAAGCCAAAGTGAAATAGTGGCAGGAGATTGTCATTCTGGAGAAATATCTAAGTTTATCGGCCAAAATGTTTTTGAAACTCTCGACCAGGGCGTTGGAAGGGAGAATGGGGTGGTAGAAAGAGGACTGCGTAGGGTTTTTATTGGGTTTATGAATTACTACGACTGTGGCTGATTTTCATTCCGAAAGGAAAGAAAAAAGAAAGAGAAGTTTTATGGTTTCAGGTGAAAGATGAAGTGTTTTTCAGTCAGTGTGTCGTTGCTGGAGGCTGAGTTCTTTCCACTAAATAGGGTTGCCAACGTTCCATCCATCCAGATAGGTTTAAGCATTTCCGGGGGAAGTAGTGTCATTAAGCCCTAAAAGTAAATAAGAGGACAGCTATGAAGGACAATATGGTTCAGTCGTTTCGAATTTGTATATGGATGCAGCGGGCTTGAGCTTCGTGGCCTTGGAGTCCTTAGAAGATCGGCAAAGATTTGAGCTGGAGCTTGGGGGTCTGTGGCAATTTGGTCGTTGTAATTTAGTTAGGAGGCATGGCGGGATTTCTTCTGGCCTGTCATGGTTTTCAGTATGTTCCAGAAGAGGGAGCCATTCTGATAATCCAGACTAGAACACAAAACCGTCAAATTCGCCTCTTTAAACCTAATTGCGAATTTTGACAAATTGTCTGTAGACGCGCCTGCTCTCCCTGATAAATTTTATATCTTGTGGTGGAAACAGGAATTTAAAAGTTAGACAAAAACAAAAATTATTAAGCGTACAACGAATTTTGGCAGTTAGAGCGGCGGCAGCATACAACACAGTATCTACGGAAGCAGTGTTAGTTCTTAGTCAGGTTATGCCAGTAGATTTATTTTTAAAAGCAGAAGTAGATAAAAACAAAATTTTTAAGAATAGATCAGAGGGAATTTTAGAAACATTAGGTTTGCAAGGGAGGGAAATAGAAAAAAGAGCAAATATAGGCGATTTAGGACATCCGGCAGATATAGGTAAATTTCAATTTTTTATTGGAAATTTGGAAAAGGAGGATTTCATACAAATATATACTGACGGATCTAGATTAGAAGATGGTAGCGCAGGCGCGGATTTGTTATATATAACGAAGATAGGGAAATTAAAAATGTGAAATTTAAATTAGGATCGGGGTGCTCCATCTTTCAATGCGAACTATTGGCTATTAGAGAGGCATTAAAGTACATTAGGGAGAATAATTTCGCATTTAGGGAATGTACTTTAAATAGTGATAGCAGATCGGTATTATTAGCGTTACAAGGAATGCGGCAACCAACAAGTTTACAGGCGGAAACGTGGACACTATATAGGGAACTGCAAGATTCAGTTAGAATTAGATTTAGATGGATAAAAGGGCATATAGGAGTGATAGGTAACGAAAGAGCAGACGAGTTAGCTAAGCAAGCAGCTGCAGAAGTAGGAATTAGGGAAATATTTAATGTTGCCCCTAGATCATTAGTTAAAAGTAGGATTAGGCAAAATTTAAAAGATATTTGGAACGATAGATGGAAAAAGGCAACTACAGGTAGATTAACACAAAAATTTATTCCCAACGTAGAATTAATGAGAAAAATTGGGAGATTAGACAAAGATGTAGTACAGCTGCTAACAGGACATGGGAATTTTAGATCTTATTTAGTTAAAATGGGTAAATTAAACGAGGACGAAATAGGATGTACATGCGGAGAGGGTGAAGATACCGCGGAACACGTACTATTTACATGTAGGTTAGAAAGTAGAGCTAGGGAAATAGGAAATAGAAACTTAATTAAAATAGGTTATAGGTGGCCATCAAATATAAATGATGTAGATTGTTTAAGTAATAAAATAGAATGGTGGGAAGAATGAAAACGCTACGCGAAAAAAGTAGATAGATTGAAGGCCCCGACACGAATTTAGAAATTTATAGGCACATGAGTTAATATTTTTAATCCCCTCGAAACGCGCTAATGCCGCCCTACCGACGAAACCGGCCCACCACCGACGCTTAACCCTGCGGGCTTCGCCTCGAGAGACTAACCTATGGAACTCGAACCCGCCACGGACCTCCTGCCTAGCAACCTCGCCCGAGTAAGAGCGCTGCCCGGGGCTTCCAAGGGAGCGGGGCAACAATGGAGCTAGACGCCCTGTCCGTCGTTGGGCCGTTCGTCACGTAGATACGTCTCGTTGCCGGCTTCTGAGACGATGACTAGGTACCCTGACGAAGCAGCAATCCCGGACCGCTCGGGTTAGCTAGCGAAAGACGAGCGAAAAATGTCGGGAGAGAGCAACCGGGAAAGAAGAAGAGACGGCGCAAACGGTGGAGAGGTGAAGGTTGGTTGGTTGGTGGACTCGGGGGAAGGGATCGGAGCGTAAACAGGGGATTCATAAAAACATAGGCCTTTGAATTATCAAATAGGCAAAGAAGCAGTACGGTAGAGTGACCCTCTACGGCTCGGTGTGTCTTCTTTTATTAAACACGTGAAGATAGGGTCAGAGGGGAAAGGGGTTGGCGGGCTTACTATTGACAAGCGGTTCCGGACTGCTTGAGATGAACCAATTAATTGAGCACGTTTATTCACAGCATGTATATTATATAGCATAGTAGAGAATGTAATGTCGACGAATTAACGTATGATGGAACGTTCTCTACGATGCATTGCGATATCCTAATCGGATTTCGTATATTTACAAATTTACCTGTATGGATAGTGTTACGTTTTGACAAAAACGTTTTATTTATTTTTAATATTTATTTTTATTTAGTTTATTACAATTTATTTTCAGTATTTATTTACACTAACTTATTTATTTATTTACGCACAGAAGAATTTATTTATCACTATTTAACATTTATTTCGTTTGTAACTACTAGCTGATTGACTGTAGAACTGCCCTTGGCTCGATCAACGCAGCTTTATATTTGTTCCCGCGTTAGTTGTCGATGGGGCTAGAAGATTCCCGCCATTTTCCTGCACAATCGACAGTGGGAAGCTCTGGATAGTTCAAGACTTCTTCGGCACATTCGACCAGCTTGTTCGCGACTGTTCGGGATATTTTCTAGTATATTCGAGGGATAGCGCGTTACAATAGTGGGAGTGAGAGTATCTGTGGCGGACTCGTTTCCTAGAATTGTAGTAAGGGGGGACTTTCAGGCAGGTGTGTGTTGATGTGGTTCTGAAATCTAGGCCAATTGACGCGGTTTCGGTCTCGGATGGTTAGGATCGGGTTCAGCAGAGTAATGAGAGGTGGTCGCTTGAGATGGAAGTACCAAGGAGAACGGGATCAGGAAAGAATTTTGTTAAGGGATAAAATACAAGAAAGTGAAATGCGATACTTAAGGGCAGCAGCAGGTATTACAAGTGCTATATGTGGGAGACTTACAGTAAATCCGGTGGGCAACATAGCAGAACCAAGACAGCAAAGGTGGTTCGTTCATATAGTGAGATTAAATGATAATCGGCTAGTAAAATGTATATGGAAAACTGCTAAAGAGCTTGGTAATATTTCATTATGAAGTGTTTCTATGTTAGCTGTGCACGCATCGTGTTGACTTGCGCGCTGCGATATGTGTTGTAATTATAGCTGAGTAATAATGTCAGCGTCCGCTTCATTATATTATGTTGTTGAGTTCATGTTGTGTTAAATTAAATGTAATGTAAATGTCTAAGTGCTTTTTAGTTACTTCATTAAATGAAAAATAAAACAATTCAGTGCTGGAAAAACAGAGGTTGAACGGCAGACAAACAGAAATAATGGCATTGGGCGGTTCCATGTAAAGAGATCACTATCACCTAGAGCGAAAAAATTAGAGGAAAGCTGGAAATCGTTTTAATCACTTTTATTTGCATGAGAAAATGAGAAAATTTGTTTTACCCCTATTTTTTAACCCCGCTTGAGGTAAGGTGTTGATAAAACCGAACAATTCTGGGAATTCTGGAATTCTTTCAGTTTTCTTGAAGTACAGCCAAAACTGCACATGTAGTGAAAAATGTTACTACGACAATATTATAGACAATAAAATTCTGCGTCGATTAAGTACCTAGTGTTAAATTTTGATCATCAGGTGTAGGAAAAAGATGGCGACGAAAATTGCCCATTTTTATCCAATTTTTTTTTCTGCTTGGAGTGACCTTAATCTTGAAATAACTCGCTCAAAAATTAAAATACAAAAAAATTGCTCTAAATAAAAGTTGTAAAGCATCTATTTAGCTTTCCAAAGAGTACCAACAATTTCAAAAGTGTACAGCTCTTTATCGGCGACTTTCTAGCCAACAAGGTCGGCAGCTGCAAATACAAGTATGCTATACATGTGGTGATTATTAATTATTATCACTTTATTTCAATCTCAGACCGTGTCAACTGCTCAGAAACAAACCATCTACCAACCACATTAGTCAAATAATGAGTTCTTATGATTTGAAAGTAAATTAAATAATATTTACTGATTTATGATTAATTAATTATTCATGATTTGAGGACACAAGAAAATATGTTTGCAGAAAAACTTATTCATTTAGAACATTAATTGGACAAAAAGAGACAGGGTGCAGGACCCATAACCAATAGGTGTAAAGCTCAAGTGGACAGTAGTTATGGTATAACAAATTATATTTTATGAAGATAATATTAAGTTAAACCGAAAATGAACTTAAGAAAATGATATTTTTAGAGAACTCAACGAATGAAAATTCCATCATATGCTTTTTTTAAACATGTTTGGTTTCATCTTCTCCAGAGCAGGTTTACAAGATACTTCCTCGTCTGTTTCTTCCTCTTCAACAACTTCACCACCTTCTTGGATTGTCAATATGGCTTCTGATTCATCATCTGTTGGTGCACAGTGCGTGACCAGTTTGTCATCAGCTGCGGAGTCTTTGCATGACTGGCCTTTACACCCTTTGCAGACGTTTGTACATTTCATACCATTGTTCTTGCAGATGCAACTCCCATGACATCCTTTTGTGCACTTGCAGAACATAGAATTAATAAGTTCTTCTGGTGCTGCGGCTTTATCAGTAGTCAATGGGAGCAGTGGTCTTCCAACCCCAAATCAGAGGGTCCAGAATGTTCCCTTTCCACATTTCAATCTGCAGGTGGGTTCGAAGAGAATCATAGCATACTGCTGCCTCAGTCGGAGGAAGGCTCGCAAAATTGAATCTTTTTTCACAAGAGCAGTACTGAATATACCATATCGAATTTCATTGAATGCCATTTTTTAAGAACCATTGTACAAAGTAGCAATGAACTGCTGACCTGTCCTGCCAACTTCATCTTGGATAGCATCAGGCTTGCTAAAGATAGGCACAGCTTCCTGCAAGTGGATATTTTTTTCTAGGGTTTTGACGAATTTCAATTTTTCTTGAAGCGTGTAAAAATAAAATGCTTTTTTCACCTTATCCGAACTATAAAATATGCCAGCTTGTTTGCCTTTTCCTGGTTTCAGCAAATATGTTTTAGAGGGAACTGGAGCTGCCGCTGTCAAAAGTATGAGAAGATCCACATCTTCCCCAATAAAAATTACAGCATTTCCAGTTTGCTGACCAAGTTGAAAAGCATTACTGATGATTGTGGAATCAGCATTCTCAGCAGCTTGCATTACTTCAAAGTTTTGCGCTAATAGTCTCTCAATCAGCATTGTGATGAGTCAAGTGTCGCGCTCATTTGAAAGAAATCGCTTTTAGTCATCGTAGCAGTCATTGTTCCGTCAAAAACGACAAATACTGATGAGAATTTCCTCCTTCTACGTTCACGTTCAGCAGATTTAATACCCTTAACATTCTGGTGAAGATAGCCATCAAAGACCACTAATGCCCTATCTCCATGATGCTATTTCTCATACTTGATGTAATTGTCAATTATGGCAGAAAATGTCTCTCCACTTTGCCACGAAATTCATTGGAACAGGAAACCGCCAGCAATCACTGACACTGCATCTTTTAGGTCACTAGGATTTACCCTTTATCTTTTTCCTACACCCGATGATCAAACTTTAACAATTAGGTACTCAGTCGACGCAGAATTCTATGCTCTATAATATTGTTGTAGTGAGATTTCTTACTACTAGTGCAGTTTTCGCTGTACTTCAAGAAAACTGAAAAAAGTTCCAGAATTCTTCGGTATTTCAAGACCCTACCTCAAGCTGCGTTAGAAAATAGGAGCAAAACATATATTCCCTTTTTTTGATGTAAATAGAAGTGATTAAAACGATTTCCAGCTTTCTTCTATTTTTTTCGCTCTAGAATTCTAATTTCCCGCAACGAGTTAGGTGTTTATCAAACAAACAAATTAATACAAGAAAATCAAATTCACGAAGTCGAAAATTAAACTAAAAATTAAAAAGATAAAGATTATGAGAGAGAGACAGATATCGTGACAAATGAATAAATCATGAAATCTTGACAAAAAATTTAAAAAAAAGAAAGAAATCACATTTCAAGTAGTTGAATTTTTACTCACGCGTAAGCATAACTAAAATAAAAGGAAAATAAAAAGACAAGCAAATACCATGTGATACACATTCACTCATTTTCAAGTGGCATTTCTGCTCCCCCTACCCCAAATTAGGTTAATCATACACTGTACAAATGTGATAGAATCAAAGCCAACCCTGAATTCTATAATAATAGTTATTTATGCAACAAGTGAGTAAAGTGTATCTTTTTTTCAGGAGAAGGAAAGTTTGCCGCACGAGCCATAGGCGAGTGCGCAAATCCGTCGAGTGAAAAAAAGTAACTTTACTCACAAATTGCATACAAAACTTTTTTCACGTTCGTAATAAAAATCAAGAACTACTTACTTCAATAACAGCTTTCACGACGCGTCACATAGATGCATTCTAATTTCTGACAAATGCCAGTGTGTATCATAACAACGGCAGCCTCCTATGTGTTTAAATATTTTGCGTTAAAAAATGACACGTTACGATACTTTTTTTCACTCAAATGCGTGAAAAGGTGAACCGTTATGGCACTTTTTTCCCGCTTTTATCGCGATGAAACAAATGCATCCTTTATAAACGAAAATTAATGAAAAATGTTGCACTTTTTTTTAACGAACGTGAAAAAAAATAGGCTATACTATAGCTACTTTTATAGCGTCGCCCATGCATTACTTTTGTTCCATGCGGTGCACATCGGATCACGCTAATGCTGACGACTATTAAATTGATTCCATATGACTTTGTACTTTTGTTCTTGCTGCACCTATAGCTTTCTTTACGTATTATATGTATATAATATACATGATACATTCCATTTTAAATGATGAGCACTCGAGCCTCATTTTTCTGCGAGATGCAGAAATTATCAACTTCAAACGGCTGTAATTTGACAACTATAATTTTTTGGACTTTGTGCCCCTTTACCAAGGTTTCAACGATGTTGATTCTGCGGGGTCCTTTGGGAAAAATTATTTGAAAATTTGTTTATGTTCTAAAAAGGTTTTCGTAAATTTCACAGAGAGCTGAAGAGAAGGGTCATGGCCCAATGCCCAACCACTGTTGTGGGGGGGGGGGGGCATCGCGCGATGCTTCCCCCTTGGATCCGCCACAGTAATAGACAGAAATTTCGGTAATCTGCTAAAGTGAAAATTCCAGTATCAGGTAGAGATAGACAGTGAACGGAACAGCATAGACGTGACACAACACATCGACTTGGTGAGTTATATGAAATGCTGAATAGAAAAGAAAAATTAATTTTCTAGGAGGTAAGTAAATAAGAAATGATCAGTAAGGCGCAAGAAAGAAGATTTGGAGGAGATATTTTACCAGAAAACGATGAGTTTAATGAGCCTGTTAGTGATAACAGTATACTTTGTTTTTTTCGATAGTATTATCTGTCAGTGTCAAAATTCCCTAATGTATGTTGTCTAGAAATAAAATTTGCATTTTTAGAATACAACAACAATCAGAAATAACGAAGCAACTGCATGTTTTGCCAACTTTCAAGTGCTTTGACAGGTAGTATATTATAGAACAAAAAAACAAACTATACATATAGGAAAAGGCATTAAGATTATTAGATTTAAGAAATAAGCAAAAGGCACAAAAAATCGTAATAATATGTCAACTTACCGAATAGTAATAACTATGTCAACATAATTTAAAATATCACATAGCGAACTGTTCAATACATATATGAATGTAAAAAATCTATGATTAATTATACCTATTAAGTATACTTATGTTATGTGCAGAAGGACTTTTCGTAAACGTTTACTAATAGTCTGCATATTTCCATCTGAATATGGACATCTCTCAATGATTTCTTATATGTGTACGTTGTATACGAAACGGCGAAAAGAAAGAAATTCTACAGGTTTATCTACAGTGTGTGTTTAATGAGTAATGTTTGAAAGATTTATGATCAACGCAGGTCAGTAATTGTAATTGGATATGGAAGTTGATGGTTATCACATGAATTGGAATGCAGTGGCGACCACAAAGGAGCGACCAGTTACCATATATCCACGCATTCCATGTTTCTTATACGCGTGTAGATATCAAATAATAAATGCGTGTTTTTGCAGCATAACTGCTCTGGTTGTCTCCGAGTGTCCGTGAATTAAAACATCAAAGGCTGCCAGGAATGCTAGGCGCGACTGCACGCAATAACGACGACCAACTTGTATGTAGTACTATTCTATTATACACATTTCTATTACATGTTGTGTCGTCATCACCGTGCAGCCCGAAATATATATTTATATTATATGTAGGTTAATCAATTCGAGTTTATCTTCATTGACTGTAAAAGCTTTTAGTTTTAAATTTACGATGTAGTTATCTTTTATCTTAAGTTTGCTCCGTCATAAAACAACAATGTAAAATGTTAATACAAAGCTGTTGCAGTTAAGCTTAGCATTTGTTCATTCGTTATTTGATGTTTTTTCTCCACCATAAAAACTTTTAATAGTTCGTTACGTTTTAAATTTAGTGCTGACTTTTATCAAATTAAAAACACATGGTACCTATTTCCGACTTAAAACATTAAGTGCCCACTAGGTGTGCTCTGTTCTCCGAGTTTTAATGAATTAAAGTCATCCTTTATTAATTTACAGAATGATTATTATAGAGACATCGCTATAATAAAGATTTTTCTTTTATCGTGAATATTATCAAAATCAGTGAATAATTTCATATAAAAAGACCCAAATCTTTACAGAACCAGACTTCTAGAAGGGTTATTGCCTTCTTAGTGCTTCATTAAGAAAATTTGCATTAGGTGAGAACATCGCCGTATTTCATGAATTTCTGCTGTTAACTTTTCTATCGTAAACAATTTCCAGAGCTTAAAACAATTCCATAACACATTTAAAATGCTTTGTATATCTATTAAATAAAAGAGCCCCCAAGAAACTGAAAATTGATTTTCATTTATAAAAGTGCATGTGCAAACTTACCTAGTATCTTCATTAAATTTATTGGGTCATTTCGAGACTTTCTTACGGGGATAGATCAAACTCAACCCAAAGCATGCTTAGGTGATTTAGATAAACCTAAACCAGAAAGGAACTCTGTCTCTCTTACCATTGCTACCCAGAAACCAGAAACAATCATTTAAACGAACCTAAGAGACGAAACGTTATATCTCCATCGGTTAAATAGAGGTATCTGCAAAATTTTCAGTAATGTTACTGGTTCAGATCTGCAGTCACAGCTTTAGATAATAATGAAAATGATTAATCAAAACATGCTAGCCAATATTCCTCCAGCAGATTAGTGCCTTAAATTCTAGCAGCAAGCGAGTGGCATGCCTCAGTTGCTTGGCTGGGTCATGGATATCAGAAGCAACTCAAGGTTGATTTCCCACCGGAGGCGGGATACTGTTTTAGACCCCCTTCTGGAGTCGTTTCAGCCGAAGTGGTGGGTTTTACGATAAAGATAACATTCCTCTGTTCTCTTCCATCGCTAACGGAATCGAAAGATAGAGAATTGGTGGGTATTGATAGTGAGCAGTAGGTAATGGCACCGATGTTCTGGTGGAGGTAGCGTGATGATGGAGGTTAATTTAGAAGAAGTATGTTGATTTGGTTGCGTTAACTTGGCGATACGGAGTAATCTGCCTTGCCATTCTGTTGTTGTCTTGGTGACATGTGGACAGCTGGTTGGCACGCAAATGGTCCAGGTGCGCGTGGTTCAATGAAAAAAGATACAAGTAGTTTTCAGAGCCACAAGCATATACTGTGGAAGAGAAATTCGATAACGAACGTTAGGAATAAACGGTGGCAGTGGCAAAATGGGGACTTCGGGCTGGCAAACCTACTAGCACCACGGCCCGGAACGCGTTTGATAATCGCCTCTTACCCAAGGCAACGACGTACGTGAATACAGCGGTAAAGGGTCTGCTGGGCCCGGATATCTATGCCACCGCCATCGCCAACGTAGTGATTAGAAACGTAGGATATCAGGATATAGTGAGGTGAGAGTCGTTAGCTGGTGAACCCCGGTCACTGAGCAAGCAAATCATTACCGGCGTCTGAACTGACCGGACACCACGCGGAATTGCTGGATTGAAGAAAATCTGCTACAAGTGTGGACTTCACTTATGCCTTCCCTGATGTAATATGTAAGTTGAGAATTTGTTATGCCTTTGTCAAATATAAAATGGTATTCTCGAAGTAATAAATTACTAAACCGCATGAGTTTCCTTTATCCCAAGGGGTCACACCCACACAGCTGCAACAAGCAAGCACAAAAAAATAAACAAACCCCGAATTTTAGAAATCTAATAGGGAAAAAAAGTTAGTCGTAGTGCGGGGTCGGTGTGCGTCGAATGCAAGAGGCCTCACGCAAATTCGTAGTGTCAAAGTTGCCTTTATATGTGTTTTTTGTGGGGACCATTTAATGCAAATGAATATGCTATTTTGGTTTAATTATTATTATTGTTATTGTTGTTGTTGATAAGGCGTTACAGTGTGTAATTGCCGCTAATTGGTATCGCTGTCCCCCAGAGTGAATGGGGGGCGCTCGTTGTTTGAAGGGTTGTTATTAGTGTAGAAAAAGCACTAGTACAATCGCTAAAATTAACCGCATAGCTAGCTATCTGCTTGGAGATACACGATCGGGCGGGATCGTGTAGTCTACCTCGACCTGGAGGACAGGTGAGTCCTGCCAGTGTATGTGCCTGCACTATTATCCCACAGGAGGAGCGGTCTCCGGGGAGTTGCGTGCTATGACGGTGGTAACACCTGGTCGTCCAACGCGTCAGTTGAATGGCATCACAGCACGATAAGTGCTTGTTACAGGTCACCATGATCCAGGCGGTGCACTGAAGATGACGACCAACAACACCAGGATACGATCTTCTAGACGCGATGAGGGACGCCGCTGGCAAATCCTTCGCACTCCTGTAAGTTTTTCAGTGACGTATCTACTTGGTAAGAAATTAATGCATGCAACCTTTTTTGTAAAGGGGGCTTTGTTTGTATATGGTCCTACACTTAAGCGGCAACTCAATGAGGCGTGAAGTCGACCGACCCCGGTGCAGAGCAAGCATCCACACGGCTTAAAAGGGCCCCTTTAAGTACATGTGAGATTTATCGCTACGCATGTTATGCTTTACCTTATTCAAGTGGTTTTTGTGGAACTTTGAAATAAATACAAGCGTTTAAATTTATGAAAAAAATCTGTTTCGTTTTGGGTTCTACACAAGCGACAAAAAATATGCAAATGTATAACAATGCTACAACTCTAACAACTAACAACATAAAGGAAAAGTTTCAGGTCTGATTCTTTTCCACAAAGATGCGACACCTTTCTATGACGGTGTATGTAATTGGAAAAACTAATTCGGAATAAGGAAACTGAAATGTCTCCAAGTATTTCAGCTAAAACTAAAATATCTCTCGTTCGTTAATAGATTTATAGGCGTACAAGCTCTGAGCACGGGCAGGTGCTTGATATGATATCTCTTCCATCGCGGCAAGGTTGAATAGAAACGGTTTTTGGCGGTTAGGGGAATGCTTTTGGATGGAAAGCTTCTGTAAATTTTCTTATACTCTTTATCAAATTGATGATGTTTGTATAATCGGCTCTTCGTAGGTTGAGGCAGAATTCAGATAACAAATTGATATGCAACCAATACACCTTCTGGGCTTTGCATAGGCTACCATGGCGGCGCATTAGTGCCTGAAGAGCGGTCCCGTAGTTTGCCACGGATCCATTCTTTCTCTAGACCCGTAGACTGATCTGAGTTTCTAGATTAATGCTATAATCGGCTGGTAAATAGAAGTCTTTAAAATCACCTTTGAAGTGTCCCACTGTTGATAATTGGTTCAGTATCAGTTTAGAGTATCTTCAGTAAACGGTTCAAGTACGGCTCAGAGGTTATCTTTCTAAATGCATAACAGAGTCGAACTTTTACCATTCTTTCCAGAGAAGAAACTGGGTCCGTCTTACCGTCAAACTTGACACTTTACTTTGGCAAATTAAAATGGTCCATCTTCGGTTTTCCGGAGTGTCCGGAGTGAGAGAAGGAAAAGTTGATGTACGAATTTGTTGTAATAAGCAGGGTATAATTTGTGAAAAAAAATTGTTATTGGCAGCTCCCAACTCCGAAGAACCAACTTTAAAACTCCACTTATTAATGAAATCTGGTTCATATAACTATATTCTCTTAAAGATTTTCTTTTAAGGGCTTCTAGTGAAAGAGTCTTTAAAGAGAACTGGGTTATTAAACCAGCAAGAATAATGAAAATTCTAGATGCTGATAAGGTACAATTTCAGTTACAAATCTTACCACAGTTACTAATCGATTTTTGAAGGATTTACTGGTAAATAACACCACACCACATTAACATAAAACGATTTTTTAACTCAGGCTCTCAATTTAAATTTTCAATTACCTGAACATAAAGTTTTTAGTAGTAAGTTTAAATCGTGAACTATTGACTACCGATAGAACATACGGTAGGGCAAGGATCAGCAAATGCTCAATCTAATACAACTTGTGTCTTATTTAGCCTACGAAGCAACAATATTATAATTTAATTATAGGTCTACCTTTGCAGAAAAGAAAATCTTGTGGTATTTGCAGAGATTTT
Organism: Ignelater luminosus; assembly: GCA_011009095.1. NCBI lineage: Eukaryota > Metazoa > Arthropoda > Insecta > Coleoptera > Elateridae > Ignelater > Ignelater luminosus. Next base: position 783,531 of record VTPC01090141.1, read on the forward strand.
GTAATGTTATTTTAAAATTTTAGCCAACATTGTTTTTAATTCAGTCTTGATTATCAATTTTTTTCATCGAAAACATTTTTCAATTTGGTCTGCATAATGTTGATACGACACACACGTGAAGTTTCCGCTAAACTTTGTTTATCGTCCTGTAGCGGCGTAGACTTCTTGGAATATTGTCCCAGACCAAGTCCGTTTTAACATCAATTAATTTACATTAAAATTTTCCATTGTGCATATAAAATGTATTGCATACATATTCCATGTATGTTTCTTTCAAGTCTGACTTTTATTCTTTATTGTAATAATGGGTGCTCAAGGTTAATGAATTTAGGCTTATAATAATATTTCTTTATTAGTTTAAAGTTTTCATTGACGTCAGATACAAGATTCTGTAATTTTGTTGCCAGAACCGACACTTAAGGGGTTCAGATTGTATTACTGGTTTTTATATACATTCAGTTTGTTTGATCAATTTATAGCTGCAGATGTCCCCACCAACTTTGTTCTGTAAAAAGCAATGCAGACTTAACCTTCAGCTCTTTTTGGATCGTTTCATTTGGTATTCTGTGTAATCTCGTTACCCCCATGATCCTTCTCAGAAATTTCATTTCAGTTGCCTGTAGTTTGCTCTTCTGACTTTTGATTAGCGTCCATCTTCGCTTCTGTACGTGAGTAGGGGTCTGCATATGCTCTTGTAAACTTTTACTTTAGTCTCCCTCGTAATTTTTTTCTTACTGAAGAATGTTTTGTTTATCGCGTAAGTGTGTTTTTAATCTTTTTACTAATTTCCATGGCCTGTTTTCCAATTTCTTCTATTATTACTTCTAGATATTGAAAGGTTTTGACTTGTTCTATCCTATCGTTTCCTAACTTCAGGGTCTTCTTTTTCCACGTCTTCTTCCGATACCATTATTTTTGCTTTCGCGTTGTTTATTTGCATTACAGCTGTTTGTAGCTCTTCACTCCATACCATTAAACTTCCTGTAGATCTTGTTTACTTTCATTTATAATGACTATGTCGTCCGCAAAAGCACACTCGACTGTTTCAACTTTCTGCAGATGTTTATACCCTACGAACATCTTCGTTCTTCGATTGCATCTCTTAATTAGATCATTCATGAATATTGTAAAAAATGCAGGACTCTCATAACCCCTCCCTGCCTAAGTCCTTCTCTTATTGTAAATACGCCTGATCTCATACTATGACTTACTACGTAATTAGTACTTCTTTTATGTAGACTTTGGATTGCTACTATCAGGTTGGCCTCTAGTTTCCTGTCTTGGAGGCTTTTCTATAATTTATATCTAGGGACTGTAT
>VTPC01090141.1:785175-911532 GCA_011009095.1 Ignelater luminosus
GGAAAGGCGTTGGAAAGATTGTATCACTCTAAAAGGAGATTACATTGATGAATAAAAATGATTTTTGAAAAAAAAATGTTGTTTTCGTTGTTAGTCTCGGGACTTATTGAACGATGTGTTAGGTCTACCTTTGCAGAAAAGAAAATCTTGTGGTATTTGCAGAGATTTTGTAATGTTCTTTTAAAATTTTAGCCAACATTGTTTTTAATTCAGTCTTGATTATCATTTTCTTTCATCGAAAGCATTTTTCAATTTGGTCTGCATAATGTTGATACGACACACACGTGAAGTTTCCGCTAAACTTTGTTTATCGTCCTGTAGCGGCGTAGACTTCTTGGAATATTGTCCCAGACCAAGTCTGTTTTAACATCAATTAATTTACATTAAAATTTTCCATTGTGCATATAAAATGCATTGCATAGATATTCCATGTATGTTTCTTTCAAGTCTGACTTTTATTCTTTATTGTAATAATGGGTGCTCAAGGCTAATGAATTTAGGCTTATAATAATATTTCTTTATTAGTTTAAAGTTTTCATTGACGTCAGATACAAGATTCTGTAATTTTGTTGCCAGAACCGACACAAGGGGTTCAGATTGTATTACTGGTTTTTATATACATTCAGTTTGTTTGATCAATTTATAGCTGCAGATGTCCCCACCAACTTAGTTGCCTTTGTTCTGTAAAATGCAATGCAGACTTAAACTTCAGCTCTTTTTGGATCGTTTCATTTGGTATTCTGTGTAATCTCGTTACCCCCATGATCCTTCTCAGAAATTTCATTTCAGTTGCCTGTAGTTTGCTCTTCTGACTTTTGATTAGAGTCCATCTTCGATTCTGTACGTGAGTAGGGGTCTGCATATGCTCTTGTAAACTTTTACTTTAGTTTCCCTCGTAATTTTTTTCTTACTGAAGAATGTTTTGTTTATCGCGTAAGTGTGTTTTTAATCTTTTTACTAATTTCCATGCCCTGTTTTCCAATTTCTTCTATTATTACTCCTAGATATTAAAAGTTTTTGACTTGTTCTATCCTATCGTTTCCTAACTTCATGGTCTTCTTTTTCCACGTCTTCTTCCGATACCATTATTTTTGCTTTCGAGTTGTTTATTTGCATTACAGCTGTTTGTAGCTCTTCACTGCATACCATTAAACTTCCCGTAGATCTTGTTTACTTTAATTTATAATGACTATGTCGTCCGCAAACGCACACTCGACTGTTTCAACTTTCTGCAGATGTTTATACCCTACGAACATCTTCGATCTTCGATTGCATCTCTTAATTAGATCATTCATGAATATTGTAAAAAATGCAGGACTTTCATAACCCCTCCCTGCCTAAGTCCTTCTCTTATTGTAAATTCGCCTAATCTCATACTATGACTTACTACGTAATTAGTACTTCTTTTATGTAGACTTTGGATTGCTACTATCAGGTTGGCCTCTATTTTCCTGTCTTGGAGGCTTTTCTATAATTTATATCTAGGGACTGTATCGAAAGGTTTTTCTAAATCGATGAAGCCAAGTACGCCTTTTTTCCTTTGAGTATTGTTTTATTTATTATTTCTTGCATAGTAAACGTATGGTCTTGTGTGCTACGTCCTTTCCTAAAGTCACTCTGAGATTATTCTAACGTAGGTTCTATTCTGTGCTGTAGTTTGTTTTTTCAGTATACGTTCATACAATTTCATTATGATACTAAGCAGCGTTATTCCCCTATAATTTGAACATTCTTTGATGTCACCTTTTTTGTAGATGGGAACTTGGTATTCTTGCTTCTTTCCATGCTCTGTTGATAAGTGACAGTAATAGTTCAATCCCATCTTCGTTCATAACTTTGATCATTTCGAAGGTTATTTTGCCTTTCCTGTTTTCAATCTTAATTCTCTCCATTAGTTCTTCTAACGTAATATCACTGCCATTGTCATTTCCAGTAGTCATTTCTTTTATTGTTGTTCATTTACATTTATATTTCCTGTATTTAACAACTCCTAAAAATACTCTTTCCATCTGTGCATTATTTCTCGTCCCTCTTTTATCACCTGCCCTTTCTTGCTTCTGATACAGCCAGTTCTTCTATTTCTGCCTTTTCTCAATGTTTTGAGCGTCTTATAGAACATTTTCTGGTTGCTTTTACTATCTCTTTCAATTTTATCAAATTCTCTCTATGGTTTCTGTTTTGCTTCTAATATCATCTCCTTCACAAGTTTCCGTTGCTTCTTGTAACTCTCATATATTTTTTTCTGTCCTATTACTTAGATATTTCTGCTATTTTACTTTCTTCATTTTAACTTGTTCTTTTACTTGCTGTTTGTCTTTTTGTATTAGTTATTCTACCTACACCACACGCTTTTCTTGCCGAATTTAATGCAGTATTCTTGAAACCTTCTCATATTTCTTCCAGACTTTTGTTGTCGCCCGCTATTTCCTTTTTCAATTTTGCTTTAATGTATTTGTTGTATTTGTTAGCTATTTCTTGGTTCAATAATTTATAGAACTTTATTATTTCATATTCAAGTTTCTTCTTCGGACTCGCAGTGTTTATTTATGTAAGCTGCCAGTAAGTGATGGTCACTTCCTATTTCTGCGCCTCTTCGCACTTTGATATCTTTAATTACCCTTCTGTTTGCCTTTTCTATTAGCATGTAATCTATGATAGATTCTTCTGCTCGGTTTGGTACTGTTTTTGTTATTTTGTGTATGTTCTTATGTTCATAGAAACTATTCGTTATAATTAGGTTATTAAGTTGACAAAAGTCGAGCAGTCTTTGCCCTGTATTATTCCTTGTTTCTCTCTAGGTTTACCTAAAACTCTTCTGTAAAGTTCGTTTTTATTTGTAACTCTACCGTTCTATTACTAATGTGAGCTCTTTCCAGAATCCATTTTTAATTTCAGTCTTTTCATCCTCGTTTGGTCTGTATACCACTATAAACGTATCTAAATCTTCCTCGTTTGTTTTAAGCTCAACAGTTAATATCCTATCCGAGTGCCTATGCCATTTTTGTAGTTCTTTAGTTCTGCTATTGGAAATTATACATCCTGCTCTTGCTTTCTCTCTTTTCTCTTTTGCCACACCACTATAAACCAATAATTGCCCATTCTGCAACATTTCTTCTCTTGTTACCTTTTTTTTTTTGCTTCCGTTATGCCTATTATTTCTAGCTTGTATTTGGAACTTTCATTGCTAAGTTCTATTTCCTTTCCATTAATCCCTCTTATGTACCATGTTGCAAGTTTCCACTACTTTTTATTACCATTCCGTTTATTATTTATTTTATTTTCCCTCAAGTCATTAGTCCTTTTTCTCGCCTTGTCCGTTTCTCGCTTGTCTTTAATGCTATTCATTATTTGTACTGTTAGTTTTTGATTTTTAGTGAGCCTTCAGCTCCCTGTTTCATTTCCATACTTCTCCATTAATTACTAATTTTTGAAACCCTATTTTAACTGTTTTCTTTGTTTTTTTCAACCTTTGCTTTAAGCCTTATTTCTTTTTGTAAACTTCTCTGATGTTCGCTCAGTTGATCATTTATAAATATTTTATGTTCTCTAACATCTTTTAATTTGACCTTATTCTTCATAAGTAGATGTTTGTGGTTCCTATCTTTTAGTTCTAATGAACAGGTCTTTTCTCCTAGTTTGGTTGCTCTTTTTATTTCAATATCTATATCCAGACATCTTTTGATGAATCTTTGCACATCTTCCTTCAGCATTTCTTTTCATGATTTGTTTCTATCGATAGACCCTGCATGACTGCATTATTTCTCCTTTTTCATTTTTTAATCTTTCGATCCTTTCCATTGTCTGTTTTAATTCTCTTTTTAGTTTCTGGTTTTTCTTGATTTGTAAATTTTCTCGTTTCAGTTCTTGTATTTATTTCCGTTAGATATTTATTTTGTTCATCTTTCAAATCTTTTATGAATCGTTGCATTTCCATTATCATATCCAATTTGTCTTCACTTTTCTCTTTTTTGCTTGGAGTTCGTTTAGTTTTTTGCTCCTTCCAAACATTAATGACTCTCTGAGCTTTTCTTTCTTTTACAGTCGATGATAATTTCTTCCTCGCTACTCATTTTCTATCGTAATCCGGGCCTGTTCACTTTTATTTTATTAACTTATCTTCGTGTTGCCGGCGTTATCGGCTGTACAGAGCAATAAGCGCTCGACCTCAATCGACTCGTTAGAGACCAGGCCCCTCTCAATGCACTTCATCTTATTTGTTTATTTCACTCAATCTACGTCTCACCTACAATTTCTTCTTTTGTAAAGTTAACTTCTTGTTTTACAAACACTTTCAAACACTTTCACCACCTATTCTCTTATTAAAGCGCTTGAAAATTCCCACTTTTGGGTTTATTTTTCGGAGCTATTAACGGATACTGCTCGTTCTTTCGACGTCAACCGGTGAATTTTTTTAGTGATATGAAGAGACAATGCAAACCAAGCATTCGATCAGTACATGGCATGTTGTTTGAGCCACTTTTGTTTTTTATTTTTTTAAAATTAAAGCTTTTGATTATACCCTACGGCTTGGAGTGATCACCAAACATGATTATCCGGTGTAAGTTCTGCAGTGCAGATTAGCTGTGCACAATGTATTTTTTTGTGACTTTGTTTGAGCAGGAGCATTGAGTTTGAGTCAGTGTAACTTCTCTTGGTAAGTTTAGAGAGAGTTTAAGTACAGAGGGTTTACTGCTATTTTAGCGTCTCCGATATACATGCAAGGTATTTCTGATGAGGAATCACATCAGCAAATGCAATAACCTTGACGTAATTCCTATTGACTGTGACACATTCAGGAAATCCCTGAGGACTTTTCTTGTGTTTCTGTTTCAATTTAGAACAAATTATCTGTGAATTCATCCTTTCTCCGGCGTTCGAGCTGCTGCGAACACAACCTTTAGATCTGCACGGGCGTAAGGAGTCTTTTCCGGATTTTGTCCGTGACAGTTTCTAACACTGAAAGATTTATTTTGGAAAATATCCAGTCACCCTGTAAAGTAGGATTTAATTTTAGAGCACTATTGCAATAGATTAAGGAACAAAACAAGAAGCTCAGTTAAGAAAATATAATGACTACCATTATCATGTAAGAATTTTAAAGGTTTAACGACCCGCAGAAAAAAAACTTTCGTTAGTAGTCTTCAGTGTTTTCTTTGTTTTAATTACGTAGGATAAAACTAACTTGTGCACTTAAAAGAGGAACTAGCTTAGAACGAAGATTTAATCGTTTTGATATATTTCTTTTATCTCAATTTTTGGTTTAATTCGATTGCACCCTATACGTAGCTACACAATATATACAATACATACAATAAATACATACAATAAATAATAAAAACCTATTAAGATATACGAATTAAGGCAAGTATATTAAAATCCATTGACAATATCCATTTTATGTCTAGTTTGTGGAAGCTCAGCTTAGTTAATTACAGAAATCGTAATAAAAAACAACCACGTGTAGCCAACACCGCAATTTTACATTAAGTCTACTAAAACTCAAAGACTAGTTATTATCTACCGTGAAAATGCATCTGGTAATCTAGACGCGTAAATACCAACGTTCTTTAATGATATTGAAGTCTGTTATATGTTTCTTAATGTGTTGCTTCGAACTATGTTAAGTTTTCAACAAGTAGGTATAAGAGTAGTTTTACATAACAGATAATTATGTAGCAAAACTAAATTTTAATATAACTACTACGGTGAACTTGTTTTTATAGTATCATTAACAACAAAGTGTATAATTTATTTAGATTTGAATTAACGATTATGTTTTTTTACTGTTATATCGTTTAAAATAACAGAATTTGCATAAAATTTAATACCACTAATTAAATTACAGTATTTACTGCGCATTAACTTTGTTACAAACGGTTACAGTTTGAGTAGGGTTTTAATGGTAATGTAGTATAAGACTCTTTTATTTCATTTATTTAGTACTAAATGTATATTGCAATGTAATAAAAAGCTTGTATGATAACGCAAAGCATGATTTAACTGCATGTAACGTGCTGCGACATTAGTTGCTATGTATTTTCGTATATTCATAAAGATAAAATATAATTTATGCTACTATAAACTATTACAAGGCAATTTTATGGTGTCCACCTGCTGTAATTGGATTGTCATTTGTGACATTTTTGATATACAGCTAAGCATATTGTGACGCTTTTATCCCTGCTTCTAATTAAAATTGCGTTTGTAAAATTCAGCGAAGGCGTCATTCGACATTTCAACATCCATATAAATGTAATAATTTACAGACCTTACTCTTTTCTTATTTCCACAGCAATAATTTATCTCTTATAATTGCTGATTAGTTTCCATACCTGGACGCAAAAATCAGTCTTTGTTTTGCAGCAGAAAACTCATGGAAATGTTAAACGTCTAGCGCTAGTTAACACACAGAAAGGTAATATATAATTTTTAAATTAATTTTAAGTAACCTTAACGATACATAATTCTTAGTTTAATGTAGATTAATTCTTGGTAAGTTTAAAATTTATAGATTATAATTATGAACACACCAAGTATTAAGTCTATTAACCTGTCGGCTGTTTTGAAAGTCCCACACTTGGTTTAAAAACCATTAATATAAATCTTTTGATTTTATCTCTATTTCAAAAGCGAGAAGTTCTTAAGGATCCAGAATTAATTGCTTGTCTACTTATGGTTTAAAAAAATTATCTTGTATCTTCAATTTTTTAAACTTGATACTAACATTAATTCATTATTTGAAATTCAAATTAATGTAGAAATTTTAGAAAAAGAAAATTTTTAATATGAAAAAAAAACAAAAGGTGATGTTTCTTACATACTAGAGAAAGGTTCTTGTAATTATAGAGTTTTAATTAACAACAGTTAATTTAAGTCAGCTAAATTAATAAAAATAAACGTAGGTACGAAAAATCAACGTAAGCACAATGTTTTCGCAGAAACATTCCTACTTTCATTTTGTATCAATAAAATTAAGAAGAATTTTAGGGTGAATCCTGATTGCATAGCTAATTTTAATAGTTTTCCATTGTAAATGAATAGAAAAATTCTTAAATATTCTTTGACTTAATTATTCGGTTGAAGAAACAGAACGAATATCGTGATTAAAGCTACAACCATAACGCATTTACTTTTGTAAAGGTAGCAAATGCTACATTAAATTTATAGTTTCCACATTCTAATTTATGAAAAACAGTAGAAAAATAATAAACCTTAACCATGAAGAATTTCTCAGTATTACTTCTTAGATTGTTACAGTACATAAGTCAAAACAACATAGAAGGTGTAGCTGCAACTAATATAAGTGATGAATATGATGATAGTTCGTCGTTCATAAAATAACAAAGTAAATATTAAAATGGAGCTAGGAAGTCTCTAGCCTACGAGCTACGTAGGAAGAATCCTAGATGGTTATAAAAATTCCTAAATTTTTAAAAGTTGACCTTTCCTTCAAACGTGAAAAAGCTGTTTAAATTGCTAAATACAACGAGATTGTCAAATAGCCGTTTTGAAAATTAGATAAAAATTTGATAAGTGGCTTCGTTTACATTTGTATAGGTTTATAGAACCATACACATTCTGAAATCTCTAAGATATCATACATTCAAATGGAAACAGGGAGCTGAATATTGTACAAACTTGTAATCCTACCCGTCCATTACCTGCTCTTGTGAATGATCGGAAGATCGGTTTCCACTATCAACATTCTCTTTACAGCTCTGCGTAAAATTCAAACATCTGTGTGTTCTAAATATATTTAAGTCAGATATCTAGTGGTATCTATTGTTTAAAAATGGAAATGAAACTTATTAGTTTTTTTGGTAAAATCCATTCTTTATTACATCCTTTAAATATATTGTTTTTATAACATACTTAACCAATAATTGTTATGTTAATTTAAAGAGTGCAAAAAAGTCTTCAGTTCTTTATTAAATATTTTATTGATAATTTAAAGATTAATTGTAGATGCGTTTAGATTTTCCCAATAAGTATTGAGCGTTAGCCATCGTTTTGCTTAGCTAATTCTTTTCTCTGCCATAGCCGGTTCCAAGACCGGCTGAGAAAGGAATAGGGTTGGGTAGTCGGGTACCCGGAAAAAAATATGTGAAAATAAACGGAAACGAATAACGAATATAGGATGTTGGAATGTGCGGAGTCTAAATAACAAATACCAAGAAGTTTTCGTGGAACTAAAACAATTCAAAATGGATATAGCAGTACTAATTGAAATTAAGAAAAAAGATCAAAGAAATGAAATAATAGATGAGTATATCCACTATTACAGCGGAGTAAATAAAGACCAAAGAGCAAAAAAGAAGTCTCCATAGCAATAAAAAAATATAATAGATAGGTTAAAACTTGAACTGCCATAAACGAAGAAGACAGAAGAGAATATATGAGACAAACTTATGAAACAAAAAAAGAAATGAAAACAAGAAAAAACCAGTTCTGGCAAAATAAGTAAAAAGATACTTACTTGGAAGTTCAAAGGCAAGAGAGGCATGGAAAACGCTGAAGAATCTTCTACAAAATACCCATAAACGGGTAAAGATAGAACCAATAAAAAGAGACGAATGGATAAAATACTACTCAGAGCTGTTACAAGAAAACAGAAAACTATACATACCACCATCTTACGAAAGAAAAGAAAGGCAGACACACGTTGAAGAGATAACTAAAAATGATATAAGAATTGCGATAAGAAAAATGAAAAACAACAAAGCAGCGGGCCCTGGAAACATACCGGCAGGACTGATAAAGCACGCCCCTGCGGCTTTGATACAAGGACTAAAACTAATATTTAACAAATGTTTATTTGGCGGGAAAGTACCGAGTGACTGGAAAGTGGGTCACTTGAGCTCCATACATAAAAAGGGGAATAAAAAAGACCTCTATAACTATAGGGGAATATGCATATCATCTTCTGTGGGTAGGATGTACGGGAAAGTCATTAAAGAAAGAATAGAGAAGCAATTGAAGACATCTGAAGAAGGGGGTGGTTTTCGTCCGAGACGTTCATGCACTGACAATCAAACAGCTCATAGAAAAAACAATAGCATATAACTCTAAATTGCACATTGTATTTGTGGACCTTTCGAAAAACTTATGATAGCGTCTCAGCCAATAATCTATAGAAGGCAATGGAAAAGAACGGAATACAAAATACCCTAAAATCACTCTACCAATACAATGTATGCAGAATAAAAACAGGACAAAAATACCCATTACCATTTAAAGTAGATAAAGGTCTTTGACAAGGTTGCTGCCTTTCACCAACCTTATTCAAAATTTATATAGACGAAACCCTGAAAAATTAGAACAAGAAATGTGGAATAATATGAGTAAAATGGACGAAAACAACATCCACAGCCTTTTGTTTGCAGATGATGAAATAATTTTGGCAGAAGACAAAGAAGGCCTCACTTATATGATAAAAAAGCTAGAAAAAGAATTTGGAAAATGGGGATTGGAGATTAACTACGATAAGACGCAATACATGGTCATTGGAAACGCCGCCGTAGACGATCTAGAAATTGCCAAATTTCCATAAAACTAACTAACGAGTACAAATACTTGGGGGTTCCTTAAACAAACAGGATCAGACGAAACACACATAATAAATAAAATTAAAAAAGGAAAAACAATAGCGCGACAGTTACACTCAGTCATATGGAACGACGACATTACAAACAAAACTAAATACCAAATCTTTAGAACAATAGTGGAAAGTTTTTCACTGTACGGTTCGGAGACATGGGTGGTAAATAAAAAAATGGAAAACAAAATAAACACAATGGAAATGATGTTTTGGAACGGAAGCTGTAGACAACACTAAGAGACAAAGTTCGAAACGACTTTGGTATGGACATATGCGAAAGATAAATGAGGCACGAATACCGTTGAGAGCTTGGAAATGGAAGCCAAACAGAAGAAGGAAAAGAGGACGTCCGAGATTATAATGGAAGAGACAGGTGCAAATAGCGATGAAAAAAAGAGACCTCAACAAAGAAGATGTAAATGATAAGAAGAAATGGCAAATGGGATGTGGTAGATGGCGATATGCTGTACAAGATCGCGGATAAGTAAGTCAGTAATTAAGTAAATAACTATTTTCTCGTTGAGTCGAGAGAATCGAAAGCTGCAGATAAAATTTATTTGTTAATTTAAGAAATTATTAAATTGAATTTATAAAGAAATAATCGATGGAATTTTTCTATTTAATCTATTTAAAAAAAATCTAGTGGCACCTTTTAACTATGTATTTTTTCAAATATAAAAAACGCGTAACTCTTCCATAGCCGGTCCTAAATTCGTGTTGAAAAAGGAGATGGTTGGAAAGGTTGGGTATCAATCTTAGGCAACTGCATTGATATCGATCAGGTGTATCTCATAAATCCTAAGTAACTTCAATACAACTTGACAGTAGTTGCGATATCAGCAAATCCTGTCCTAGAATTGGAAGAATAGGGACGAGCTCTGGGCGTCTTAAAACCTGGACAAATTGACTAAGTCTTAGAGCTCCAGTAGAAAATTCTCAGATCTTTCTAGAAAAGGGTTGAATCGATGGATCCATTTGCAAAAAACTCTAAGAGCTAGCTTTGGAATTTGGATGGTAAAAACGTAAGCGGCGTATACCTGATAAAAGAAAGCTAAAGCAGAAGTATACATAACTTCTTTGAATGCCATAAATGAGAGGATAATTACCCTAGATGTAACGCTGTATGGAAAGAATAATATAACAGCAATAGGAGTCTATCGTATGCGCCCACGGATGACTCGGCAAAACATGAATTCTTTGAACAATTAAGGTTGGGATATTCCTATATACAAACGTCATAAGGAAGTACCCCTACTTTATTCGAACATATCTCAAAAAATAATTGATCTCTGACTATCAAATATACCTTGAAATAAAGAAGAGACTTTGAGAATTATGCATAGGCCATTTTAAAATGTGAGAAGTCGCAGATTTTTCGAAAAACCTAATTAAAAAATCAGTAGTTTGAATCAGTGATAAATTGACTGAAAATTAGTTAATTTAGACCATATACGGGTTGTCATAGCAATATAAAGTATCTATGCATAAATTAAACACCACGCTTTACGAGATCTGAAAATACCACGCCCAATAATAAGCTAATCTAGGTGTATTGTGCGAATAAAAAAATACGACAGAAATTAATAGATTTAGAAATGGCGGTGAAAAATACAGACAGGTAATTTGTTTTGGGGGTTGAAAGCATGCTGACGGTAGACGATGTTGGTCTGGCTTTCACCTACAAGAGGTCGCTGTGGATTACCACCTTTTTTGTCATAAATTTTGTGGCAAATAAATTATACTTTGAAATAACTAAAACTTCGTACGAAGTGATTATATATGGGGTAAATCCACTGATTGCTTCCCGTAAAATCTGGTCATAGGTTCTTTTTAAACGGAAAAAAAGAAGTGTATATCTTTGTTTAGAAAACAGGTTATTATAGTTTTCGTTCATAATAGCAAAGAACAGACCAAAAACAACACAGATAGTGAAGCTAAGCATGCTAAATTTAACATAACGGTAGTAGTAGTGTGAAATAACTCAATAGATACAAATAACACAGTCCCATATACCTCATCTTCTTTGTCTGGCCGGTACCGACTAGGTATGCGATAGATAGGTTCTATTATACAATAATTTTAACTTTCTTCCAAGAAATCTTTTTCTAATTATAAATATAGTTTGTACACTGATATTATATTTTTTTTAATATTATAAGGAAATAAAAAAAACACTAAACCCATATGCATATCTTTGATTACGTATTTGTATTTCCATCTCTTTTTTCGTCCTCAAGTATGCTACATCCAGAAGTTATACATAACCAAAGATGTGCAAATGGTTTGTGCTTTTTCACTTTCTTATGATATTTAAAACAGAGACAAAGGGACTAAGAGAGTACTGTACCCTTTTTGCCGTTCTCGCTTCTTTATATCACAACCTCCCTTTACTACTCCCACAACTATATTTTAAAAATTCAGTACTTAGTGGTAATATGAGTAAGATAAAAGCTTACATTTAATTTACATTAAACGCAACAAAATAAAAAAATTCAAAAGTTTATTCATACTTAGTTAAAATTTCCCTCTTCATTCTGTCATTTAATAAGTACCTATTTTTCTTTTCTAACCCGGGAAATTTAAATTTTAAATTGAAATACCACAATACTTAAGTTTTCACGCCTAATATCAAGCTAGTCGTCTGTTATATAAATCTAAAGCAGCTACAAAAATAACCAACTGCACAAAAGCACCTACTACCGTAATTTCTCACAACTGTGGCTCAATATGTAAAAAGTATTATTCTGTCAAAATATTTAGAAATCGTTTGCGCTCGGAGTTTGAACAATAAACAGTTCAGACGCTGCATATTGCACCACAGATGTGGCGCAGGAGTCAGGGATTAGGACCAAAGTTTTGGAAAGTTAATTTTAATACCCCTATCCTTAAGTATTGGCATGACTACGAAACGCTGGATAATTGAATTATTCGTAACAACTTGTAAAGAGAAAACACTCACTAAATAGGAAAAAAGAAAAAAGAAATTCGAAGCACGAGGCGCAAGACAAGCGTGACAGTACACTTGTACTTATAGAAAAAGGCAACAACCAAGTAAAAGAAAAAGCCTACCGACCATTATTCATGATAAATAAATTTAGAAAATTGCTAATAGCAGCCAGAGTAGAGGAAGAGATGAGAGATAAAGAAGATCTCTCAGACAGACAGTTCAGATATAGAAGAGGGAAATCCACGGTCGATGCTCTAAAGACAGTACAAAGAATAGTCGAAGAAGCGAATGACGGCGACTATAAATACAGAGATGCATGCGCCAAGGTAGCGCTAGATGTAAAAAATGCTTTTAACTCTGCATCAAGGCGTTGGAGAATAAGCCCTTACCTCATTAAGATAATATGTAGTTATTTCACCAACAGAAAACTGAACATCAGTAAGAAGCGGCAAAAAGATGTAACATGCGGAGTACCGCAGAGATCGGTGCTAGGCTCGCTCGCCTTTGAGGACGACCTGGCAATCGTAGCAAGGGCAAGAACAAAAAAAGATTTGGAAACGAAAATTAGTCATACCAGTCTGCTTATTCGTGATTAGATAAAGACAAGAGAACTACGGCTCAAACCAAGGAAAACAGAAGCAGTTCTCTTGGATGGTAGAAGAAAGGTTACACTACTGAATGTAGAAAATGAACAACATACGCACATTCAAACGAGTGAAACAATAAAATATCTTGGAATACAGTTCAGTAGGAAGATGACAATAACGAGCCACATAAAGAAAGCCACAAAAAAGCTGCAAAAGCATTAGACAGAATAATGTCAAACAGAGGAGCTGCGCTGAGAAGCAAAAGAGTACTAGCCTCGGTAGTACACTCCATATTACTATAAGGGGCGCCGCTATAGCAACGAGCGTTGGAAAAAAAACAGAGATGCTAAAGTAGAATACTATTAAATATCTGTTCAGGGTATAGAACACAGGCACTACAAGTACATGGAAAACGAAAGAACACGGAGATACGCGAAGAAAGAAACCGAAATCAATAGAACAATAAAAGAAAACACTGCAAATGCGCGACAGACTCGATGGACAAATCAAACGTGAAAAACGGAGTGGACAAAAAAGCTAATACCAAACATCAGGGAATGGGCAGAAAGAAAACATGGAGAGGTGGATTATTTCCTCACACAAATACTGACGGGGAATGGATGCTTCGCGACGTACTTAAAAAATTCAAAAGAATGGAGCACGATACGTGCTGGTACTGCCCACAAGTAGATACGGCAGAGCACACACTATTCCAATATGTAAGATGGGATAACCAGAGAAGAATCATAGAACATATAACCAAAGAACAAATAACAAATGGGATTACATCACAGCGCAATTACGAAACATAATTAAGACCAAGAAAGAAGAAAGGATGAGGCAAAACTCCACAACCTAATTAGATAGAGTAACATCAACAGAAGACACTAGAAATAACAATGGACGAGTGTTGCGAAATAATGCGGCAGCGGTTCCGTACCGTATAACACCAAAAAATAATGTCTGTCAGTTAAGTAATTGACCATTAAAAACTTTTTAAAGTGCAGAGTGAGAAAGTGTCCGTGCAATAAGCTTTTGCTGATCTAAAGGTCTTCGGCATACTTTCAAGTTGTTCTAAGGCTTCGTTTATGCCCTTGGAAACTGTTAGAACACCATATGAATATACCATAGCAAATGTAAGTCTTAATCACCCTAGGATTCCATCTATGGACTTCTGGAATGCGGCTGGCGCATTGGTTAACCCAAATGGAACTCTTATGTTGGTAATGACCATGTGGAATTATAAACGCAGTGTATGAACGACTTTCCTTTTCTCTTCGCAACTGGAAATAACTAGATTTTATGTCTGACGTCGTAAAGCATGTGTTACCTGCCAATCTTTCCAGTTTAATGTCTATGCGCTAGTGTACGTATAATGATGTGTCTCAGTGACAGAATCTACTTTTGGGCATATACTCGTATTAGTTACCTTAATAAGCGACCTTACAAAAAAAAGCTGATGCTGATTGACAAGTCATAAAGCAAGGCAATGCTGAATCTTACACCGACTTACCTATTGACATGAGATAAACAAAAAAATCTAAAAATTGGATCATTAAACATAGATTTTTTAAAATTCATTCAAAGATAAATAAATAAATACACATTTTAGAATTCTGATTTACCATCATGATAAAGCATACGACCTAACCAATATAATAATAGCGAACAATAAATAATGCAACAAACAAATAACCAAGATATAAATATATGAAATTCATTTAATACAACAGGCCAATTTTAATCTGAGTTCATTGATAAGAAAGTAATAATAAAATTGTGACTCACTGCTTTTCAAGAAATCTCAAACAGAACCAACTAATTTTTAAAATACAAATTCTAAATTATTATGATTTGAACTTTCAAATCAAGGACTGTTACAAAACGGAAACCAACACAAGTGAAATATTAGAATAAAGCCATAAAGGAGTTTCTAATAGGTCTTCACAAATCTCTTAATTTACAACCTCTTTTGTTCACTTATATTTCAGTTCTACCTGCTGCTCTTCTCATATGCTTCGGCGTTATCGCAAAAATGGAAATATTCTTCTCATAGTATTAAATACAACCCAGGAATGTTGTTAAACAGATTTCTACAACTGCAGTTTTAAATTTAGAATAGTATTTCTGCTAGTTAAAAGGGTTCAGCATCTCCCGTCGCAAAATTCGCTTTCCTTATTTATAGGTACTTCTCCTTTTACAATATCCCAACCTTAACCGAAGTAATAAAAAACATATATAACAGACGAAACATTCTACGAAAGAAAGATATGAGTGGGAGAGTAGTGGGAGAGTAGTGGGAGAGTAGTCGCGAGGAAAGTTAAAGACGCGATTGTTGGATAGTACAAACAGGAGATAATAACGATAATGATTTAAAAATAGAACCACGTGAGCAACTAAGGTTAACAATAAAAGATGCAGTCTTTGAGCACAAAAATCAATCGTAAACACAACTAGTCAAAATTTAAAAAAAGATGAACAGAGTGCAGTATGCACATCAAATCATTATTAGTATGAGCGAGAATTTTAGTAAAATATAGAGAGAGCAAATCCATTAGTTTTAGGGTTTATTGAGCCTAATTCAAGTGGAAAAAGTTTAACCTACAAAGTACTGAGGATGACCTTACAACTTTCTGCATAAGTTGCGGATAGCGCAAAGAATGAGGAAGGATAGGTCAGGAGATATAGAAGAGACATGCAAAACTAAAAGAAGTAGTATTGTCGGCTGGTATTAGGAGTGGAAAAAAATAAAACTCACAAAAAGTACTGTTGGGACCTTAAGTTATAAAAATTATAAAGTATAATAAATGGCTCAATTCACAAGGTGTGGAAAACAGAAAAAGCACATGCAAGACAAAATAATAAGTCAAGCAAACGATAAGAAAAATAAAAAATGATTTCCAATAGGAGAAATATAGGGAGGTAGATAATATGACAAGTCAGTGATTCTCAAATTTTTTCCGTAAACCTACGCCCACCTTAATTAATTATCAGTTGGACAGCACTACAAGTAATACCATATTTATATTAATCTTAATATATTGAGCGGCGTTAATAGGGTGTGAGTCGCCTGTGTGCAAGACAATATTCGCAGCTCCTTTCTATTTTCAAATATCAGTTGTTAGCGTATGTCCGGAAAGTTTTGACACAATTTTCAATATTTGATCTAATTAATCTAATTTTAATCATCGGTGTAAACTTATTCAAAAATAAAATAATAAGTAATGTTAAAGGTCCATTCTTCTTAATGACGCGTAGTCTTCTAACGCTCTCCATCAGCTCTTAGACGATGGCAAAAATTAATTATCCTAATTTTAAACAAATTCTACGCCTTAACTGCTTTTTATTTTGAGCTTTTCATTCGTTATCAAACTTTCTTCAACAAAGTTGCCCAAAAGTTTTTGAAGGGTTATTGTTTTTAGGCGCAAAGGCTACGTTGTCCTCTGGTGTAATGATATGATACCAAGTTTGGGCAAAACATTGTATCACCTTAGGGGTGACATGTGTTAAAGAAATCAACCCATTTCGATAGATATATACCAGCGTAACTTTGTATATTGAACACTTAATTTCCAACCCGTTCTACATACACTCAAAAGATTCCAGCAGTTGAAATTGCACACCACTAATACTTTGTCGGACAATTTAGTGTTTGTTTTAAATTTCACAATATTTGGCCAATCATCAATATTGTCAGAGGAGTAGTAGTAGGTGGGAAGACTAAACCCAGCGCGTATGCAACATTGCTTGACAAACAGAAAACTTGGTTAATATTCAGTTTTCAGAAGTTATTCTTTCAAAAAAGTTTTGCTTCCACCCCAATAACAAACTGTCTCTTCAGAATTATTTTATCGTATATAAGGTATGCAAAAACTAAGCAGTCATAAACCCTTGGGAATGCAACTAGAAAGATAGAGTAAATTCTTAATGACTAGACAACTATTTTTTGTTAGGGAATCTATGGTCAATTCGTCTTGGTTACGAAATTATGGATCTTCAAAGTTGCGTGCAGATACTTTAACTTTTTGCCAAAATATCAAAACAATTTAATGAGAGAAGTTGAAAGAAATGTCTTCTGTATGTTTTAAAGCCCTTCTGGTTATACATAGTGTATTCTGTAGCAAAGTTAAATAGAATTTCAAGTGTCTTTTTCTGTTTCTTTTGACATTAGGTATCTCAGCTATAAAGCACATCCTGTATGACTAGATGTAAGTTCAGAACATTCGCAAGGTATTTCCCCACAACTTTCCGTAACAAGACTTTTTAATATTTTGATAAACTTACGACGATGCAATCGAAAGTTAAAGCGTCTAGACGCAAGCATAAATTCTTGTCTAATCAACAAGAATCTACCCTATCGTAATTTCGATAGCATTCCCTAACATCCTACATTTAAGAAAATGGTTTTGGTTAGTTTTTGAATACTCAATATATGATCAGACAAATCTGAGAGTACAGTTTGTCGTTTGGGTGGAAGCAAAACTTTTTTGCAAAAGTGACTTTTTATCAAAAAAACCAATATTAACGAAGTCTTTAATTTGTTCAGCAATTTCTTTACAAATGCTGTAGATCATCTGGTTAAAATTTCTTGCTTGCTTCATGTAAAGATCTTTTCATCTTTTTTAAGTCTTTGGCAGTTTTTGTAAAGGAGGTGAGACTGGATGAACAGTTTCCTTGTATATTTTCCTTGTATGTTTTTTATTTGTCCATTCCAAGGCCGATATAGAATCCTTTTTCCAGGAAGGCTGAGCAATAATAATTTTTATAGTAGCAGCATATTGAACAGAATCGTCGGTTATACTGATTTAGGAGGAGGTACAGATTTGCAAACTCCCCTCTTTTCTTGGCCCGTTCTACTTGGATAAACAAATGTAGGGTTCAATAAGTAACTCAGAAGATAGGGAGTCTCCTTGTTATATCCGTTTAACAAGGATATGTACAGATATAGATAGAGATTCTTTGAATTCTTTTTGTATATTTATCCTCAAACTGATAGTGTTTAAGAACTTCGCATAATAGAATCAAAAGCCTTTTTAGGATTGTAGTAATCGTAATACTCTTCAATTAATTGGTTCACAGCATGAACTACTAATGATCTACTTTAAGAAATTCTTTTCTGAATCCGTCTTCATCAAGTCTAGTGTTTAATAGACTGTATATCCTTTTTAGAAGGAAAGTAGTGAATACTCTGTTAATTAAGCTTACTAAACAACAATTTTCTTTTTTGCCTTGGTAGTTAATTTATTTCATTGTGTAGAAATTGTTTCCCAACGCTTAAGAAGAATTTTAAAAGCAGGATGGCCAGAGGTGATTGCAAGTGAGGAGCTCTAGAAAATAATAAAACAGAGACCCATTGACAAAACAATCAAAAGAGATGGTAACACATAAAAGATATCACTCGTCAGACCCTAAGATTCTACACTTCACACATGGAAAAGGATAATGGTAAAAGAATATACAAATCATGGAAACAACCGAAGAACACGACAAAAGACAGAAAACAATGGAAGACTTTAGTGAAGAAAATAATAGAAGAATAACAAACTAGATCAGATTAGAAAATATAGGAGGAATAGCAACAGATACGATGAAGGACTGCGACCCGCTACCGTTACCTAGCGTCTGGAATGTTTTACAACGCCCTATTCCGCAACAATGAAATGGAAGAAAGAAGAGAATTCTTTGAGAAAGTGCTTATTTTACATTTATTTCTTCTGTTTGCGTACAAATCCAGTACCAGTTTTTTAGTGACGAGAACTTTTGTCACTTTACCTAGTAGTATATTGGACACGGGTACTGTAAATTCAATGAAGAAACTAGTTAGAGCTTTTTTGAAGACAGCCTGTGAAAGATGAGGGATAGAAAATTCAAAAATACATCCGATTCTTCCTTTTTCTTACTTATATTGTTTATATTTTAATTTATTAGAATGGAATATTAAAATGGAATATTTCAGAGGTTATTTTTCTATTACTCCTTGACTTGCTAGATAAATGAAATTTTTATTTGTATGTAATATATGCTACAATAACAATAAAATAAAATTGAACAAAAATCATTTGATATATTTTATGTGTGTATTAAACATGTTAGTTATAACACCCAACAGAGTTTCTATAAAAGGTGCCGAATCGTGTTATGAAAAATAATAATTTTAAATTATTTCCATCTAATATTCCTCGGCGACAATCGTCACATAAAATTTACATTTTAATAGTTCGTAAATAAAATTCAAAATTTACAACTTTCTGAAATTAAGACTGGAAAATTATTTGACACTAGTGTTACATCTCACAAAGATACAATTTCTTAAATGAACCATTATAATAAATTAAGATTTTTAAATTTTCGCCCTGTCATATAATTATTGAAATATATACATTATATTTTCAATGCCAAAACAGCGGGTTTGAATTAGAATATTTATTTATTCAGAAACTTGAGTCGTTTTTGAAGTAGCGGATTTAATGGAATAGATGAGTTTGCAAATGAAAACCGAGCCCACATACAATATTACAATATCAAAAGTAGTGACCACAAAAGGTATAAATTTTAATTAGAATTTTTATCCTTATTTGGTATGGATTTCTGTAAAAAATTAATTCTATCTGCTTTTGAAGCCTTTAGGCAATATAATCAACGGTATCTAATAAAAATTTACATTTACACATATAATACTGTAAAAGATGTCTAACTTTGCAGGTAAAGTTGCAAATGAAATTGAAATGATTCGAACCTGTTAACAAATTTGTTACACCAGCCGTATTCTTTTCTTGCAAGGAAGAATTCTCATTTAGATATTCGTAATCATGATCAAACGCGTTTTTAAGTATTCAAGAATCCAAGTTTTCTAATTGAGACGCATAAGCTAAACTAACTAAGATTCAAAGAGCTTGGACGTCTTAAAGAAGCTCTCTACTTGCTAGTTGCACATTAACTCTTTAGAGATCAAAACTTTGTGGTTATAATAAGTTATATTATGTCAAATTAGGATTCTTTAATGATAGATACCAAAATAGAGTAATATCTGTTTTTTAATAGGTAGTTAATAAGTATGTTCAGAGTTTGCGCTAGGAAAAAGTATTTCATCTGCAGTTCAGTGGTTCTTATACGTACCATTATTTTTTTTCTTGCTTTAATTTTATTTTATGTGAGTCTAGAACAAACAGATAAACATGAAAAGAATATATAAATGCTGTAGTAGTAACTAAAAAAGTAAACTATAAGTATCAAATGAATCAAAAAACCAGTAAAACACAATTATAAAAAAGATTGTCTTAAAAAAGTACATTTTCCACTACCTAATAATACTAGACATTGATTGATACAGGAACTTTTTACAAACAATAATTATGCACCTCGCATATTTATGAAATAGAAGAAAGCATTGTAAACAAAGAGCTAAGTTGCATTTTGTACAAATAATATCTGATCTTCTTTATTTTGTCTTTGTACTGCAATAACAATATCTTCTTCTTGTTACTTTGACAGGTAAGTATTCTCCTACATAGTTGATTGAATTGCATTGCTACAAGTTTGCTCGTCCATCAAGGTTATTTTTTTCCATAATCCACTTCTGATTTTAGCTGAATACTTAGTTTCCACTTGGCAATGGAAATACTGCCTACTGTTTTCATTTCCTTGTCTGATTTTATGATCATTCCTGGTAAATACCTTTTGATTTGCTTTATTGTTGTACAAAGAAAAAGATTGTTTTATAGGAGCTGTTTTGCCAGTCTCAATGACGAGAAAAAGCTGTCCGTAAACAAACAGTAACCAAATCCTTCGAATGTTCGAGATAATAAAGTAACCACTCGCTTTCCAAGGGAAATACTTTTACTTGCATTTCCATCTGCCCCTTCATATAATTGCATAACAAATAATCCACATTTATGAAGCCTCGCTTGATCGGTTTTAAGGACATGTATTACTTCATACTGTTTCTCCGTCTAGATCATACATGGGCACGGAGGTCACCCACGGGGCTGAATTGGTCTCTAAAAAGGTAAATGTACCAACAGAAAGCAATTTTAGCGCAGATATCTGATCAAAATAATTTATTTCTGATAGTCAAGCTGTAAAACATACGAACCTGTTTTGTTGTAAAGGGTGTCTCAACAAGAGTAGAAAATTTAGGTTTGGCGCCATTTTTGCTGTTGTGCTTTGACAGTCAAACCATTATAATAGTTCGATGATAGACAGTCCGTTATTATTGAAAATGGATCGCTATGCGACACAACGACGCATTCTTATTGCTGGGCATTATTTCAAAAATGATGAAAGATTGACTGTCATGGTTCGCAAATTGTGTCTCATGTTTGGTAATGAAAATGTTCCAAGAAGAGTGCAATCAAACAATTTGTGGAAATTGAATCGATTACTGATGTCAGACCATTGACACGTGTTCGTCCAGGTCGTTCGGTAGAAAACATCATGACTGTTCGCCAGAATGTGGCCGAGAGTCCCGAAACATCCATTCGGCATCGTGCACAAGAATTGAACATTTCAAGAAGCACTATGCAGCGTATTCTCACGAAAGATTTCCCTCTTCATGTCTACAAAATCCAAATGACTCAACAATTCAAGCCTGCAACCATGCAAGAATTCGTCAATTGGGTTATTCAACAAGTGAACGGTGAGTTTTTCAACAAAATCATCTACAGCGACGAGGCCCATTTTCGGGTTGATGGCTTCGTAAACAAGCAAAATTGTTGCATTTGGAGCGACGAAAACCCACATGT
This sequence comes from Ignelater luminosus, assembly GCA_011009095.1. Taxonomy (NCBI): domain Eukaryota; kingdom Metazoa; phylum Arthropoda; class Insecta; order Coleoptera; family Elateridae; genus Ignelater; species Ignelater luminosus. Next base: position 807,049 of record VTPC01090141.1, read on the forward strand.
GTTTCATGAGAAGGAAATTCATCCCAAACGTGTCACTGTTTGGTGTAGATTTTGGGCTGGAGGCGTCATTGTACCATTTTTCTTCGAAGACGCTGCCGGGAATGCACAAACAGTCGATGGTGAACAATATCGGGGCATGATGACCCAGTTTTTGTGCCTCAATCTGATGGTGTGTTCCAACAGAACGGTGCCAGTTGCTATACATCACGCGAAACAATGGTATTATTGCACGAAACACTCCCTGGTCGCGTAATCTCGTTTGGGTGACTAGAATTGGCCGCCTAGATCGTACGATTTAACGTTTTTGGACTTCTTTCTGTAGAGGTCTTTCAAGTTAAAGTTTATGTCAACAAGCCCACGACCACCCAAGCCTTTAAGGAGAAGATTAGACGCTGTATCACTGAAATCCAGCCACTTTTATGCCAAACCGTGATTGCAAAAGAACGCAAATGTGCCAGCATTTACCAGATGTGTTGCTTCATACATAATTCCCACACGTCTACTTTATGATTAAATAAAAATTTCGGCGTTTTCTCTAAAAACACTGTGTACTATTTATATACGAATTTGGTTCCGTGTCCATGTACGGTTTAGATGAATATACCTTGTAATTTTTAAAAAGCGCTCGCGTGGCATTATATTACGAATATGGGTTACAGTTAATTTTGGATCACAATTTCAGTTATGCCTCATGCTTGGCAGTGAATGGAAACTCATTATAATAAGCATACCTATGTATGCTTGAGGTCTTTCAAACGTAGCTATAAAGATACATGATTTTGAGAAGCATACAAGTTGGACTGACTGTAAAAAAATTGATCCCAAAACATATACAAATCTTTTGAGATGGCTTTGTATATTTACTTCACAGCTTCTGCTAATTCCAAATGGTCTCTGAAAATGTGTGCACAGATTTTGGTGGTGTTTTATAGATTCTTTTCCAACCAAATTTATTGTCATCACCTGCACCTGAGCTTCCTGTTTCAGATTCAGTTTGATCAGGATAGGAACTGGATTTTCCTGTAGAGGTGTTTCATCAACTGGTAAAAATTTGTACCACTTTTTGGTTTTTCGTCTGTAGATGGTACAAATGTGTAGCATTATGCGTTTAGTATCACTATTAATGTATTTAGGTTCAATATCAATTGATTTGCAACGCACATATGGTCTTTACTGCAAGTGGTACATATAGGAACCAGTTTCCCATAAAGGGTTAACCTTCATCTAACAGTGCCGTCAGCTTCGAAAGAGTCACCTGTGGGAGAACTCGTTAGCACCGGCAGCAAGTTAATCGACGTCATAGAAAACGGCACTAAATATTTTTTCTATGTTTTAAGTTGAGAGCAAAGTCTTATAAAAGCAGGGGATATTGATAATAGTAGCCTTAGTTACTACTTCAACATTTCTGAGCTTGTTATTAGCCATTTATCCAACACCTTTCCGGGAAAAGACAAAAATATTGTTGAAGATGGTTAATCATAAGCTAAAACAATACCAAATCTCTGAATCATTACCAAAGAAAATCAATCTTCATATATGATAGGAGTTTTTGAAAGAAACAATGGAAAATGGATAAAAGACCAAATACAAGAACTTCAGTCTTTCACTCTCTTATTTTTCTGAACCGTTATTTTTTACTTTTTCCATTTATAGTGCATTTATATTTGTTTCAGATTTGTTGTATAAAGATACTTGGCAAGATAATTGTATGTATAAACACACATTTTAATTCTATTACTATTTTATATCAAGCTAAATAGTGTAGTAGTTTCCAATACTATATAATTATAACATTTTATAAGTTGACGAAAAATGACAAAATAGTCTTAAGAAACAGCATTAAACAGTAGTTAAAAAACAATTTGCTTTTATAAGTTAGATTATCATATAAGCACAGTGCTATAAACGTTCATAAAACAGTCCCCTATTTATCGTATAAGTTGTTTTATAATTTGTTGTAAAAACGTTCTTACTACAATGCTAACTGATAATTTTGTTCCAGAGGACAAACCAGTGTTTATTGCAAATCTAATACAGCAAATTTGCTATATACCACTTATAAAACGAAGGAGGTCTACTGAGTAAAACTCAGAAAGCAACTTTGTTACTTGGGTAACCAAAGTCTCCACTTAACCGCATAATAATCTAAGTAAATAACTTTTGTTAAAACGTTAATCTATCAAGTCAAGAATTTAATCCCAACATTTTAAGGGCATCCGGTGTTGGATAGCACCCTGCACATTTATCTAAACGTTTCTATAAAAAAAATTAAAGAGTTCTCTTTGTGAAAATCACAAAAGAAAATAAATAACGTCTGTCTGAGTGCAATGCAATGCCTTGTACCCCTTGACCCTGGCTAATACCATGCTGTACTGTATGTATATTTAATTTTATGATAATTAACACTCAGAATTTACTCCCACTTGCAGTTTAATTGAAAAGATCGGAAATTAGCTTAGTATTGCTTTATGTAAACTATCAAAAATCTATCTGTTCTTCAGGGCCGCGTTAGGCTTGTGGCCGCTCCCAGGTAAAATGTTTTTTGTTGCCCTAAGTTTTAATAGACTAAATCTTGCCTGCTTTAAAAAATTGTGATTTGTAATCTCGCCTAATTGATACTCCAGAGATCGTATGGTAGTTCTTAAATGGTTTTTATTAAGTTTAAGTTTTGACAAACTCAATACAAGCATTGCTATATTTACCGACAGTTACAGAAATTCGTAGAGCAACTGCTGTTAGGTAAGGTAGAGGAAAGAGTATATCCAGGGAAGAATATTTAACATGAAAGAAGCAAAGTTTCCAACTTCGGCCCCCACTGAAACTATGTATTTCTTTTTTAAATACCTAGAACCCATATTTATTTAATATTACAAATAAAAGGCCTTGGGACACTCAAAAAGTTGAAATGACACTGTTTTCATTTCAGAAGCTTTTTGGGGTTAAATTTATTAGAAATAGTTTAGAGGGAAATATTACGTTATTCTAAACGCAACACACGCGCTCTCCACGTGATCCCATGACACTCAAACATCACAGATTAGAATTCTTTGATCCGTTAAAGAGTCGAGCACTGAACATGAATATTAGAGGAACCTTTTTACTAATCAGTTATTGCATAGTGCTTGCATTTGTAACGGACGTTTTTGAACACAATTAAAATTTGAATACTTAAGCTTTGAAGTTATTCTAGCTAGTGATATCTAATGGTTATAAATGGAAGTAGAAGTTATTCATTTTTTAAGTCAAATTAATTTTGCATTTAAAGATGCTGTTGCGGTTACTCAATTAACTAAAGGTTGTGTTTTCAGTTTGAAAAGGCTCCTGGAAAATTTCTTTTAAATGCATTATGACCTTTTTAAATTTCCTATTCTTGCTATTAATTGACGCAAACTTGCCCTATATTTCCATTTAATTCGTATTTGGCTTGATGTAGTTGCAATTAACTTATGTTGTAAGAAACTTTCGAGTTTTATTCTTTTAGAACTATTTTGAAAAATTCCCTTCCTTTTATCTCTATAAAAAGGTAAAAAGAATCTAATCTGAATTTTTGCATTTGGTTTCTAGATTTCCCTGTTTAATGAAAAATGGAGTGGGGCCCTTTTAATTAAGTTTGTTTAATTTAATTTTCATTTTGAAATAATTCTAAACTTGGGATTTTGTTTCTTCCAAATGTATTGGGATCGATCGAAGCTAATAATAGAAATAAAAATGTCAAGCGTTGATATTTGTTATCAAACGGTATTCTACTGCTTTGAAGTACCGACCGGTGAGATGAAAGAAAATCTGAACAAACAAACAATAGGATACCTTCAAAAGATATTATCCAGGTTAAAGGACCATATTTGCATAAAAGAAATAACAAAAAACAATTCTGTTCTCTCGAAAGTTTAATAAGATCTGTGGTCCCATAACGGGAACTCTGTATTGATGCTTGATTCTTTTCTTGAGATATCATATATTATTTTATATGTTATTGTCTTTTTACAAAGCCTTTTTTGTCTATCCCGATGTTTCTGCAAATTTCCTGATTTTCGGCAGCACCATACCTCTGCAAGGTTCTTGTACGTTCTTTCGTGCTTGCCATCGTTATTTGTGGTTTTAAAAAGTACTGGATTCTTATCAGGCCTTTGCTCACGAAGGGCTGAGGTTTCTGCACGTATACAAATTTTTGTGAATTTTTAGGTTCTTCCAAGCTTTCAATCTTTGTAAAATCCTCAATTTTCCTAGTTATTCAGGTGTTTCAAAGCTTCGGTCTTTTCTGAACCTTGAAGCTCTTGCAGGGCTACTGATCCTTGAATATATAAGGGTCAGACACTGATTTCAACTGCCTTGGTAGTTATATCACTGCTAAGTGCGCATAGAGCCCGTGGCCTTCTCGTACAAAATAAATAATAACATATGTTAGAGAAGCCGTATTAGAGTTGGGGTCTCCTAGGGTCTCTTTCTAATTTTAATATCGGCAACGTTACCAAGTCGAGAAAATAAGTATCGATGGGGTTATTTCCAAAACTAAAAGGGGTAATCAAGAAAATATGTGAAAAATGTTAAGCCAGTAGTTCGCAAACGGAAAAGTACGACAGGGTAACTGTGAAGGCTGCCATTTGTACATAAGCGAGTGCGTCAAATATTAGAAGTTATATACAGGGTAGCTCAAGTTCAAACCCGTACTGCGCTTTGATCATCAATCAAATTAAATAGCAATCAAATCGTGAATTCAATCGGCCCTAAAAGTGAAAAATAGTAACATGTTTCTGCTCGACTCACCATAACCAACCATAACTAAAATTCCAATATGCTTCTTCTCATTTTAATTTCACGATTTTATAAAAATAACCTGTGAAAATATTAAAACTTGATATTAAGATTTAATTTGTTGCCTTTTCGTAAAACAATTACTTAATATTCTTTACACATGTTCTTGATTATCTTTCGTGTTTTTGGAAATAACGGCATCGTTACCTATAAGAGCAATTCTCAAAGACGTAACACAATACAGGGTGTCTCATCTAAAAAAAAACACATATCAGTTGTCACCACACAAAAACACTGCAGGCTTGCAAACGTCACCGATATTTAAATTGGGTTTTTTGTATTTGACAAAACCTTGATACCAAATCCTACTAATTACAATCTTACTACATAAACTTACGTATGGTATAATAACGCAAGTAATAATGATGATTGAGAAATGATTATAGTAAGATTTTAACTGGACAAACTTATAAACGGAGTAATTTGTTTACAAGTTGCACACATAAACGGTTTTGGATATCTATCTTGTGACTTTTATAAATAAATTATCTCTTTCCGTAAATGCAGTCAAACTATAGAAGTTGTCTAAAAATTGTGAAACATTAAAATTAAAAGAAAAATAGAGATTCTGGTGACAGAAGGGATACGACAAGCCCTTAAGACAGTTATGATATCAGGACAGCTTAAGGATATAATATGGCGGAACAAATATATGACGATGGAGAGTAAGACCCGAATCTATAAAACATGTGTGAGGCCCATTCTAACTCACGAAGCGGAAAAGAGAAGTGAAACAAAGAAGACCAAACAGATAATGAGAACAAGCGAAATGAAAACATTGAGAGCAATGACAGGCAGAACGTTAAGAGACAGAATCAGAAGCACGAGGATACGAGAAGAATGCGGAATAGGAGAAGTAGTGGAATTTGTTAGAGATAAAAGCAGATATTGAAGGGACCATATCCAGCGCATGAACAGGGGGAGACTAGCCAAACAAGTAATGGTAGGAAAACTAGACAGAAGACGACCACCGGGAAGACCCCCAAAAAGGTGGAAAGACAGCTGGGCCTCAATATCTAATGAAGAGGGGTAAAAGGAGGAACTATGCAAAAAGAACAGAACTTGGTCCTAGAAAGAAGAAGAAGAAGAAGAAAGAAAAATACACAAATTTTTATATTTATATGCTGACTCGATTTGGTTTTCTTTTTCCCCATTTTTGAAGTCAGTTACATCTTTTTCTAGCATGTTGCTGTCTTCACTTGGAAAAGATTTATTTACTTTTGTGGTATGAGCCTCAGAGAGGAAATATAGATATCAGACGAAATAATCTATTTATTAAAAATTTTTGGAGAAAATCCTGTCTATACGTTTTATAATATTTGTTACTTGTTTCCTGATCTTCTTCCCATAGCATACCTGCAATGAATTCATTTACATAAGTTATTACAGTTGTCACAGTTTCCGCAAAGCATAGCACATAGAAATCGACTGTAATGCTACTAATCTATACGAAGAAGATGCGATTTTATTACTTCTGCACCATGAATCAGTATTTTGTGGATACTATTTGGCATATAATACCAGCCATACCAATCTACAAACAATTTGGCCATTTCCAATGCATACTTTTCATATTTGCGTAGAGAGATTTATTATTCTCCCCACGATAGATAAGTCAGATTTACGTGAAAACTAATTCAACTTCAATGTCAGTAATTTATCGGGATTTTGGAAAAAACCTCACTGCTGTATTGGCATATCTACAAGCAATCCCATTTCTTCATGAAATCTTTAACTTATTTTCTGTTCCGGTAACCTAAAAAGGAAAGTTCTATGGTTAAACTTCCATTTTGCGAGACCGTTATATATTATTAATTAAACAAACTTTCAAACTTCTTGTTTTTAAGACGAGCCTGAATGATAGATAAACATCTCAGAAGAGCGAATCCACGAGTGTTAAGTAGATAAGCCGTACTTCAGTGCTGCTGTGCTCATTATGGGCCTCTTTTTAACTGATTCCACATAATTCGTGTCATTTTGACTGACATTACATAAATATCACCTTAGCGACGAAGTGTTACTTAGTGTAAAACACATTTTGCCATCAATCATTGTCATATCCAAGACATGTCTGATGGATACTTTGCTAGTGTTAAGAATAGTTGTGGTCGGTGTTAAGATAGATATTTACTGTCCTACTAATTCGATTTCTTTTTTGGTTTCCTTAACGTAAGATAATTTTACAGATTCGCAAAATCTTGTCGATGAAAGCTTTAGGTTTTTCCAAATTGTTCAACTATTTATTTGTAATTAAGGAAACCAAGTAAACCATAAATAAATCTGCATGACTAACGATAATAGTGTCGTTTGTATTAAATTTTTGCTTGTAAATGCTTTGGCCCCAACTTGGTATATTATTATAGTTTTCTGCTGGAGGTATTTCTAAAGACTGTATTAATCCCTTAAATGCTTTGTCTAATAAATTTGAAGTTCTATGGAAGCCGAAAATTCTATGACATCTATACTGCAGGGATAATAATCGTTTCTAGCTTCCAAAACTGCTTTGTATGTTGGATGTATATCTACTCATCTGTTTTTAGCCTGTACCCGAATACTGTCGTATTGAATTTTGGTCCAATTATTTTGTATTATAAAGTAAATGTTAAAACCTCTTTAGGAGAATATGGAATCGGAGCTTGATCGTTTTGGAGATTTTGCTGATTCTTTTATTAATCCGTCAACACGTTGGTTACATGCCCGTAGATTCATTTGCATTCCACACGAAAGCTCTTGAAAAGTAGAAGTTGATGCTAAATCTTAACTTTTCTCTTCTTTGTTTTCTCTGAATGGTCATCATCTACAGTTGTTCCCGCTCGTGCTTCGCTTTCCAATAACCTACTTAAGAAAGTTAATTATCACTACGATTCAGGCTAGGACCTCTTAGGCACCTTTGGTAGCCTCTGATCGGGTTTCACCCTCTATTAACCTTCTTAATAGAGTTGAATGTCACCACGACTCGGGTTATGCCGTCGTCGCATGCACTACGTAGTGCAAGGTACCTTTGGCTTCGCCCTCCATTAATAAATGGCTCTTAAACGATCAATAAGAACTCAATACGACTTTTTAGGTACTTATTATTTCTATTTAATGTAAAATTATTAAAAATCTTTTGTTGGTTTCAGATTTTGGCTGCCCCAAAGATTTGGCTGCCCGCTCGCCCTACCTGTGCTTCTACCGCTTTCTAAATAATACACACATAAAATAAATTGTGTAGAGTCCAGTCCAATCAGGACGGATTGGTTCGCCAAATACGCATTGACATTTACTTGTATTTTTCATATTTATTCTACTTATTGTGCACGTGAAAAAATTAGGTTTTACGACCCCGACAATTTTTAAATATTTCCTTATAAATAAATATATGCATACCTTTCGCAGGCTTCATGGAAACACAATTAGGGTAATATTATTTAAGTAGTAAAATCAGGTATGCGTTTCGATTTTTATTTTTAATTATTTTTGAAATTCAATTCGTTGGTGTCCATGTCACGTTATTTATAATACCTAAATGCCTTTTGAAAATTAAAGTGGTACCTTAAGTTAATTACAGTATACTCTTATTAAGCTCTTGTAAGCGTCAACAAACTCATTACAAGCAAAATATGTGAAATATTGCTGTCTTTAAAGTTTGCGTAAAGGCCTTTCATTCTATAAAAATTATTTTACGGTCATATTTCTAAATGGATATTAATTTTCATACGAAGATAACATGACTATACCTTTATGTCTCAAGTTAAGACAAACCTAAAACCATTTTTTATGATAAACACTAAAAAATATAACTTAATTGCATAAAATCCAGAATTGCTTATAAATTGGTAATTTCCCAAAAAAATAAGTCCTGAAGGAGCAATATTTGTTTGCCTTCCACATTACAAATTTAAGTTATTGGAGAGAATCACGTAACTTGAAAGCATTATGAATTAATTAAAAAACGAACAAATAATAAAAAAGCTAAAAGAAAACCCAGAAGTCCTATATACATGCGTAGATTTTATGCACCTATTAATATTGTTGACTTTTACGACAAACTCTTAAACGAAAAATTTAGTACCCTAATTATATTTTCTATAGTGATGTATGCTACTGTAATATTTCTCCGTTGTGAAAGGGTGTAAAAAATATAACAATGTTACTATGAATTATAACTCCCACCGCAACCATAAATTAAACAAACTGTTATTTCGTGAGAGAAGGCTTATCGTTATCGGAGCTTTTGGCGTTCACAAACCAGCATGAGGTGCCAGTGTTAGCGTCCTGACGTCCCACGTCAAGCTGTACAAGCATGGGTTAGAATCTATGATGTTTCTTTACAAAAGTTAACTACGCTATATACATTATTGTTAGATTTGTATATCTGTTTTGTATTAAAGCAAAAGCTAATATAAAGTGAAGAAATTTACAGTAGGGATACTTTTAGCGTTGATCCGGTGACAGTGATTGTTATGAAAAGAATCTTTTTGCTCAGATGCGAACTCTCAATTTATTATTTAATGTAGATAGCATTGAAGCTGTTAACTGAAGTTAAGATTTAATTTTCCATAGACAGACTATTATGTTATAAACAACTTTTTATATTTTTTTCAACAAAAAAGTTCCTTTTGTGTCGCTAAACGTTTATAGTGATTCTTCACTGTTTTGTGTTCAATATCTGAAAATCCTCTAAAACACCAAAATAGAACTCGTGGTAACCTACACTTCGAAAAACCCTACTTTATAAATGAGCCGTCAGTGTTAACGTAACCTCGACCGCTGATTGATGGGAGCGCCGCGGCGTGTTCTACAGTCACGTGACCGGCCGTCAGTTTTAGAATAAGTCGTTTTATGTTGTGATCTGCGTATTCGTGCGCTCAAATAATAAATAAGTTAATTTGTTAATTTGAAGTTCGGTTGACGTATACCTTCGTGTTCAATTTTGACCTTTTTGTATACCTTTCAACAGATTAAACGTATATTTTCGGTTTTAAATTAAATGTACTTATGTTGTTATTATATTAAAATAATTCCACGAGATATCAAAGTTTACTACACGAAGAAAACAGGTTCATTAATATTAGTTCTTTTTTTTGCCTTTTTATTTTTCAATTTTCTCCCCTACCATATCAAGCCAACATATCTTGATTCATTCAAAGGCTATTATGTTTTTATTATGTCAATTTATTAACCACTTTAGGAAAATTTATGTAGTTTCTCTTAATTATACGTTGCTATAGGTCATCATAACTGTCTTAATATAAAGATAATGTATGGACAGATCACACTGACAGACTTAAATTTAATAGATATAAATTGTGAAGTAATAAAAAGCTGCTTAGCAACAATTTAGTTATTTAGAATGTCTAGTTAGATATCGACTTCTAAATTAAATCAATTATTAAATACGCAAAAAGAAAGATCGTTTTATTGGTAAGTCAATTACGCACTAAAATTTATTTCAATTGTATCGCCAATAGATATTATTTCCTAACAAAATTACATTTGATCGATTGTTCGTCTAAATTAGGTTATTTGGTGCTTATAGCCCGTTTTTATTTAATTTATCCCCATTTCATTGGTAACATCTAGCCATTACAATATTTTTGTTAACAAGCAGGTAATTTATGCTAACTAGAAGTAAAACGATATGAATTATCCTGTGTGTCTCTATCCTAATTAAGGACGATAACTCTTGAATACGAAACAAAACAACAAAAAGTCGTTAAATCGATAGACCTTGAGAAGCATTTCACAGGTTATCTACAATCACATTTATTGGGGCAAAAGTAAGATTATGGAAGATAAGCAAACTCAAATAAAGCATCTACTGCTGAAATTGTTTGTCATTATTATATTATTCAATAGAGAAGTTCTGTATCATACAAAGAAATTTATAAAATCAGTGAGGTGACAAAAAGGGCACTAGGTACTGCACGCAGACTTGAAATAAACTCTGCAGAAGAGAAAACAGGGACAGGGTACTCTCCCATCTTCAATAAGAGATATGAATATGGTACACTTATAGCGACATAAGATTGTAACTAAAACTTCGACTATGAAAGGGATGAGGGATTGATTATACCCTTTAGCTAGCTCAAACTTATCGGTGGTCTATGGGGGTGAAAAAGGGGTTAATTGAGATGTCAGAGCACACAATAAAACATTGCTAGTTGCCAAACAACCATGCATAAATTTTATTAAACACAAGTAATTCAAATATCATACGTAACAATAACATGCTACAAAATGTAAAAATGTATAATAATAATAATAATAATTTAATATAATGTAAAATAATAAATGTAGGTATGATTACTTTTAATAAATACAACGAACAAACTTCTGAGTGTACAATGTTTGAATTTTTTAAGAAAAGAAATTTAATAACGTCTATGTTTTAATCGCTTAGATAAAAAGTAAAGTGCCTTTAATCACTCCAAGTTTAATCGCATGCAGAAAATAATTTTTTCTAACACCGTATCCGAAAGTAGGCTTTTCTTTATTCATTTGCTATGGAAACTAGATTGTACTTGACTAGTCAGGACTCGAAAAAAATAAATACAAACTTCAAGAAAACATTAATTTATTCTTCTTCTGGAAGTGTACATGAAAATTCTTCACTATCATTTCACTAATTTTTAAGAAATACAGAACCAAAATTGCGAATAATTACACAATTATGCAAAAGGTCAGAGCGTGAATTTTTTTATATTTTATAATTTTGTTTTTGTCACCCCGCGTATATAGACATAGACACAGACAACATGATTTTTGCAGAAAAATCCAAATAGTTTTTGATTATTTGTGGTTTCTGCTTTTATATTGTTTCAATTTTTTTATATAAAATATATGTAAATACAAAAAATGTTCACAATTGTATACTGTCCAACTTTATTTACACATTATTTATGAACTGCATTTTATTATTAATTTTTAATACAAATTTAAAGTGCTGTCAGGCAAATACCGAAATTTGGCAGTTTGAGCAAATGAAAAATTTTTTTGTTTGGTTACAGATATTGACTTCGAATCAAGAGATCCGGGTTCGACTCCTGCTGACGGCTACTAATTTTTTTTCTATTTTTTTTTTAATTTTTATTTGACATATCGTTTTTGTAATAATTAACTAGAATAATTTTACTTATAAAAAACTTAATATATAAATTAAAGCAAAAACTAAAAATGTCACAAGGTGTCCGACAGTGGGGAGCAAACGCAGAACCTCTAGATTAGAAGTCGGACGCTGTATCCACATGGCTACATTATTACATTCCTAAAATTTGCAAATTATGGTAATATTTAAAGTACAGGACCTTACATTCAAATATTAATAATAAAATGTAATTTATTAAAAATATATAAATAAACTAACTATTAGAAAATCTCAGTTGTAAATAAATTTAGTTTCATCGTGGACACTTTTACCTATTTTCCATAAAATCAACTGGGAAGATAATAAAAGTATAATTTGGTATACCTATATTACCTATAGGTACAATATCTGTACCAGACACCACCCTGTATGTGACTACGGCATCGAAAAAAACCGGTGTTAGAAAAACTATTGTACGTAACATGTCAGTAAAGTGTCTTTACTTGACTTGCAGACTTCGTCTAGGAAACTGTCTGCTCGTCCAGTAAAGTATCACTTTCCTGATTAGTTACGTAAAGTACTATTACTCTTTAAATTTCTGAACGAGAAAAACTTAGAATAAATAAATTTATTCCTACCACACGCTAAAGTCATTTAAAACAGAAAACAAAGGAATTTAGTAAGTATGTGGCTCATATAATAGATAATTAATCTTAAAAAGAATTAGATGATCACCACGTTCTTAAATTGCAACCAAATTTTAAAATTTACCAAATAAATTATTAATAATAAATTTGGAAATATATCAAAACTTGTTATCCAAATTTCAAACTTTAATATTAGCATATCAGGAAATAAATCAAGGTTGCTATTTATCAAGGTCTTCAGTAAAAATTGATAGTGCTTATCAATTTTCAGATACCGGAGAAAGATGTTCTTATGTTTATGAATTATTAAAGCAAATTTATTTTAAATTACTGTAACAGCAGAAGATACAGTAGTTGTTTGTCCCTGAGTTAATTGAAATTGGTAACTTGTATGAATTATACAGTGTATCCCCGGATGGACCTAACTACACTTGTAAATTTTTTGTTCGAAAACAATAGTATAAATGGCATGCGTTCAAGCATTAAAACTAGATTTAATAGACTAACCAGATAAATTAATAATAATATTGTTTTCATGGCTAACTTGGAAAATCACAGCTGTAGTATGACTACAGGAAAACTAAATCAACTTTGAGATGGAATGTTTAAATTATATATCTGAGCATAACATTTCATTCCAAACAACTTTTCTAGATAAAATTTTTCTCTATCTCTAAAAATAAGATAAGTTAACTCTCGACTTAATTTCAGGTTTTCTGATTTTTCTGCACCCCGTATGTTATATCAGAATTCCACGTATAGTTAACGACATTTTAGAATCAGCACAACTTTTCATGAAGAGTGAATTTTTTCGATAAAATGTTAAACAAAAAAGTTTACTAGTTTGGATGAATATAAGTACTTCCTTAAGTAGTTGTTTTATTTATTTATTTATATATTTCTATACCGGTTTCGTTCCTCAGGAGGATCTCCCGAGGATGTTCAAAAATGAACGAAACCGGTAGTGAAATATAAATAAATAAATAAAACAACTGCTTAAGAAAGTACTTATATTCATCCAAACCATTAAATATATACCTTAAGCCATGGATCTCCAATATAAAAAAGTTTACAAGTATAGTTAGGTCCATCTGGGAACACACTGTATATAAAGGGTAATTCAATTTTGGCTTCTACATGATACAGATAAATATTTTCAAAACATCAAGTTATCTGTGAATATCATACTGAGATTTGTCACCTAGAAACATAAACAATATTAGTCATGACAGAATACACGATAGAACAACGCCTTAAAATTATCCAAGCCAAATCGAGACAAAATACATTCCGTGCTCTACGTGAATATCTCGGTGTTCAAAATCGAGTTTCTGAACGCACAATTTGGAATTTGGCCAAAACATTCAAGGGAACTAGGTCCGTCACTAACTATTGCCAACTTTCGTGAAAGTGTAACCGAAGAACCAAGAACATCGATTCGTCATCGATCACAGCATTTGGGCCTTACGTACTCCACTACGCATCGAATTTTGACCAAAGACTTACACTTATATTCTTACAAACTTCAAATAACACAAGAGCTGAAGCCTAGAGATCACCTACAGCGCCGTGTGTTTGCCGAATGGATGCGTGAACAAGAAGACAGATTTTCGAAACAGAGCCTCTTTAGGGATGAGGCACATTTTCATCTCGGTGAATCGCCGTATTTGGGAATCGGAAAATCCAAGAAAGACTTTCGAGAAGAAAATGCATCCTCAAAAAGTGACTGTATGGTGTACTTTCCTCTTTTTTTTAAGACAATGAGGAAAATACTGTTACAGTCAATAAATATTCAGTTCCCTATCGGAGCATGAGTTCAGATTTTCTATGGAACCAATTGGAAGCTATGAAAATCGAAGGTCTTTGGTTCCAACAAGACGGTGCTACCAGTCACACAGCAGCAGTAACAATAGCGTTATTACGCAGAAAATTTCCTGGCCGCATTATCTCAAAAAATGGTGACATAGGTTGGTCGCCAAGATCATGTGATATTACTCCTTTGGACTTCTTTCTTTGGGGTTATTTAAAGAGTAGAGTTTACAGAGACCAACCGAACACCAGCTGAAACAAGAAATTCGACGCGAAATAACCGACACTGGGCCTGCGATGTGCCGCGATGTTATCAATAATTAATACAGACGGATTACGTTATGTCTTAAAAGCCGAGGCGGACATTTAGATGATATCTTTCATGTGTGATTGTAATGAATCGACCTAAAATACTGAACACAAAAATACGATACATACTTTTTTAAATGCATCCGTGTTTTCTGAACTGAATCATCCTTTATATGTACATACTAGCTGACCCGACGAACTTCGTTCCGCCTAACAGTCCTGCATGATATTTCAAGCGATACATACACAAAAATTCATTCAAGTCGAGATACCGACTGCAGCGCCATCTGCCGAGTTTCGCAACATGGCGAATTGTTGTTCTCCTGCCACGAATCCCAGCTAAGACATCCGACAGACCGAGGCCAACATGGCGATCGCACGCCAAGTACCCTCTGACGGCGGACGTAGGTACTACTCGCCGTAACATCGGCTATATTTAAATAAACAATTTAAATTGGACCAAATTGAAAAACCGGGTCAAATTGCGAATCTAAACCATTCTCGAATCAACTTGAACACACACAAAAAATTTCAACAAAATCGGTCCAACCGTTTAGGAGGAGTTCAGTGACATACACACGTACAGAAGAATTATATATATAAAGAAGGATGGGCCAACGAAAACGAAACAGACTGAAAAATTCTCACGAAAATAATTTTTCGAAAAAACGCAAAAACACGTCAATTTTTATTGGAGAGGGACATTTCTTGACGTTCAATCCGAACCCTCAACTTCAACCTCCTAGACGGGAGGGGGCGTCAATCTCTTAAAAATTTGTAATAGAAAGGGGGTTCAAGTGGCATCATTAGAAATGTCTTTCAATTTTCCATATTGTCCCGTTTCAATTTTTAGATTCGGTTAATTTGTTTGGAAGATACAGGCTGTGAAATCTTAAACATAAAAGGCTTCACGATTTTTATATTTAACATTTGTTTTTGTTGTTGTTATTGTTATTCCCAAAGAAAATCGAATAACCCATAATGTAAGTTTTTCTTAATTTACAACAACAAACACTAGAAACTTCACTTGCCGCTCACACTAGAAAAATAAAAAATAAACATGACAGACTTGTCTAGGGTGGATACAAGATTGTCAAATTAAATGAGAACAAACGTTAAATGTAAAAATTTCAAGATCATGAAGCCTTCAATGTTTTAGATTTCAGACCCTGTGTCTTCCAAACAAATCGACCAGAGCTAAAAATTTAAATGGAACAATATGGAGAATTGAAAAACCTTTCTAATGATATACCACTGGAACCTCCTTCCTATTAAAGATCTTTGAGAGATTCTAAGGGATTGAAGTTCAGGGTTCGAATTGTACGTCAAAAATATCTCTCTCTCTCTCTCTCTCTCTCTCTCTCTCTCTTTCTCTCTCTCGATACAAATATACGTTAAGATATTTTGCGCAGAGCTCCGCACGGACCGAACTTACTAGGCCCGACACGACTAGGAAAGCTTGACACGGCCCAAAAAAACCGGTAACTTCTTGATGTGCCTGAACAGCCCAACAGAAAAACCCAAAGGGCCGAGTAGTCCAAAAGACCCGATAGACTCGAGAGACTCTAAAGGCCGAGAAGTCCAAAAGGACCGACGGCCCGACGACACAAAAGGCGCAGACGGTCAGACAAACTTAAGAAGCCACCGAAAAGTGCAAAAAGCCTGATAAACCCGTATGGCCCGAGAGGTCCGACATGCAAACGGCCCGATAAACCTGAAAGGCTAAGAAGTCCAAAAGACCCGACGGCCCGAGATGGTCGAACGGCCTAACACACCTGAGAGGCCCTAAGGGCTTAGAAAGTCCAAAAAGCCTGATAGGCTGATAGGTTTGAGAGGTTGAACAGGCTCTAACAGCTCGACAGGCCCGACAAGATCGAATGCCCGAATAACCGGACGTATGTACGAAAAGCCGATAAATGTTTAAACTTTATCGCCTAACATAAGTTTGACAAATTAAAACCGTTTATATGCCTGCTCCCGAGAATTACTTGTCAACCATACGCGATCCTTCCCTATAGAAAGCCAGCGAATCTGTTGGAGTACTTCCTGCGTAGCCTTAACGGATGGTCCGTCTGTGTCACCTCGTAAATGGAAAAAGCCATTTTTACCACTAATTGGGCTATGCAAGCGAGGCCGGTGTTAAATCCCTTTCCAAGCTATAACCCTACAGTTCGCATTCTGAGGTGGGCGTCGTGGCCTTCCTTCTTATTTAAGTTGGGAGGTTCAGCAACCTCAACAGAAGTTCAAGTGTAGCCGTAGATGTCGTCCTCATTGCACTGGTTATACCCAGACAGACCAGGCGTTGTATGTTGGCCAGTCTTTGAATATAGTACTGGTAGTCTAATAATTACCATTTATATCCGGTAGGCTATCTAAAGATTGATTCCTCAAACTCTACTTACCATAATCGCTGTCGACTTGGTTACTACTTTGACAACATGTGACTTCTAGCTTAATCTCCTTTCTAAGTACTTAAATGTATGTAAGTTCGCTTAGACTTCCTGTTTTATTTTCTGTTGATGAAGAGAATTACTTTAGTTTCAGATAGATTGACGCAAAGATCATCGTCATTACACCATCTTTTTATGATTCTGCAGGCCATTTGCATTCGGTCGCAGACGACGTTGAGAAGACGACCAGTAACTAACACTAGTCTGTTGTCTGCATATTCCTTGGGCAAGAAAACGGTCCGCTGTTAGGCGCTCCATAAGACCATCTATTATTAGACAACAATGATGGGATGAAAGACAGCTGCCCTGAGGGTAACCTTCCTGTACTGCGAGGACTATATGGCCGTCTCCTAGAGCAGCTTTAGCAGATTAGGTGAATTCTAATTAAACTTCTAAGACTTCCTACAAGTCTAAATTTAGTTCCTAAGAACAAACTGGTTAATTAGACCTTTGACACTGTTTGCATGTGTTGATATGTAGAAGTATCTCACGCGAATATTGAGCAGAGAAAAGACTCTTCTAGAATATTCAAAGAGGATCACGAAACAACTTTAATTATTTATAATTCAATGATAGGAATAGTTGCACATTTTGACAGCGTCGCAACTAGGGCTGTGATAATTTTTCGGTATATCAAATTCGATAACAACGTTTCGGTAAGTATTGATAAGTATTATAGACATTATCGTTGTTATGCTGCTATGGTGGGTATTGACTTTCACAAGGGACATGCACAAAGTGTACCTCACCGATTTTTTTGAAACTTGAGCTCGACGTTAAGGGGGTAAAAGCTACCCTCAAGAATCCGGTAAATTTTTTTAAAGCTTCGTAACTCCCAAACGGTAGTAGATATCGACATGCAATTGCAAAGTTTCATAACTTTTCATCCCCTATTAGGTAGTACAAAAAGATTTTTCGTTTACGTTTACCTTCAGCCCTCACCCCCCTCGAAACACACCTTTTTTTTGTTTTTTACACACCAGTGCGTTGCGTTGGTTTAGAAAACTGTGATTGACTTAAATTTCTTATTTGGTGGAAAAACTTCTTGCATTACCGCTCGACAGTGACCATTCCAAGAATCTAACAGAAGAACCACATTTCCTTTAAACTTAGGTAAAACTACGTTTTGAAACCAAGTCTTGAAGTGATTAAAAGTTAATTTTTCTGATATAGAAGTCGATAAAAAACAGTTTTGGCTTTAAATAAATTCATTAACATTTGTGATACAAATTCTCTGGTTTATTCTTTCAGTGGAAGAAATAAAAGCGATAGGGGCAGGAATTGTACTAATGATTCAAATATTTTTAGTCCTTCATACTGAAATGTCCGCCCAGAACATAACTCGAACTTAAATCTACTTGGATCAGAATTTTCTACCCCATATTTATCTATTTCAGTTTTGACTGATGTAATAAAAGTTTCTTCTATTTATTTTTTATCGCATCCTTAATTTAATGATTTTATAGTCACAAGCTTGGTAATCTTCCTTGACACTATTTCATACACTCGTTTAAACCTTAGACCTACTTTCCAGAAACTCTAACTTTTCCAGGGACTTTTGCCTGTATAAAACATCTTCGAATAGGTATATCGTGAACTGGTATTGGTTCTCTATCGTTTTCATAAGTTGATTCAGAGCGTGGGTTGCTATTTTCATCACTTTTTCATAATAGGTACCTCTTTGATTAATGTAATGAGCGCATCGTTTTAATTGCGTAGTGAACTTCACTTTCTTAAATCTTTTATCTACACTACTCAATTATCTGTTACCTAACTTTCCACCTCTCTAATAAGCAACTTTTCTTTTATATTCAAAGTCCAATTCCCCACTATCACATGATCTTCAGAGTAAAAGGTTGCAAATTCATGTTGAGTCCACTCGGGGGCCGACACCTGCGGCATCGCTTTGGCGCTTCGACTTTTTAAACCTATTGGATTAAAAAAAGGAGCGACCGCCTTCCGCGGTTAGGGCCAGCTCCGGTTCTCGAACGTGGCAACGTCTAAGGTATCGAAACTATTACGTCTCGAGGTTCGCCCTCGCGGGGGCCGCCTTCGGCGTCCCCAACTCGGACTTCGTCTTAGCCGTCTCGGGCTTCTTTAGAAGAATTTCAACATCGACAAATCCCATGGGACTGGCTTATAATTAAAATGTAAAGTTAATTTCATGGCACCTATAAGAGAAAATAGTGATTGACAGGTTGGTGACTTTTTAGTATTTAACCTTAATCTGAAGTCCTTTACACCTGTTTTATCACACCCTTGTACTTACATAGGTCTGACAATTATTGTTTGATATCGTAGCTGCTATTTTTGAGTATCGGTGGATATTAAACACTGAGTAGTAATATCGGACCAAACCAAAAATAATATAAAGTAATAAATAAGTAGAAATAAAAAGAATAATGAAATAAAGAAGACCAATTATCTCCTCATGAAGAGTACTTCACTACTATAATAAATTGTTTTAAACCAACAAAGTAATAACTATTAGTATTTCTCTCTTTTCAGTCTAGTAGTGTAACTAGGTCTGTCGCGACAATTTCGATAGACCAGACCAGAATTTTTGTGGTAGTTTACGTTGAGTTCTTAATTCATTTGGCTGTTTTTATTTTAAGCATACCTGTACTGTTTAAAGCATTAACCAAAAAACCATTTGTTTGAAAATAAAGTGAAAGCACCGATAAAAGGCTTGTCTCCAGTGTTTGTAACTTGGTTTTTTATTTCAGATTCTCACATCTGGTAAAGGGTTTCAGAAGAATCTTTGGTGGCATGGTAATCTCTAATTGCAGTATGGATATAGTTCTCTTCCTTCGGGAGGTCTTGATTAATCATTTTTTGAGAAAATCATTTATAAACATAAAAATTTGGAAGCAATGCAAAATCGATAGATCGGTAGATTTTATTGAAAATCTTTTGATTTACCAAGAATCGGTAGACCCGGCAATATTTATTTAGTTAAAGTACAATTCCTAAATGCAAATTATTAAATTCAGTCATCATATTGAGGAGCTCTGCAGCTTTGGTGAGCCCAGAAAAGGTTTACGTAAAGTAGCTGTACTAAATCTAAGTTTATTTTAGAACTATAAAATGAATTTACTGTCTTCCTCGATAAAATTATTTGTTTTTATAATTTTGATAGAAGACAAGTAACTATTGATAATACTATCAAATTAAACAAAAGCTAATAAAGAATGAAATTGAATTTTTTCGATCTAAAACTTCTATTAGTTATATAAAAAGAACTGTCGTCAATTCCTATTACAGTAGCTGAATGACGTTCATTCCATTGACATCTTCAAGTTGTTACTAATGAATTGAATATTCATAAAGAGCATCATCGGTATGCAAACGTTTTTATGTTATTTGTACTTATAGAACCGTAGCTGCATTCCAAGCACAATTACAAATGACATTCATGGCAATTTAATCTTGTAAAATACTTTACTTTTTAAATTAAAAGGCGGTTCGATACAATTATTTATTTTATTAATTCTTATAGGGTCCTTTATTAAGTACATATATTGGGAAATCATGACGCTACACATGCTGTTTTTTGCTTTAATATAATCTCCCGTACATCAAAAATAAGATATTATCTGACCAATAATTGGTTACATCTCTCGCTACTGTTTTTATAAAAATTTCCCAAACTGTACCAACAAATTACAAGATGCTAGATTTCATGTGATTTAAGCGTTGAAATCTTTCTTCAATTTACGTCTATCTATTGTGTGTATTTATCAATAAAATGAACTTGAGAAACCTTGTACGGTTAAATAAAACTAAACACACCTCCAGTTTAAAACAACCAAATCTTTTGTTTTTTGTTAAATTATTATCCAGAGTTCCTATCCATACGTAGTACAGTCTGGATTTCAAAAATTTTCATTCACCATTAAGAGCTTTTTGTTCTGCTAAATTGTTATAGAAATAGCAGTGTCTAGATGTCGAATTTCCAAGACTGTTTATATAAGGCACGCATACAACGTTTAACTGCAAGAAAGAAAACTAGCGACATCTGTCACCTGTTACTAATGTTAAGATATTTTAAACTAAATTTAAATATTTGAATTTATTGTGTCAGAGCGCCATCTGTGGCTGCGCTTCGGAACAAAAACACACGCGCGCGCGCGCGCGCGCGCACACACACACACAAAGAGAATTAAGATGGCTGCAGTAAGAATAAACGTATATCGTGCGTACTAAAATAAAATTTATTTATGTAATGTAAAACATCCAAAACATTAATAAACCAGCATAAAAACGATTATACAATTCATTATGTTATTTATACAACTAAGTTCGTATTTAACATTCATCACTTGTTTACATTCTATTAATACATTTACATTCTGCTTTAAAATTATTTTGAACTTAAATCGAATTTTGAGCATAATTTTTGTATTCGTTAATGAAATTAAATTGAAAGTTTTCATTTACATTTCTCAAACAATAGGCAACCACTTTAACAGCTGTGTTCTTCAAGTAACGTACATTTCATTAAAAACAAAAGTTTTTTGTGAACTAACTTCCATCTTAAAATGTTTTTTTTTCATCCAAGTTATGGTTGTTTTTTTTCAATATGGACACCAACATCATTGATTGTGGGATAAAGAAACGCATGCGTAATGACTTAAACGGATGTGTTAAAAGCACCTGCCGAATATTATTAAATTTAAACTAAGTAGTAGACGTACACAGATGTAAGATACAGTAGTACAATAATTTTTTATGTAGATAAATAATTAGGGACTGAATGTTTGCTTTCAGTTAAAACTAGAAGAAATTAACTTATGAACACATCTATACATTGTTCACAATTCAATACAAAACATTTTTCTGTTTCATTTAAAAGAAAGACCGTAGATGGCGCTAAAATTCCTTGCCGCTTTCGAAGTATGTAGGAATACATTATATAAACAGTTGCAATCGATAATACGTAAATACTGAATTCATTGCATCAGGCCTGCTGCTGCACTGGGAATATAAATTTTTTCAATCCAGTGTCGTACTTTACGTGCGAATGAACACTTGGATTATTAATTTATTAAACAAAATGTGATTAGTTAAGATAAAAAATCGAGTTTTGCAAAAGCGGCTAGACTTTTCGGACCGGAAATGCGTTTGGTGAATTAAATTTTGTTTACTGGTCTATCGCTAGTCAACAAAAGAATCGAGGAACAATTCTATTAGTGGGCACTATTTTAATTTAGCAAAATAAATTTTCATTGTCATAATTTACGTGGCAGATGACCTTCGAATGCGATCGGATGTACAGGCAAAGATTAGGAATGGGAAGATGCATCACTCGACGAACGCAAGCATTTTTAGAGTAGGATGGAGAAAAAACTCAGAATTAAAGGAACAATCGTAACATTTCGTGCATGACCGTCTAATAATCGATGAGAACTCAAACTGGTGGAGCCAATAGACGACAAGCATTTTAGCGGGCGTGATGTTTATTGGTTAGATGCTTTTGGCGGAACAAACGCTCCCATGACGCTTCCGACTTCTCAGCTGTTTTGACGTGCACGTGTTTATCGAAGGTCTGCTGAACCATTGAGTTTTGTAATAAAAACTTTTTGCTGAATTTATTAGTGATTATAGTTATTGTTAGCGATTGTAGTAAGCATTATGTTAGTGATTATAGTGTTTTAGTAATTATAATGGTGGAAATGTAAAACATTTTGAAGGCAATGCCAGTGCAATGAAGTCATGATCGGGTGGTAGGCATTGTTCATATAAAGACTGGAATTCACGCTTTTATTCAGAGACGAAATTCCGATTCTTTGCGTTTCCAAAAAATGATAAAATGTAAGCGTGTCTCAGTAGCACTGATAACAACTTGACCTGCTAAGTTTTTAAAGCATTAATGGCCAATCTCACCGATCTAGCTTAAATTTAAACTATACTTAAAACTAGTTGTTGCTATAGTTTTAATAATTGTATCCATGTAATTAAACTCGAGTAATTATAAGTTATATCAGTGAGACTGGCCATAAACGCATTTATTAAGTTTCAATGCATGCTTTAAAATGCTTACATTTTGTAGGTGTAAAATTTGGTTTCGAAATTGTGGTCGCGAAGATCTACTTGGAAAAGCCACAAAACAATTATCAAAAAGCTATTGGTTGTGCTCTATACATTTTGAAGATGAAATGTATTTAAATCCAGAAAAGACCAGACTTTTAAGACAAGGCGAACCGAGGAAATATGTGATGTCAACATCATCACTTACTGGTATGTAGCAATTCTGCATTAGTTAAACCTTTGTATAAGACAATTGTGTAACAATATAAACTTTTTTTAGAAACATCTACAAGAAATATTGAAGAGGAATGTGAATGTGAACCATAT
This sequence comes from Ignelater luminosus, assembly GCA_011009095.1. Taxonomy (NCBI): domain Eukaryota; kingdom Metazoa; phylum Arthropoda; class Insecta; order Coleoptera; family Elateridae; genus Ignelater; species Ignelater luminosus. The sequence goes on from VTPC01090141.1 coordinate 830,502, forward strand.
CGAAAAAAAATCAAAATATTACAAGACGTTACTGGCTCAAATTTATATACGCAATTAATTTTATTAATTCTTTAGTTTGTCCCCCTGCTTACGCAGAAAATTAGTCAGAGAAGGTACAAGCAGTACAAGTAAATGCAGTCTTTTCAAAAATGTCCTTTATGGTGTAACAGTAATTTTAAATAATATAATTCCCTAATGCATTTGGTATAGATAGAGACAATCTTATAATTAGGTAATCACAATTTTTGTTGATTTTCTTTCTTTAAAGAGTTATTTAAATATCTATTTATATAGAAAAGGTTATAATGGAAACAGCATCAACACAAACTCCACAGTATTTAACACAAATGACGCCACGCAAAATAAAACTGACAGCTGAGATAAAGCGACTACGTGAAGAAAAGAGTCTTCTGAAAAAAGAAATTGAGGAGTTGCAGAAAAATCAATTGCCAGTTGTCACACAATTTAAATATTTGTGTGATAAGCTTTTGACACCGGAATTATCAAAATTTCTTTAAGCAGTGGACCAGTTAGATTGCAATGCGCAGGGACGACGTTATACTGATTATTCAAAAAGATTTGCTCTATCACTCTAGTTCTTGGAACTCAAATGTTATAAGCAGTTGCAGAAAACTTTTACTTTGCCATCAAACAGTGATTTTGAGCGCTATATAAAAAAGTACTTTTTTCTACTAGTATTAACGAAAATCTTTTCAGTTTATTAAAACTAAAAGTTGATAAAATGGATGCCAAAGATAGGGCATGCGTTCTATGCATTGATAAAGTGCATTTTAAAAGAAACTTTTTTTACAATTATGGAAATGACGAAATAATAGGGTTTGCACTGAAAGCATAGAACCAGCAAGTACTGCTACAGTCGTAATGGCGAGAGGCCTCTGATAGCCAAATGCCCAACCGGCTAGCACCAAAATTGATTAAGGCCCATATAGAACCAAGTAGCTTTGAAAAGGAAAGGGTAAAGCTTGCTACTCAGGTTGTAAGTAGTATTGTCACAGCTGGACTAGATACATACACAAACGGTTTAGTTCGTGCTTTCAGACATTTCTCTTTGTAATTATTTTGATTTATTGTGACTTTGTCTCGAACAGAAATGTTTAGTTTAGACTAAACTGTGTCTAGATTTTCCCAGCTAGCTTTGGATCAGCCGGTATTAGTGCTCGAATTTTCCTCAAACTTTCGACTAAAGTTCATGACAGTCAAAGCGACATCGACAATACGACAAAATCGGATATGGGTAGCTTAAATTAAATCTTTCCGCGTTTTAAATAATGGCTTAAAACAACACGTCAATAAACCAAATGTCTTCTGGATCTAGTTCAGCATTCCTTCCATTAGAGTGGTAACGCTTAGCTTGAATTTGACAAATAAACAAGTAACAAGTACTAACTACATCGTTCAGCGTTGTGCGGGTAGGCATTCCAGAGCTCTAGGCAATTTTGAATGCACGGATTTTCTGTGTACAAACTTTATTCGAGCCGGCTGCCCCCTTATTATCGGACCCTAGGTTCCGACATTTTGCGAAAAAAGGCCCTGATTTGAGGACTGGATCACCAGAAATGTGGCATCTGTCCACAAAAGAATGTGTGGAGTCTCACGTTTGAAACAACTATAAAAATGAAAAGCTACACCGACGAATAAAATGGACAAACAACGTATGTTCATCATGTGTCTGTTCTGTTTCATAATAAAGTCAGATAAGAAACTAAGATCTGCACTTCTGCACGAAGTGTTTTGCTATCAATATTGGTAATTAGATGTCGCGAAATAATACTATCATGAAAATGCAAAGAACTGTAGCTACTCTTAAACAAGTTTTGTGTATAATAACCGATTTAAGTAAACGGTTCAGGTCAAGACTTCAATAAAAGAAATATGGACAGCATTTATACTTCTTTAGGTAAAATTTCACGTGGAATTCAATGAAACAAAAAAAGAGTTGTAATTTTCAAATATTTCTGTATTAAATGGTCTTTACTGCTGCTTAATTTGTGTTAGCTTAACTTTCTGCAGACGAAAACAACAATAAAATGTGACAAATACTCATTTTCTGGCACTTTCCGTCTTCTAGAGTTGTAACTGCATACCATGTCGTTTAAAGTGCAGAAGGGCGGTTTTCTCCAGTTTCAACATTAAGAGGTAAAGTTAGCTCCGAAATTGTTTGTATGGAGATTTAATCAAAATCTAATAATTTCTATTTTTGATCGTTAACGGTAACAAATAAACACTAAATTAACACTTTTTAAAAATTATGTTCGGTGTCAGATTACTTTTTTGCTATGTCTACTTTTTGCAAGTAGATTTTCTCCGTTATATTTCATCTTTATTTTCGCTTTGAATGTTTTGCCTCAAAAACTAAAAATAATCAGTCTGCTAGCTTATCATTTCCTCACAATCTAAGGACAATCTAGGATTTCTTTGATGTTTCATGCAAAACCTATCACTTTTTTTCATTTTCACATTTGAAAACTTCGGGACTTTTATCTGCGTGTTCAAGTGTTTCGTAGCATCATAATACCAAATTGTAAGCAAGAGATATTTTATCAGCAGTGACGTAGCAACTACCCCGTAATCCCTTCAATGCGGAGAGGGGATCGACAACTCTCCATGTCTATTTCAGAGTCCGAGGGGATTCATTAAATATTTTCAATATCCGTTGAAAAGAGTTTTTGTATTTTGATTTAGATTTTTTGACAATCTTAAATCAAACTCTGCCGATAGAAAAGTTGGTTCATTATTATCTGTCAATGTAGAAACTTGCTATGTGCAGTTACTTAAGATTGCACAACTTGAATGTTTTCATGGACAAATATTAATTCTTTCACAAAACGAAAATCTAGATCCAAAGAATTCTGTATCTCCTTTTTTAGATGACAACGGCTTGTTATGAGTGGGTGGTCGTTTCAAGTATTTATCATTTCCTTAAGGCGTTAAACATCCAATACTATGAAGCTGTCGTGAAAAGTATGAAACATAACGTCAAAAGAACAACGAAAATACAGTTCTTACGCACGCATGTCAAATGACATATTCAACCCATGACGCATTACATTTTCTGATTGGTCGGACCATTATTTTAATTCCTGAGCATGATCTGGAAGAGATTTCACAGCATCGATTACGAGCATGTTTAAGAATTGCAAGAAGAGTTCTGGATACGCTTTTCAAAGGAATACATCAGCAAACTTCATCAATCATACAAGTGGAAATGCCCTGCTACACAACTAAATCGCACAATCCTTTTTTTAGTTATAACATAAATGATCGACAATCAGCAAAACAAATGGTCTTTGGGACGTGTTCAGCAGCTATTCCCTGGAAAAGATGGGGTATCTAGAATGGCTTCAAAAGGAATAGTAAATCGTTCTACATATCTTCTTTATTCTACGTGGTCAAGTCAAGTCAAGTTCAAGGTTAACTCTCCGCCGGAGGCGGGAGGTCGTTATAAGTCCTCGGTGTGTACTCTTCAGCCTAGATGGTATAATTTCTTGAGTGAGGTAAAATCTGTTCTTCGTTCATGTTCATCGACACGGGACCAGCCGTTGGTATTCCGAAAGGTAGCTTTCTGTGGTTTCTTCAACGCTCTTTCGCAGTTGTCATGGTGATGTAGTGGTGTAGGGCCAAGCAGTATATTTCAAGTGGCGTGGGCTGGAGCGAATTGATGGTAAAGCTGGGCGGCGATTATAGTACCTGAAGCCGATGTTAGTGAGCGGTCCTGGGTGGGCGTAGTTGCTGAAGTATTATTGAAGGGCGTTTTGCTTCGGCGAGAATTGAATTTAGCTGGATTGCTGTTGTTGGTGTAAGGCGTCGGTTACTTGCGGAGGGTGCGGGTGCGGCTGGACGCATCGGTAGATGTCTCGAGACGGTGTTGGTTGGAGAGACGTGGCCAAATTGGCGTCTAGGCGAAGATTTGTTTATAGAGGTCATTGACCTCTATGTGGATGAACGTGTTAGGATGGTTGAGAAGGCCAATGTTATGTCCGCGACAGGGGCGATTGATATGGTTAGATATCCATCGGCTGTCGCGGCGATGTTGATTCCGGTGGTCAGATGATGGTGAAGAAGTGAACAACGGTCGCAGAAGGAGAACTTTGCACTTGCGAAATGTTGATGGTGGTGATGCGGCATACAAATAATTTTCAGAGCCACACTCTTACTCGTGCGGTGTAGTGAGTGAGCTTGGTAGCGGCCTTTATGCGTAGACGGTGACAGTACTAAAGGGGTCTTCGGGGCCGTAAACCTACTTGCGCCGCGGCCCGGGACGCATTTGGAGTACGGACACCCAGGAGAGCACGGAAATCAAACATCCGCGCCAATAGTCGCGCCTCTCCCCCTAGGCAACGACGTACGCAGGTGGAAAGAGACAACGACTCTGGAGGCCTGCGTCGACCCACGATACACGGGTGCCCCGGTTGGAAGGCCGGTGCCACTATTGGGCCTTCGCCGCCCAGAACGAAGGTTTCCAGTAGCAGCTTCAACAGGACGCACCGCCCGGGGTGAATTGCCGGGGGCCATTGCATAAGCACTGGGTAGGGAACGGGAGGGACCACTGCTGACATCTGCACCAAACGGACACTACGCGGAACTGATACGTTGTCAATAGAAAATGATATTTACCAGGAAGTCCAAACTAGGTCTTAACAATTTATATAAGCATTTTACTATGTAACGTTATTTATTTTTTAAGTTTTTCTTCAAGGAGGGGGCTATTACGAGGCTTCCTGGAAAATTTTTGCAAATGGTTAAGATAGACACAGATACAATTTAGTAAATGGCTTTATGGTTTTTCAAAATATTCGCTTGCATACGCTCAAACCAATTTTCGAAGCGTTTTTTTCCAATTTGAAGCTAGTACCTCAGAAACCAGTTGCCTAAATGCCTAAATGCCTCAATGGCTGCTTCAGGAGAAAAATAATGCTTACCGTGCATCTTTTTCTTTTTGATTGTCGGGAACAGAAAGAAGTCATTTGGTGCTAGATCAGACGAATACGGACAATGCGACATCAATTTCACTTTTTCACTGGCTAAAAAGTCGACAGTTTGTGAAGATGTTACGGGCACTTGCATTGTCATGGTGAAGATGCGCCGATTTGGATTGTTTTTTCTGATTTCACCGATGACTTCCCGCAAACAAATTGTTGTGTACCAATCAGTGTTTACAGTTCTTTGATCCTCTAAAGCTATGGTTGCCACATGTCCAGAAATATGAAAGAAAGTAGCGATCGTTTGCTTTGCAACACTGCGTGAACGAACAAATCTTTGGATTTCGGCTCATCTCGAAACATCCAAGCAGTGGATTGTTGTTTAGTTTCCGGCTCGTATAAGTAGATTCAACTTTCGTCACCGATAACAATGTCGTACACTAAATTTGAACGACTTCGGTTGAATTTCTTCAGTATCTCTTTGCAGCAATTTACACAATTCTTTTAAGCTTCACTCAAATTATGTGGAATCCAGCGACCACAAAGTTTCCGTACGTTTAAATGATCGTGTAAAATCATGTGTATTGCTTTCACGTCAATGCCCAAGGTGACCCCTGTTTCACGGTATGTCACATGCCGATCTAGCTCAATCATTTCAAGAATATCAGAAGAAACTTAATATGAACCTTGAAATGTATTCTTTTTACATTTTTCTTATTTTCAAAACGATAATGAAACTTACAATCCCTACATCTAAAGCTGCCTTAACATAATACAGAATATATCTTATGATTTCCTTACTGAACTGCAAGGTCAGAAGACGTATATTTCTAATATCTGATAACAGTTTTCTCTCAAACTATCTAAAATTCTGTAGCATACAAATTTTCAAAACAAACCACCCGCTAATACTTCACTATTAACTAATAATTTCTATAAATAAATGCACTTCGGTAGCGTGCTAGGTACGACCTTTTACCTATTAGATTTTGTGATAGTGTTTCTCATTTATTACACCTAATCAATACACAACATTTCACGTTAATGAAGTTTTTACATTGTTAGGAATTTTAACGCGTGACATTTTATTAAAACATGCAAAATATTTTATAATTTATGGTATGTACATACAGTCATCGCGTTCATATTCAGCAGCGCGTTTTTCTTGTAGATTCTGAAGAGCGATTATTAAATTATGTATGAAAATGTGTGTTATTACCCTTGTTGGGGGTAAATTTTAGGTGAGTTTAAAAATATTTTAAATGTTACAGTCAAAAGGCAGTAATGATCAATATTATAACTTTAAACTCAAGTCCTACTTTATTAAATAAAAAATCTGAAGGAGTTTTAATTTAAATTAGAACACGTAGAAACAAGATACTAAAGGCTGCGTACGGATTAGAAGGCGTTTTCTTGATAATGACTAATGAATCATGTAGACTTTGGTAGAATATTGGGCTTAAGTTCGAGAGGTCCCTCGTTTAAAGCCCAGGACCCAGCGGTCCTCATCAAGGTTTCCCGCGGTTTTCTTGCTTCTTAGGAAGATTAATACAGGGATTGTAATTTTCACATCTTTAATTAATCTGCTGTGAACTAGGCTCTCTACTGACGAGAAGTTTAAGTGTATTATTGGTTATAACCGCTTTTAGAAAGTTTAAACCTATCTTGTTTTAATCACCGAGATAAAAGCAGCAACTCTCTTAGAATAAATAAATCATTTTTCTAGTATGCATTACGATGCATAAGTTTAACACAAATTAGAATTTAATTATACAGTTAACAAATTAAAAATTTTATACTAAAGAAAAATTTTGACAAATAAATTATGCTGAAAAAATTAAAGTTAATTTCTAAGCGTTACCACTAGAAAACTAATTGGTCAATTATACATCATGTTTTAATTTGTATTTTATATTTTAGTGTCTTATTTATACAAACAAAAACGCATTCAAATGATTTTTATAAACGTGGAGACAGCAGAATTAAGTATTTTCTAATAATTTTCTATAAAAGTCAATAATTTGTAAAAGAAATAATAGATGGCGCTAGCATTCTTTATCACAATTAAAGTACTTAGAGATACATTATATAAGCAGCTGTATCTACAAAGATGGTTACATAAAATAGTGGTTAATAAGAAGATCGGTTAGAAATAATACTACGCTAATTTTTTATTCCAGTACCGTACTTACGTGCGGATAAATACTGGAAATTAAATTATTTAACATAAATATTGTAAGTAACGAGGGAAAGGATTACTAAATACCTGGCGAATGCGCACGCGAGATTTAAATTTGAAATTATTCCATCTCATATTATTTATTACAAATCAGTGACAAAAAATATGGATGTAGTAATAACAAAAAAATCCTCTAAAAACCTGCGCATAATACATTGCACTAATATAAAAAATCAGATATTCAATGGAATAAATAAATTACAGAGACTAAAAAAAAGAAATGCATTACAAAGTGTAAATCTTACAAATTTAGTTCAACATTGCAGTAACAAACAATATCTGTATTTAGAAAAATCACAAATGGTAAGAAATGCAAAACAGATTTCAGGAAGAGACATACAGGTACACAAGTATTTATTTACTCGTCTGGGTTTTTCGACATTATTTTTCATTTTTCTGTTATGTTGTCTTCTCTTTTGATCAATTCCATATTTTCAGTTATTATTTAAGAATTTTAATGTAATCAAAGTAACGGCAGATTTTAAAAATTCTTTTTGAATGTCATTTGAATGTTCTGTGCAATTAAACCAACTGAAATCTATATGAATCGGTACAGCAGTAATTGTACTGCACCTATTGCATCTCTTGTACCTATTCCTTTTCTAAATCCATACTGCTCTTTTGCTACTTTCTCTCCCATCTTTTTAGTTAACCTTTATTTAGCACACTTAACATGCTGCATGTGTGATCAGACTTTTAGTGCGGCGTTCTTTGCATTTCTTTCTATTATTCTTCTTAGGTAGAGGAATTACTTCCGACCGTGGAAAATCTTTAGGCGATTGTCCACCCTTGTAAATCATATCGCAGAGCGATGTGACTTCCTTCAAACCTTCTACCTGCAAGCACTTTATCAGCTCAACTGGTATTCCGTTCACTCCCTCTGCCTTCTCTTCTTTCATCTCCTTTTTATTGCCGCCACCACTTCCGTTTCTAAAATTCTTACTCTCATATTATCCTATTTTACTTCTTCTTTTCTCTCTATTTCCAGTTCTAGTGGTTTTCCTCTGGTTCCATATAGGTCTCCCATGTACTCTTTCCATCTACCTCGCACATCTTCTTCCCTCTTCAGTACCACTCCCTATTTGGTCTCTATATAGCTACCTCATTTCCATTTCCAACATTTCCCTTCCTTCCGTCCCAGCTAATAGATCTAAGCTTACTGTAGAGAATGTCATACCTCCCAGCTCTTTCTAGCTCCTTTGTTTCCTTGCATTCTTTCTAAAACCAATCCATTCTTCGCCTTGTTTGTAATCATTCTGAGCTAGTTGCTAGTTTTCCTGTAACACTTCCTTCCTTCCTCTGAATTTTGGTTTTTAACCTTCTCTTCTTTTTTATTTTGGCTACCATTTCGGGTGTAATTCATGGCTTCTTTATCTTCCTTCCCTTTCTATAGTCAATCATTTCCTTACTAACTTTTTTTATACCCGCCTTTATTCTGCATCACTTCTCTTCTGCACTTAGCGAGGTAGCGTCCTTAACTGAATCTTTCATTTCTCTTTCCATTTCTTGCCCTATTTCCTCTTTAACTCTTTTAATCTTTCCAAATCCCACTTCTTTCTGGTAGCTGCCTTCTTTATTCTTTTCAGTCTTATTTTACCCCTACTACTAACAGTACATGATCGCTGTAAATATCCGCTCCTGGATATCCACAAGCTTGCTTTAAACTGCTCCTATATCGTTTCTCTGTTGTAATAAAATCGATCTGCCTCCTATTTGCATCACTAGGTACTTTCCAGGTATACAGCCTTTTTTATGATTTATGAACGTAGTGTTCGTCACAATTAACTTGTTTTCTTTACGAGACTGAATCAGTCTACTTCCCCAATAATTTCGTTGCCCCAGTTTGTACTTTCCGACCACTCCATCCACTTTTCCCTCTCCCACATTAGCGGCCCAGCCTCCTACTATCATCTTGAAGTATCCTTTGCCTTCATTTCTTATTATGTTTTCTGTTCTTTCACAAATTTCTACTAATTCATCAACGGATGACTAGAATATTTTTTTGATGATGCATCTATTTTAATAACTATAACATTGTCGCTATCGTAGATGACCTTACTTATACATGGCTTAACATTCTTACTAACAATAAATCCCACTCCAGTTTTCCCCCAGTACTTTCACAGTAGTAGAAAGCTGCATCCCCAGACTCTTCTACACCGCTTCCCTCCCATCTGACTTCACTGACACCTGCGATATCCATCTTGTTAATCAGCATCTCCCAATTGCCATCTTTTCCTATTGGTGCAGTTCTCATCAGTTAGATTCCTTTCGCTTATTCCATGAATCCATGTTTGCTTTGCTTGCCCCTCTTTCTGTTTTCAGATGGTATTCGTTTTATAATTTGTTTTTCGCAGTCTTTCTTCTCCCATCCGTTGGACGTGTCCGTACCATATAAACTGCTTCTTCTCTATGCAATTTATTATACTTTCTTTTATCTCCATCTGTTCTTTTATGGTGTCGTTTCGTATCCTTTCTAATTTTGATATTCTGGCAGCTCTTCTTAAGATATCTATTTCTGTCGCTATTTTCCTCTTTAAGTGTTCTTTCATTCTCCATGTTTCCGATACGTATAACAACGTATTTTTTATTATGCATTCATAGATCCTTATCTTTCTTTGTTTTCATATTTCTGTGCCATTGAAAGCTTTAGTAATTTTCTTTGCTTTATTCACTCTAGATTTTATCTTTATGTCATCCGTTCCTTCTTGTTAAAATTTATTCCTAGACATTTACATTCTTCACATTTTCCTATCGTTTTGTTGTTAGCTAGTATTAGATCTGCTGTTTCTTCTCCTATACATAAATATTGTGTTTTGTCTAAATTCATCTGTAATCCCCACTTTCCGTACTCCTTAAGTTTCCTCGTCATATATTCTAAATCATTCTTGTCATTAGCACATATCATCTGGTCGTCGGCAAATTGAAGGGTTTACAGACAAGTGTCATCATCTATTTGGATACCCATTCCTTTACATTTATTTTTCCAATTTTTAAGTGCTTTTGCAATATATACTTTAAAGAATGTTGGGAATATGCAACGACCTTGTCGTAAACGTTTGTTTACCGTAAACGCTTCTGATATTTTGTTTCCTATTTTTACAGTTGATTTCATATCGTTGTATAGGTTTTGGACAGGTTTCACTAGAGTATAGTTAATATTCGTATTTTGGAGTACTTCCCGCAATTTTTGATGGGTATGTTATCATGTGCTTTCTGTAAGTCTAGCAATATTAGGTGTGTAGTTTCCTTTCTTTCTAATTTCTCTTCTATTATTTGTTTCAGGCAGAATACGTTATCCGTACAGGATCTTTCAGCACGACAACCGCACTGCTCTTCTTCATCCTTTTTATATTCTTGTTCTATCATGTCTCTTATGATTCTTCCGCATACTCTACTAATTGAACTCATTACTGATATCCCACGATAGTTGCTGCAATTTAGTTTATTTCCCTTTTTGTGGATTGGTGTAATGTAAGCTGTTTTCCGTTCATAGTACGTTTTCACCATTTACATATTTTGTAAATATATAAGTCAGAGCTGTGTATAATTTTTCAGTTCCATTTTTGAGCAGCTCTGCGTTTATTCCACCTGGGCCAGGCGATTTTCCATTTTTCAGCTGTTGTATTGCCTTTTTTTCCTTTTTTTTTGTATTTATGTATATTTCTTCTCCCTCTACTCGTACTTTAGTTGGTGTGATTTGTGTGTATTCGAGTCTTTGTTCAGTTAGTAGATCTTCATAGTGTTTTACCCATTCTCGCACCGGTATTAATTGAAGTGAGCTTCTTAGTCCTTCGTTGGTTTTCACTTTGTTTATGAATTTCCAGACCTCGCTACATTTCCTTCCTCCAATATATGTCTCTATTTCTTGGCACTTTTTGTCCCACGTTTCTCTTTTGCTTTCTATAATTTTCCGTCTTGTTTCTCGTTTCATTTCACTGAATTTTCTATAGTCCTCTTGATCTTTTGTGTTGAGCCATTTTTGATAGTTTCTTTTTTCCTTCTATAGTTCCTCAATTCCAGGATTCTAGAATATTTTAACTTTGAGAAAGTGGTGATCAGATATGTTACATATTCCTCTGTATACTCTAACATCTTCATTTTTTAATAAAAAGCACTGTTTAACGATTAAGTGGTCTATAATAGATCTTAAGTTTCTGGTACCTTGTGTCCACGTATATTTGTATATGTTTTTGTGCTAAAAGTAGCCGTTGGTGATTTTTAATTAGTGTTGTTTGCATTGATCTTTGAGCCGTTCTCCGTTGTCGTTTGTTGTTTCTCCTCCAAACTGTCCTATGATATTGCTGTTTTCTGTTCTTCCCGTCCGTCTGTTGAGGTCTCCTAAAATTATTATTTCTCCGTTGTTCCCTATTTTGTTATTTCCTGGTTCATTTTTTTGAAGAACAATTCTTTTTCATTAGTAGGGGCATCATTTGACAATCCATATATTGCCACTATAGTTAATTTATGTTGTAGGATATTTAAACTTGCTTTCATTGTGTTCTAATCTATTGCCTCCCAATCTGTTATTCTGTTTTTAAGTTCTTTTCTCTTTTAGTATGGATATTCCTCGTTTCGCAAGCTGGTCTTTTATACTCCGCTATGCAGATGTAAATAGTTGCCGATTATTTCGCTACTTGTTCCTTTCTTTTTTGTCTCCGTTAGAAGTGCTATCTTTAGATGTTAGTTCATGGACAATCTTGGTTAATTTTTCTCTGCACCCTTGTGTATTGATCGTTCCAAAGTTCATTAGCCGTTTCCTTTTCCTTTGCCGTTTTCCAGTTAAGCCGTCCTTTCAGAGGCTAGTATTAGGCTTTTTTGCATTTTTCTTGCTTTCTATAGATGAGGAGAAGGTCCATCGTCACAACCCCCTACCAGAAGGACCGGGATTTTCTGTCGGGGTTTACTCCCTTAGTCAATATGTCCAGATTATTTTAAGGCGTCGGGAACTCGCCTTTCACCTTTTTCCATCCACTGCTTAGCGTACATCTATTGCACTCCAAGCATTGTCCAGAGGTCACAGTGAGCATTTCTCGAGGTTTTGTTATTATGAAAGTACTGACACCTTCCATAATCCTCAAGACCAGAAAAAAATAAAAATAACAATTTAAACTTTGCTAGGTATGGTTGGCAAAGTTGATACTTGTCTCATCCCGAGGCCTCTTGCAGAAGCAGCCTTGGGTATTTTCTAGCGAGTTGTTGCTCTGGACGTCCCTTAAGTTGTTTTAGTGCGCCGCACGCTTCTCTATTGTTTAAAGTTGTGACTTTTGACTCAATTAATGAAGCCAAGTATTCGTAATCGGTCATTGATATACACGTAGAATTCTTCAAATGACTCAAAGTTCTTCTAGTTCCATAAAATTACTTTTGAAATAAACCTTTGTCCCACCAAAGTGAGCCTTTTTGCTGTTTTCTTTTATTTGATATTGCAATTAATACTAGTCCATAAAAATTCTTATTATTTAATTGAAACAGCTTTACAATATTATCAGAGGCAAGGAAAGATAGTTGAGTGATACATTTAGTTTGATACAAAAATTTGAGATATAGATATCAACATACCCTTACAGTATACCTTTAGGTACTGCTGAAATGTGAAATGTCATATTATGGGAGGAAATATAGGATAAAAAATAAAAAAATTCTTCAATGTTTGTTGGTTATAATTTTTCCTGTTTAAAAATGGATTAAAAAACAGTTTATCAGTAAAATGGCGAATGGTCTTCACAACTAGCCCAAACTCGGGTTAATTGGGAAGACCCCCAAACAGTATTAGCCCAGGGCCCCCAAAGCGGGCGGTCCGCTCCTGTGGAAGAGGGTTCCGACGTTCCATGTACCCAACCCCAATCTTTTCTTCTGCTTCTTCTTTCCTTCACTTTGCTCTTCGTACACTGCCCCTCCCGGAGATCCGAACGAGGGGCTATTTTAACTCTGGATTGAAATTAAGTATGCGAAGTATCCATTGTAATTCAATTCTTTGACGTCCACTATCGACGTGGTGTCGACCTAAGTAGATGGTGGTGTATCTTTGCCTTCCGCGCTTTACATACTTACATATATAAAAATATATTTTGCTGTGCTTGCAAAAAATATATAAAAACCTTGAAATTGCTGGGCATACCTTTATAAGTGACTCAATTTCAGATTTCTCACCGCCTAAAATCCGCCCTCTATTAATTATTTATAGTACCTAATCAATCTTGTACACACTTCTACGTATCGCGAAGATGTTTCTTGTTCTTTCGGTATACAGACCTTGATAATTGACGTGAACCGACATATTTTAAAAACAAATAAATTCTGGTTATGAGAATAAAAAACAAAATCTCTATATTGTGAAAACCTTGATAGTTTCCAACTAATGTATTACATGCAAAACGAAACAGTATTATATAACGGTTTTGAGTCTGAAAAAAAGCAAGAAAAATAAATTTTGAAACATAGTAAACAAATATAACCATAATTTTTCTGGAAAACACGACAATAAAAGCCCGTTTGCAAAATGGGTTGAAATCGAACGATGTAGAGTGGACAGTTATACATCAGGCAGATTAGTCGAATTGCTCAGATTATTTACGATTCACGCTTTGCTGCATTACACAATATGTTTTCTGGGTAATCAAATAAAACCCGCGACACCCAGGCAGCCGCGATGGCGATGCCAACATGTAAATTATTTTTCTCCAGTTTAGAACATGACAAAGCTATTAAATTTGAAGTGATTTATATTTCTGTCGATTGGAATAAAATGAAATTCTCCAAAAATATAGGTTGTGCAGACCAACTACTACATGTTTGAATGTTTTAAGATAAAAACCTGACAGTTATTAAGGGAAAAGATGCCGCTTTAATACTTTTAATGGTTTTAATGTTAAGTGCATAAAAAGTTGAAACTGAGGATAAAATTCATATTTGATTAAAGATTATAGATTTAAGAACTAAAATTATAAAATGCTAATAACATCCATCCTCCTGCTGCCTGATTTAAATTTAAATATTATTTATAGCAAGTAAAGATAGTTTTTCCACGAAGCCTGTCGCTGTTTTTGATTAATGTTTATACGTAGGACAGATTGCAGTATTATTTGAATAGGTAATGTAATTTCTTCGTAATCTGGAAGTGCAAAGCAGAAATTCCACCAACTTGTCGTAGATCTGCTTTATGCACGTTAAACAGGCGTGTGAGAGCATGGCAGTGTCATATGTCATAAGATATAAAGAACACAGAAGACAAATACGTATTTTTAGCCGCCGCGCTAAAGCAAACTGACAAACGTCATGATTTATGAGTGACGGTCTCGGCAGCAGCGTCAGTTCCCGTACATCTCAATGAGTAATGTAATTTCATAATTGTCACTTCAATGTCGTTACCGTGAGCCGTGATCAAATTACGGAACCGGAGTAGTGCAATTGTCAAATGTGCGTTTGTAAATTGTGATTGATAGCGGCCATTTTCAGTGACAGGGTGGGACATATTCTATCACCTCGGTGGCCATAAACACGTTTTTATATGCAACGTGACGCGCTCGTACATTGTAACAAGTAGGCGGTGAGAATGGCTCTCCAGACGCGTAAATCACCGTACTGTGGACATTGCACACTCGGGGTTAATATCCTAACTGATTTATACATGGCATGCACAATAGGTATACTTGGTTGTAAAGACATGCTTTGCAGAATAGTTGCTCTTTTTTTTTAACATGTAAAAGTTCATCAACTTAACACAATCTCCATATTATACATACTTACATAGTATACACCTAAAAGTTTGCTGCATAATTTTACCGTTTCTAAACTTTCATGTTAAATAAACGCAAAAATACTGCTCGAGTTAGCTTATCTGTTGGCTTCGAGCAAACAGCAAATGACTTCCGTGCATCTCGAGAACATATTCATTACATCCGGAAGATGTTAAGAGCGTCATCAAGAAATAATTATAAATCTCCTTTTTATGGCTTTCATTATTCATTTTCGCAAACAAAGGAACAGATTAATTATAAACAGAAGCACAAGCTAATGGTATCAAATAAACAATCGCGGCTACAAAACGAGAAAACCAAGTAATAAAGCATTCTTACACTGTCGAAGAATTTTCGTGTTCTTTTATAAATTTTAATAAAGCGAGATATTTTAAAAATTTCAAAATATAACTAGCAGTTAAATGAAAGCAAAATAGCTAGAAATATTGACTATATATTTCATCTGAGTATTCAGGAATAATTTATTAAGTCCGTCACAAAAATACCTGACATTTTCGTCAAGATATCGACGGACTGCTGCCATCACATATTCATATTAGTCATCAAAGTTGTGCATTATTCGTTATTCATAGGCGTCAATCATAAAGGGACATCGCCCTAAATTCAACCCCACATCAGATTTTTCTGAAACATTAATATTGTTATATGACATTAGTGTATTCAGTTCCAATGGACTAATCGAGTATAGTAAGCTCTTCGTAGATTTTACATGGGAATTCAAAAGACTCTGATGAAGGATGTGATTTATCTTCTTGCTTTTGAAACAATCTCTTATTAGACCGAAGCGTTGTCTCGCAAGTATTGTCAAAACTTCTTTCTTAAGCCTATTTAGTAAACCTTCCAAAGCAACGTGTACATTTCGTCATCGTTGTGGATTCTTGCAAACCACACTTCCTACATGTTCTTTTCACCTTTAGGTCTTTTTGGCTTGGACATAGATAGTATCGTTTGTAATTTCTTATACTAGTGCTGCATCGGTCCTCTGATGCTCTGCTGGTCCAAGTTCATCTTTCAGTAAATTTTGTATTATAGATCTGAGATCTTGTGATAGTTCTCTGATTGTAGATCTTCTTTTAACACTAGAACGACCGAACCGGTCATTTTGATCGTTTTCTTTCTCATTAGCAATATTTTACCAAAAAACCAAAAAATTTTTTTTTTTTTGGTTTTTAAGTTTTGTTTTTTTCAGGTTGCTACCTAGAACGACCGTCACCGGTCAATTTGACCGGCTAATGTTTATGTAGTTCTGCTTTAAGTCTTTGTGTCTAAATTACAACTTTACATTATTTTTTAATTATTTAGTATATTTATAGATTTATATCACTTCATAACATGTTCAAGGTGATAGAAACTTGTTTTGTACAAGTTTGAACAGTCACAACGTGTTCAATGTTACTAGACACATGCGCACTTGTTTCGCGCATGCGCATTCTAATTGTGCGCCTGCGCACATATGCTTTTACAAGTTTTTCCATTCGTTATGTCTACGTTATAAATACCCGTCAAAAACGACCTATCTCTCATTATTCTTATAGTTGTATGTGAAGAAACATAGAGCGTGTGGTCTCACAAAGCTCTTACACCTGAACAAGCGTTATCTTATTTAGATGAACTAGAAGGTCTTTCAGAAAGTAATTCCAAACATGAGGGTGAATCAACTTCAAATTCTGAAAATGAAGCATATTCTAGAGTTTTACGGAAATCTAGTGAGAGTAATTCTACAAGTGAAATTCGACACTAGAAAATTCTCTTAGTGTAGCTAGTTGCAGTTATAAAACAAGTGATGTAAAACGCAGCAACTCTTCCGACCTGACTGTTACAAAAAACAAACCTCAAGAAATTCCATGTCACCGTAATGTTCTATCAAAATCTAATTTGATCTAGAAAAAGAAGAAAGGATTTTTATTAGAAGAAAACCAAACCTGCACATCGAAAGACGGAACAAAATGGAAGTTAGTATCTGCAAATGAAATTCGTGCAGTAAAAACTGCTCAGCGTAACATTTTGAAAGATAATCCGGGGCCAACCTTTTCTGCAAAGCAAAAGACCAACAAAAACAAAATAAGCACATTTTGGAGATTGTTTGCTGACAGCCACATGTTGAAGATAATAAAGAACTGTACCGAAACGGAAGCCAACAACAAATTAGAAAATGTTGACTGGAAGTTATCCTTCGAAGGCCTAGATGCTTTTATTGCTATTTTATATGCTCGAGGAGCAAGCTGGAACTGAACAGTTTGTGGTCTACAAAATGGAGAACACCATTTTTTCGAGAAACGATGTCGAAAAACCGTTTTAAAAAAAGAATGAAATTTTTACGATTTGATATGAGCCACTAGACGAGAAAGGCTACAGCACGATAAATTCGCTCTGGTATCAGATATATAGAACCGATTTATATACAACTGCAAAATATGTTACGTTCCAGGCGAAAATATAACTGTTGATGAACAGTTGTTTCCGACAAAAGTCAGATGCAGGTTTACACAATACATGTCAAACAAACCTGATAAATTTGGCATTAAATTTTGTATTGCAGTTGATACAAAGTCTAAGTTTGTACTAAATGCTTTTCCTTATTTGGGAAAAGATGAGACAAGACCTCAAGATCAAACTTTGTCAGAAAATGTTGTTCTTCGACTTCTAGAACCGTTTACCAAAAAAGGAAGAAATGTTACAACTGACAATTTCTTCACTAGTGTAAAACTCGCCGAAAAACTGGCAAAGTTGAATACAACTATAGTAGGAACGATGAACAGATCTAGAAGAGAAGTTCCGGAACTTGTCAAAAGCAGCAGACGAGATATGTATGAAACAGTACTACTGAAGACAGACAATGATAACTGCATTCTTACAGTTTACCAAGCAAAACCGAATAAAAACGTACTTCTTCTTAGCACATTACACACATCTGTTACAATAAACACAGATGAAAAAAAGAAGAAACCTAAAACTGTGTTGTACTATAACGACACAGATGGCTAGAAAATATACTGTAAAAGCATCGTCTCGAAGATGGCCTGTACATATTTTTTACAATATCTTGGATATACAAAGAAATCACAGAAAAAAAAGACAAGATTTTTTGTTACAACTGACAGAAGAATTGGCGAAAGTGTATAAAAGAAAAGAAGGGGTAAAAGAAGCAACTTCTCAAGAAAAAAAAGAGATAGACACGAAACAAGCTGGAACAGAGATGAGAATACAAAAAAGAAAAACCTGCCAGACACAGAAGTGTGAAAACAAAACATATGATGCTTGTAAAAAGTGTAAAATGTATGTTTGTGGCAAATATGGCAAAAAATTACTTATTGTAAAAAATGTGTGTAATTATACATAAATTAATAAATGTTTAACCTTATTTAAACAATTTTGATTTGAAAATAATAAATTTATTACAAATTGTTCAACAAATTTTAAAAAATAAAAAATTACAAGACTAGGTAGAGCGTTAAAGTGATCAATAATAAGTTCTTTTCCCAGAATAATGGAAAATTCTCGTAAAGTCATTTTATAAGCTTTATCTGAAGCGAAAAGCAATAGTGTATAGGCATTATCTAGCATCGCTTCAATTACAGTCCTTGACAAGAAGAGTATGCACCGCAACGTTGATCTAACGCGTCTACCCCCCACCCCTTTGGTAGAGATAAAAATTAATTATCTCTACCGTTGTGATGCATCGACGAAACTGACACTACACATCGGTTCCTTTTTGGTACGAAGAAGACAAGTGCATTGCAATTGCGATGAGTAAATCTAAATGTGCAAGATTTCTCTTCGCGAGATCTGGAAGACAAAAACTGCATTGGAATTTCAGACTTGTTCTTGCGTACTATTCCAACGTATGTCAGTCCGCTGTACTTCAGTTCTTGGACAAGCTCCATGGAACTGAACCAGTTATCTCCAGTGACATTTCTGTTAATATTTGTGATAGGAGCACTTACCTTTAGAACACTAAGAGTTGGTACTGAAAGTTTCTTATGATTTGGTTCGCTGCTTTTTCCCGTATAAACAAATGAGTTTAGTAAATAATTTTGTAATTTTTGCGTTAGTATGTTCCAATATTTCATCTAAAATGTCACCAGTAAATAATAACAACCAAGCTTCAACAGGTGTAGTAGGAGGTGCTCTAGCAGCAGCCCCTATGATTCCAGGTGATTGAGAAACAATATTAGATTTTCTGGTTCGTGAACTAAACCTATTTCGCTCGTAAAAATATCTTGCATCATTATCTTCGTTAGACGAATCCTAGTCTGCGTCATCGATTTCAATTTTCAAGTCCGTCAAACGGTCACTATGTTCACTTTCGGCGTTGCTTATCTCACTATCTTCCTCGAGTGCATCTGGCATAGTTTCATCTACATCAACACCAAAATTTTCAGCAAAGGCTTCTAATTGCTTTTGGGTTAAATAGGTCTTTATCTTTACACGTGCTCGAGAAAAATACCAACGGAAGCGCTATGGTAGAAAGTCTTAATACGCCAGACGCACACCACTTGCAAATTAAAATGTTTTGTGGAGTGGTTTCTCTACTGGTAAGTAGATGTTACGGAGTTAGAAGATTAGCTTATGGGTTAAAATTGGCACTAAATTTCAAAGTTGTTTATTTAATAAAATACTTTAGGAAATAATTTCAAACATAAAAAATATTATTATTTAAGAACAAATAGATGTTCAAATCAAGTAACGTCAAAAACTTCTCTCTTATAATTTTTACAAAATCCTTTAGAATAATGGCTGTCGAATTTTCTTAACTTTGTTTTAATTCCTAACTTTGGTTGGTGCTGGGTTTCCGCTGTCTATTTATTGTAGTATACATACTTTTGCATTTAATGAGCCCAAAAACGTTGGATCAGTTGTAATCAACCGATGTTTGGAAAATTATTTTCATTTAGTAGGTATTTCATTCCCAATTCTTTGAGAATGTCCACCATAACGACAAGATGCACCACCTGACCAAAAGATGTAGCGGCCTTGAGGATAATATTTTTCTATGAATCTTCGTTACCGCATTCGACAAAAATTAAAGTCATTCATAGATAAATGTTATCCCTAAGAATGCTACATCTTTTGGTCAGATAAATCATCCTATAATCTTGCTGAATTATGCTCACTAAACGTGGACGCTTTCAAGCAATTGGAAAGAAAACAAGCAAAAAAGAAAATAATGTACCAAATGTTTCCAATTATGACCAATTGAACGTTTTTGAGTACATTTATATGCGAAAGAATGTACTATCACAGTAACTCTATAGAGGAAACTCAACGCCAACTAAAGCTAAGAATTAAGATATTCATTTAAGGGAATTCGACAACAGTTACTTTAAATAACTGTGTAAAAATTATAAAGAAAAAATTTCCGACGTTGCTCGGCCTGGACTTTTATCTATTCTTACATAGCAATATTTTTATGTATTGAATTCGCTTTCTTAAGTATTTCTTTAAATAAATAATTTTGAAATTTAGTGCGAATTTTAAGTTCAACTACCTTAAGTGTGAATTCTGTTGAGTGTATTGTACAAAACGACAAAGAGTACGTTGCCTGTAAGGTTAGTCCCAAAATGCGTAGGATTGTTGAAAAAATTGGTTTTATTTTTAAACGGTTATAAAAAGTCAAAAAATTCTTTTTAACAATGAAAATGTTTGAGATTTGAAATACAAATTAAGTAAAAATAGCAGCATATGGTCCTTTGCGAGCGGAAATGAGTAACCTCTTTGTGAAGTTTTGAAATTGCGCTGTACCAGATCTCTCCCAGACAAATTTACTGATCCTGGTCCAGTTTTTGCAAAATTGAGCCAGATTTTTTGCATGTAGATTACGCTTGATTAGTTCTGCCTTGACCATATCCCAAAATTTCTCAATTGGTCTGATTTGTGGAGTTGCTGATGGATTGTCGATTCTTGCCACGAACTTGATTTTATGCTGATTCAGAAGATCGGTGGTATCTTTAGCGTAGTGAGCAGGTGCTTTGTCAGGCCAGAACAAGATTTGTTTGTCGGTTTCTAGTGACTTTAACCAAGGGATCAAAACCAGTTTCAGGACTTTATCACGATAGGTCACGCCCTCCATAGCGCCTCTCTTCGATTCCATCACGACAGCTGGAGACAAGTGTCCTTCAGATGAAACAGCCTGCCAAACGAGCGCTTTTTTGGATGCTTTGATTTTTGCCTGATTTTAGCTTCTATAGGGACTGGGCGACCTAGCAATTCAGTGTAGTATTGGTTTGCAGGCATCTCGCTTGAATCCAAGGTGACATAAGTTTCGTCACCTATAACCATCAAAAAGTTGCCGCCAAAAATAGTGGTCTGACGGTAAAGCTTCCTGCAATTGGTTTTTGCTTTTTCAAGCTCATCTGGACGGTTCCTCGAGACCTCTCCTCTCTTGCGCCCCTTCAGGCCAATTTCCTTGCGAATTCGATCTACGGTTGACTTGCTGACCTTGAGCTTTTCGGCAGCAGCACGCACAGTCAGGTTAGGCTGCTTTAAAAGGAGGCGGTCCACTTTGGAGGTCAAAGCGGGGGTCGTAACAGACGGCCCGGTTTTTGCTTGTTGAGCTTCTTCGAAGGATGATCAACATAATCCATCACACGATAAATCCGGCTCTGGGGCACATTCAGCTTCGAGAACTTTTGAACTGTTGCCTTTCGATCAAATTTACTGTCTTTGTAATAGAACTCGATGACCGAGTTCGGAATAGCTGGTTCGTTCTTCATTGTGATTGTTGGCAGATCACTTTAATTAACACTGACTAACTAACAGGTGACATGTGTTTATTTATTTAAAAAAATGTCAACAGTCGCCATAGCAACCTTCTCAATTTTCTCCTATGCATTTCGGGACTAACCTTAAGTAACATTGCCTGTACAAACGAATAAAGATTTTATTTTTATTTTTAGCATCATCAAAATTATGGATGTTAAAACATTTTACCGAACTTATAAAAAACTATCCGATACAAATTTTTCAGATAGCAAAGAGAAGCATTTTGTCAATCTGGGCAGAATGTGACTCTGAAGAGAATACAACATACATTGGAAAAAATAAAGCTCTTCCAGCTATTATTATCTCAAAAAGTGATGTCGAATCTGATGAAGAATTCAACTTTGAAGATGATTTACCTCTCGCACAACTTATTGGCTCTAGTTTTCCAATAGATAAGGATGATGACTTTCAAATGCAATAATTTGATTGATGCAAGGAGGAAATTTCTAATGACGATGCAGATGTAACTCAGAAAAATTTTGTTTTCAACAATGGAACGCCGCTTTGCTATTTTCATCAACTATTCCCAGTAGATCTACTTACACTAATAGTTAAGCAAACCGACTGGTACTCCGTTCAAGTTTCTGAGAACTCGATAGACACAAATTCCAAACAGATTGAGCAATTTCTAGGTAAATTGTTGCCAATGGGAGTTGTAGAAATGTCGGCATACATTGGATTATTGCATTAATGAGCTTCGTCAATACAAAAAGCGGATATCATGAGCTTGAAACGATTTCAGAAACTGGGAAGATTTATACACTTCTCAGACAATATTGAAGATTCAGCTACAACAGATAGGCTACATAAAATAAGACCTGTACTTGAACTAGAACCTGAACACCAGTACTCTGTTGATGAGATGATGATACCTTATAAAGGTATAAGAGCAGGAAACCTGCGTTAGTATATTCAAAACAAATCCCACAAATGGAGATACAAGCTAGCGTTTCTACCACTCAGTTTCGTTCAATAAATAAGTATGAACTTGGTATCTCTCCATTTCAACTGGTAGCGTAAAAGGATTATCGCTACGTTTCTTAAATTTCTTCGTAGCAACACTAGCGCCGCAGTCTTCCATAAGAAAATGACCAAGTGCGCACACTTATCCATTCGATATACTATGGCTTGGCAATCTAGAGCAGAAATACACCTGTAACTCTCTGTACAACAGACAAACATTGTTTACATCTGCGTAATTACGAATTCGTCCGGCAAATACGCTTTAGAAATAGGTCGGAAGCGTATGTATGATTCTCTACAATGTAAGTTTATAATAACCTTTAAGATTTTCTAGGAGTTTCTCTGCTTTAGGCATACATAACATTCAAACGAAGCTTATGAATATATTTCTTTACATAAGAAGGCATGTTCTTGAATTTGTCCTGATTTGGAAAATATCACCCTGAATTAGTACGAATAAACCTACAGTTGTTAGGTTAGGAGGCAAACATGTCATCGCAAAACAACGCAGAAATATTTTTTCATGGATTCTTAAATCGAAAGATACATTTACCTAAAGCATCAGCTATTGCATTGAAAACAGACATTCGTCCCAAGACCTCCATACATGACTTCTCTTCATCAGTCTTCATCATCATTAGTCATTAGTGTGACTGCTTCTTTCTCTTTTTCTCACACCGATCTCTTTTATATCTTGTGCGACTTTTTCGTATTACCTTCTCTTTGCTGTTCCTAGTATTGGTCTTCCTTCTGGTTTTTAAAATTTTGTTTGTTGTCGAGTTTCCACTCCTTCATTTCATTCCTTCCATTCTTTCATAATTATAAGACTCTTGTTAAAGTCTTGTAGCTACAATTAGCAGATTGTAAGTCTGTCTTGCACAGCGATTGATCCCCTTTTAATATAAGAAGTGAATAACTTCAACATTTCGTTCTTCGGATATCCTATTTTTAAGTAGTTTTGATGGCAGGTTATCTATTCCTGAAGATTTGTTGTTCTTTAGGTTTTTAGTACTTCTTGTATTTTCTGTAGATTTACTGTGTGGTTATTCAACAATGGAGACGCTGATATAAACTTCTTATTATTTGCCACTTCTGATAAAACCACTCTTCTGAAGCAATTACCTACTCAGTGGCGTAGTAAGGGAGGGGCGGGGAAGGCGGGCCGCCCTTTGTCTGCTGTTGCGGTTGTGAACTTTTCGCAATAATCTTGCCGCCGCCGCCCCTGTCATGCCCCAGGCGTGTAAACATACGCAAGCATTGGCGTCCGCTCCTAGTTCTTATTGGGTGCTCCAGTAGCGAACAAATTTTAAGCGTTTGCTAGGATAACGTTTGTTGGTTCGTCAGTAGCAGGGTTGGGTATTTACGCGTAAGAAACTATTTTTTACGTTACATGTAAAAAATAGAGTAAACTTTGTAAAACTCGTTTTACTTTGGGTTGTTGATTTCATCGAAACCAAAGGTAAAAACGCTGAACGAATGGCGAAAATGATTTTGGAGAAGATCGACCAAGATGGACTCAACATTGAAAACTGCAGAGGCCAAGCTTACAACAACTCTGCTGTTATGTTCGGATTACATACTGGAGTCGTCCAAGAGAGAATTAAGACAGTTAACCCCAAGGATCAGTTCGTCGCATGCACTAACCACTCTTTGAACTAAGTTGGTATTCACGCCGCTTTTGTCATTTCGGAATCTGTTACCTTTTTCGGGACGGTGGAGAAAATATATTTGTTCTTTTTGTCATCAACCCATCGTTGGGACGTTTTGACTGCTGCTACTAGCCAAGGAGTAAAACGCCTGATTGAAACCTGATGGAGCTTAAGACAAGAAACTGTCAAGTTGCTGAAGACTTATTTTCCAATATCCTGGATATTCTCGAAGAGTTAAGCACCGATAGAACAGAAAATGCAGTCACTCGATTTTGGTCTGAAGTCCCTCCAGAGATTAACGATGCTCAAGTTTACCTGCAGACCAAGCGACTGGACATTTGACGGCGTACGGCAAAAATTGGGGCATTAAAGATATTTTTAGTTGAACAGCAAAATGAGATAGTAGACTGCAGTTTCAGCTACTCGAGATAGTTGTGCACGGAAGTTGGAATCTAAGTTGAGCCTCGAAAAGCAGCAAAGAGAAAGCAATTTTTTGTTGATAAATCGAAGAGTGTTCGCATCCATGGACCGGATAATTCAAGAAATTAGTTCAAGGTTTGAGCAATTGCAAGAGTTGACGAAGAAATTCTCCGTGTTGACCCCCGCAAACCTCTTTAATCCGGAATACGTCTACGATTCTGTTAATTTGCCGGATGAAATCGATAAGGTGGAATTCCTGATTGAACGATATCGTCTTCGAAACTTTGTCGGCGCTTCTCAAAACCACCAAAATCTCGTGCAAGAAGGACTGCTGGAACTGTTACAGTTTATCCAACAGTACAACCTCAATACTTCCGTCCCTAACCTGGTGATACTGTTGCGAATTTGTTTGAGCATCGGTATCAGTGTTGCGAGCTGCGAAAGAAACTTTTCTAAGTTAAAACTGATTAAGTCCTACTTGAGGTTCACTATGGGCCAGCTGAGTTTGTCCAATCTGACTGAATTGTCCATTATGCAAGAATTTACAAACCAGATAGATTTCGAAGAAACGATAACCGAGTTTGCTGCTCTTAAAGTTAGGAAAGTTTGCTTTTAAGTTTCAAGCATTGTAGTTTTATTTTTTAATTTCTTCTTATTTATTTATTTATATTTAGCATAGTCTGCTGTTTAAATTTAAATTTAAAATACAAATATCTAAATATAACCATAGCCAACAGTTAGATTACTTTTTTATTACATAATTACCATTTAGAAACGCGGTTTAAAATTTAAATGTTGCATTAAACGTTTACTTTAAGTTTTTAAATTCCAATTTTTATCTCTTCTGAAGGAGAAGGGGCGGCACATTGGAAGGTCCGTCCCGGGCGCCAATATCCTTTGCTACACCACTGTTCCTACCATTATCCAAGAAATGCTTGATATTGAAAAAGAAACAATGACGATAACTAAACCTCAAGGCAAGGGTGGGCACACTCGGTCCCCGCGACCCATTGGTTTGTATACAAAGAAACTTTAGGGCAGAAAGTTAACCAATCAGTTTTGACGTTTGAGTGGTAAAATATACGATCGTGATTTGTCGTTATACGAGCCTGAGTTCCCATAATTGGCTTAGAGTTTAAGTTCTGGTCAAAACTGTATAACTACTGCCATCACTACAACTTCAGAGATTTTTCAGCTAAAGACTGGCTGTTTTCTGCCCCGAGATTTCTGCAATTCAAGAGGATCACTGTGATAGCGCGTTCGTTTCAAATTTTGTAATGGCAAGCAAATCATCCGTGCGTTTGAAGAAAATGACAATAGAATAGATTCTGAAAGTCAGAGACGGGTAAACGAAATTTTATTATTTTTAAAAAACCTTCCAACTAAAATTGTGATTCAATATTTATAGATTATCGATATTGCAGTTTCTTGGTCAGTAGAGTAATTTTTGACAGTCTAAAGTATTTCAATAGCTAGCATACTTCTGAGATAAATAAAAGGTTGATATAATTGTTCTAATATCCATAGCCTTGAGCTATGCTTGAGCAGCAGTGAGAACTATCGAGCTATTCATTTTTATGAAAAACTAATTGGAAAAAGCCTTCTTAATAATTTGCGATGTTCTAAAAGCTTTAGAAATGAAACTTATAATGAAAGCAACTCCACCGTTTCGTTTTTTCCAATAAATTAAAAACCTCCTTACAAACCAATTTTATTATATTTCTATATCACGTTTTTGAAAAGATTAGGTAATAAAATGTTTAAAAGTTGGCAGCCAACAGTACGTTCCTGTATAAACAGATATATATATATACGTTTCTTCTTGTTATAACAGTCTCAAGTGTTCAGAAAAGAAACTAAGTGAAGTTGTCAGCTCGTCTTAACGAATATTTCGTTCACAAAACAATACAACAATGGAATTTATCACGGCAGGCCGACAGTTTGGCAGCGGAAAATTGATCATGGCTTCGAATAAGGTTGGCATTGTTGGACATGAAGTAAACATTCTGCAATCTCGCCAGAACTAAAACACACTTGTAGGGGCTATTAAATCTTGTAATTTCGAAGGAAATATTAGGGATATAGTAACAAGCTCGGATGTATTAATATAAGTATTTCAATAAAAACAAAATGTTACTTATTGCTAGTTTGCAAAAATTATTTAGTGACACCTATTTTAAGATTCAGAGAGGAATAATTCTGGTTCAATATTTCATGTCTGAATTAATAAGCATGCAACTTTGGGAATGACATCATTATATTATTGTGTTGAATAATTTATTAGTATTTAATTAAGCAGGTGGTATTTTTTTGCATACCTAATATTTATTTTAAGTCGAACCACTGTATTGTGTTTGACAGTTTGCTGGTGAAGAAAAATTACAGATATTAACATAAAAACTGTTATTATGATAAATTATGTAAAAGCTGCCAATCAAGCATTTTACACTTTATAAATAAAATAAAATTCGGCGTATTCCTTCTGATGTCTGTTTAGCTTTGGTGACACAAACTAGTACATAATTGCTTGAGAAGATTTGATCGAGTCTAGAATGAAACTATTTCTTTCACTAGGTAACCTAATCGTAAACAAGTTGTATTCGGTGTCATTTTTTATAACCAACGAAAAACTCTGAGCTCTGTGAATTAAAAATGTCCTTTTTGAAATAGCTGACAAAATTTGCAAAAAGTTAGATGATTAAGGATTCCAACCTCGCATACAAAGAAGCAAACCTCACTAAATAAATTCTGTTCAATAAATAAACCATTGACATAACCCTTCAACGGTATCGAGTTCTTTGGCTTTTTATATTTTCCTCCTAAAATAATTTGAAAATAATATCAGTCAGTTAAGAGTTTATCTTTTATTGTACGAGAACCCGTGAATTATATCAATCTTGGGGATTTTTTATATGTCGCCTAACGACGTAGATAAACATTAACCAGCTCGAGAGCCATTAGCAAATCATCTAAGTGACAGTTCCCATAACGCAGATCCCTAGAGCGGGCGCGCAGTCACGTGTGAGGGATTAGTATCACTCTGCCATCCATCACCCTCATACTCTTGTCTTTTCTCAGCCACCCTCAAGTATGAGAGACTTCTTCCTGTTCTTGTAGCGGAATCACGGTTAGTTATTGATTGAAATACCAAACCGATTTGATACCCAACGTGTTGTTGTTTCACTATTAGTATTTCTGAATCTCTTTTTTGTTGTATTTTATTAATATTAGTTTTTGTGGTGCTTCCCAGCAACGCTAGTTAAGAAAACCGCTTAAGCATTAAATAATAGGCCTATGTTATCATTGTCATACAGTGTTTACGCTGTGATACACATGGACGCTGACATCTCATTTCTCTTATAAGCTCATAAGCGTGAATAAAAAGTTGACATTTTAAAATGCCAATTACGCTATAGCACACAATAAAGCATAACGTCAGCATTGTTATGGTCGTTTACTTCCTTCGTTTTATTACAACTTGCATTATGTTGTATTTGATATTCAAATAAAAATATTTTTGTAGTGCTGGAACGCTTGTAACAGACCAACAGATTAATGCCGACAGTTTGGGTTTTATTTTCATAAAATGCCATTCATATTGATAAACATGTAGGTGGCTTATGTTTTACAAGAAAATTATTATTTCCACTGCAATGGGATTTCCCAACTTTATTTACATTTTAATGCATGTAAAGTGGCGTTTCTAGTCATTAAAGATACGTATACAGTAAATCAAATTAGTGTAATTAAAACGAATAACTTTATAAACAAGTTATTAGACTTGAACATTTTTCCAATAATAAAGAGAACTTATAGAATTAGTAATTCTCAAAGAGATAGGGACGCGCGATGCTGCTGTGTAAGCAACAAACGACTCTACGTATTCCATTCAGAAATCGGAATCTAAGCAAATTCTATTCTTTGTCCATTTTAAGATAATTAGATATCTTTCATTTAGTTTTTTTGTTTGTTTCGTATAAACCCAGTAACACTCGGTCAACCTAGAAATTTTTAAAATCTTACCCCAAACGTTAATGTCAGATTTTATTATGTCCTGTAATACTCAAAAACAATTTCTAATCATAGAAAACATTAGTGTTTTGCGTTCAGGTTGTGTAAGAGTACTCTATTAAGAAAAAGGCGCGGAATTCCATAATTACACGTTCACCTGGTAGCTGAGAGAAAAAGTGTTGTAAGTACCAGTAATCAATAAACGAACTCTTTCGGATTGTCTTTAAAACTGCTTCACACTAAAGCCGTGATTATTATGGTAAACGAAGATTGGAAAAACCTAAGATTATGCAAAGAAATCCACATGCTAAACCTCTCATGAAAAATCCCTGAAGAGAAGCCTTTCAACTTATAAAAGGAAACTAAAAGAAATTTGAACGTCTGATGCCGATATCAAAAAAGCTATAATGCCGGTTTCTAAAACACAACTATAACCAACTCGCCACAAAAATACGCTCAAATTATTAACAGATAACAACTTCTTAATAATTTGATCCAATGCTGACAGAAGGATGTTAGTAATGAAAATTAATCCCACACTGATTACGGCCACTGTTAGATAGTGTTTGCACGCTTCGTCTGTTGTGTTCAAGAAAAAGCACTGAAGTACTACAATCAATAACAGTGAAACTTCAAAGACTGCTACAATATAAACCTTGACTGAAAGAGGACGGGTGTATCCCCCCTCCAAGAAGAAATGATGATTCCTCTAAACTGAACAACTCCTAAATCAACACCAACGCCCCAATAAAAACACTTAACCCCAAATGAAGATACAAAAAAACAAGGCAGACCTGTTTGAAACCCAGAGGGAAGGTTCACCACACAAGATCGCAAAAGATCTCGATCATAGACACCACAGTACCCATAAGAAGATAAGGACGCGATTGAGTTGCTTTTCTCGCCATTCCTCAGCATCAAAGCATTAAGGAAGTGCAAAATAAAAGAAGTATGTAAATAATAATATTATGTACATTTCCCTTAAAACCGAAACAGAGAAAACGTACTTTGTAAGCGTATATGCGCCAGATATAAACATACCTAAAGAAGTACGCACAGCTTTTTTCGAAAAACTGCAACAAGTACTAGATGAACTACCAGAGAAATCTAAAATCTTCGTAATGGGAGATTTTAATTCCAAGATCGGTAACACACCTATACCAGGTATAATGCAAATCTTCAATGAAAACGTCATTAACAGCAACGGAAAAATGCTGATAACATTATGTGCACAGATCAAACTGCGTATTAATAATTCTACGCACATAAAAACCAGCATAAATACATCTTTGGGAATATGAGAGACCAAAATTCACTCATCGACTATTATTATCAGCAATAGGGCTATCCATCCGAGTCAAATACTAGGCGTAAGAACACTACCGTCGGCAAATGTAGGCACAGAGCATGGGCTAGTGCTAAGCAAGTACCGCTTTAAAGCCAATCTCCAAAAGAAAAAACATAGAGTCATTAAATGACGACTCAACTAAATTACTATACAAGAATAAATTAGAAGAAAAAATGGCTTTTAACCCTATAGCAGATCAAGACATAGAAAGCACCTGGGATAAGATAAAAACAAATATAACCGAAAGTGCTAAAGAAGCACTTGGAATCAGGAAAGTGAACATAAATGAACGAAAAAACAATAAGCCTTGGTTTCAAGAGGAGGTAAAAACATTAGCAAAAGAAAAGAAAGACGCTTATATTAGATATACAAAAATAAACAGCTGAAGAGTACGAAAAATACAAGTAAGTAAGAAATAATGTGAATGACGCAATAAAAGAAATGAAGAACACATATTGGAAAAAGTTTTCTGTCGACATGAAGCACGACCTATATGGAGGACAGACGAAGATCTGAAACACACTAAGAAACAGAAAAAGAGCAATTAACGAGCAAGTACAAACAAACACCATTCATTACACCAGAAAAATGAGAAATCTATATAAAAACTCTATATGGACAACGAGAAAGCAACAATGAAATTTACAAGAAGGATATCTGCATGAAACAAGTTTTAGGAGAAGAAGATATCATAGCACAGGAAGAAGTACACGAAGCACTAATTAACTTGAAAAGCAGAAAAGCCTCAGGCCAGGATCAAATCATCAATGAAATGCTTAAGTACGCCGGATCTGAATTACAAAGCGCGCTAACATTATTATTTCAAAACATAATTTCAACCCAACGAACACCAACTGAATGGAAAAACAGCATGACGATTCCAATCTACAAAAAATGAAACAAAAACGATTCGGAAAACTACTGATAAACAGCACTAGCAAGTTACTAAGAAAAATCATAACAACCAAAATAACAAACAGGATCAAAATGAGCAAAGAGCAACAAGGTTTCAGATCAAACAGATCGACCGTAGATGCAATTTTTATTCTAAAACAAAAGATTAAAAAATCTCTAGAATATCAAAGACCTCTACTTCTCTGTTTAGATCTCAAGAAAGCGTTTGACAGAGTACAAATAGCCAATGTCTTAGAAACACTCCGAGAACATAAGATACACGAAAATTATATTAACGTAGTAGAACATCTCAATAAGAGAAACGTAACAAAGATAAAGACACCACAAGGATTTACCGAAAAAATACCACTACTAACAGGAATCCGGCAAGGCGACAGCATCAGTCCGACTTTATTTAACTTAATTATGGACAAAACAATAAACAGCGTAAAAAAAAGTTAACGGAGGGTATAAAATGGAACAAAGATCTATGAAGATATTATGCTATACCGATGACGCAATCTTGACAGCAGACAACGAGGATGACTTACAGTGGCTATTGCATCGGTTCCAAACAACAGCAGAGAAGCTCAATATGCAAATATCGGTAAAGAAGACGGAATCAATGGTCACATCAAAAGAGCCTATAATATGTAAATTGGGCGTAGATGACAAACCCATTTAGCAAACTATGCAATGCACATATTTGAGAGTGGAAATAACAAGCTGCAAGAACTTACAACGGGAGGTCCGCACTCAAATAAATAAAGCCTCAAGAATCTCTGGCCATCTGAGAGATCTCGTGTGGAGGAATAAAACGATATCCACTCAAAGCAAAGTCCGCATCTACAAAACAGTAGTAAGACCAGTACTCATACGCGGCAGAAACTTCAGTAGATACAACAAAAACAAAGGACATAATGAGGGCATCAGCAGAGATGAAAACATTAAAAGCAATAAAAGGAGTAAGTTTGAGAGACCAGATAAAAAGTACGGCAATAAAAAAGACCGCTAAGTTCAAGACGTAGTATGGTTCACAAAATCGAGACAACGATATTAGAGAGATCGTATTAATAGAATGACGGACGATTGATGGGCAAAATGGGCAAAAGACGAAAAACCCAACTCAAAGAAACCCATTGGCCGGCCACCCAAGCGATGACGGGAAAAGTTGGACATCAGCTTCTCAAGAGGCTTAATATTAATAAAGTAGATGGAACAAGACTAAGTTTTATCAAGAAGAGAAAAAAGAAGAAGAAAACGAAAGAAAAGTGTAGAAAACAGAAGAGAGAAAAGCAAGACTAAAAAAGGCGCAACCGATATTCACACTGGCTGGAAGGCAGAAAGGTTACGATCACAAAATAGGAACAGTAACAAATGAGAAGAACACAAGGTAGACACGTCATAACTACATAGATTCTTAAAAATCTGAACTAACCCAGACAACTATCCATCAACCATTCAAACCAATAAGTGTCTTTAGAGTTTGTCAAGTGGCAAGTTCCAATGTAGAAATAAAGCAAGATAGGACAGTTAAAGTGTAATAGGTTTATCCGAAATGTATTTCTCTGAAATTAACACCGATGCAAGCACATTTTTCTACAAATGGTCTTTTTATTCAGTAAGGCATTTTTGTATAATTGAAAAAATGATAGCCAATTTTCTGAAAAATAGCTATGAGCCTCTAGGTCTAGATGGTATTGTAAAATCTTCTTAATTCTATACGGCTGGTAGTAGCAATAAAAACAATCGAGTCGCCTTAGGGAAAGATGCAAAGTTTAGCTTGAAATAGTTCTTTGAGTAGGTTAATGTATTTGCTGGAAAACTCGATTTAGCTGTGGTAATTGATTCGAATAAGTTGCCGGTGCCGTCCCTGAATAGTAAATTGCGGTCTGAGGATGTAATGAGCCTTGGGATTTCATAGCAGTAAAAAAGGCAAATGAATGAATAGATGCTTGAGATACATTAGCTCAGTGAATGTTTGAGAGGTTTGGAAGCTCAGAAGCTTATGAAAAAAATTGTCGTGGAAAACTTGATATTGTCATTTCGATGGTTCATATTCAGATTTCACTTAACTTATGTCACAAAAAATTTTGGAAAACTTTCAAGTTGTAGTCAATAAGCACCAACTGCAATTATCAAAAAATTTTTCCATGTAAACTTATTTCTACAAGTATACATATAACAAGCTTTAACATTGGTGATCATCCTCCATTCCTTCCTATCTTTTGCTCTGCATCTCCAGTTTCTCATTTGTTTCGACTTTAGGTGTTCTAGTACCACCTCTTTCCATTTAGTTCTTGGTCTGCCTCTCCTCCGTACTCCTTCTAGTGTTTTTCATCCTATCTCCTTCATTGTTCTGTTGCTATTTGGCCTTTCTAGGTGTCCTACCTATTGTAAGTGCCGTACTCTTATGAAGTCTGAGATAATTCATTTATTGTACATCTGGTATAATTCTTCATTACATCCTTCCTCCGTTTTCCTCCCTACATATGTTCCTTGCACGATTTTCCTTTCCCAGGTTTCTAAATTTTGTTGATTTTTTTGTTCATCACCCTTTCTTCGCAATTGTATATTATCGTTGGTCTTAAGACAGTTTCATATATTCTAACCTTGGTTTTCCTTGCTACTTTCTTTTGATTTAAAGTTTTGGCTTTGCTATTCTTAGATTAATTTATATTTCTTCGTTACATATATTATCTATTAGAACCCCCAGGTACATTGAACTTTCGACTTCTTCGAAGACTATTTTGATTTTCTATTTGTACCTTAAACCCTGCTCCCAACTCTGCTGTGCGTTTGGTTTTTATTTCCATTTATTTACTTTTCTCCACATTTACTTCTAACCTAATTTTCTTCCTGGATATTATTAAGCTTGTTGTGATACTTTCCAATTTTTTCTTATTTATAGCTAGTAAGGCCACATCGTCTGCATACGCAAGACACTGGTGACTCTTAGTAAATAAATTTCTTTTTGTAATAATTCTACTTTCTCTTATTATTTTCTCTACGACAAGATTGAATAGAATTGTGAACAATGGGTCACCTTGTCTTAGTTCTCTCTTTGCTTCAAAATCTTAATCTCCCGTTTACTTTAACCGCGCGTACTGTATATTCTAGCGTTATAGTTCTATATAAGCTTCCTTCAGTTCACCGTATCGTAGACAGCCGTAAAATCTATAAACACTATGTAAACAGCTATCTGGTATTCATAGCAACCTATCAGGATTTGCTTTAAAGTGAACACTTGGTCTGTAGTCGATCTATTTTTCCGAAAGCCGCCCTGATATTCCCCCATTAATTCTTCAGCATATCCTTCTAATCTTCTTTTTATTAACGTGGCCAAAACTTTGTATGTTACGTCCAGGAGAGCTATTCCTTGGCAATTGAAGCATTAAGGTTTATCTCCTTTCTTATAAATGGAGATTATGTCAGCTTTTTTCCATTCTTGGGGCATTTCTTCTTTCTTCCATATTATTTCTTTCTGGATTCTTATGATTCTTCATCCTACGAATAATTTCTTCTATTTCGTGGTTTGTGGGCTTTGCTGTTTGTATATCTACTTCCCTTAACTCATTTCTTAATTCCGGTGCCTCCCCTAGCTCCTGATAACATTCTTCCCATCTACTCAGTATTCTTTCTTCGTCTCCCAGCAAATTTCCTTGTTTATCTTTCCAGTAGCTTGTTCTTCTCTGATAATCTGTTCTTATATTTCTTATGTCCTTATAAAGATTTCTTATTTCTTTTTTCTTACCCTTCCTGCATGGTCTTTATCTCATATTCTTTAAACTTTCTCTTGAGTGCTCTACACATACTCTTAACTTTCTTGCTTTGTTCATAATAATTCTTCCTTTTTCTCCTTTCCTGTTCGCAACATCATCTCTCTTAATATATTTTTTTTAGCTATTTTTTCCTTGCCTTTGCTATTCATCCAATTCCGTTTCTTAATTTTTCTTTTTATTGGCAGTGTGTCCCTTGTCGCCTTCTCTATTGTCTCTTTTAATTTTGTCCACTTTCCTCTACACCTTCCGGATACTCCAGTCTTACTATGTTATCCTGACTTACTTTTATATTTTCTCTGTACCTTTTTGCTATTTCTCAATTTTATAATTTCTTCATATTATATGTAAAAACCCTACATTTTTTGCTTTTAGTTTTTCTACTTTTAACAGTTTTAATTCTTCCTTTACTAGGAAATGGTCTCAGTCGGCCTCGGTCCCTTTATATGTTCTTACGTTGGTTATGTATGCAACGTGTGCCTCACTAATTGATACGTGATCTATGTGATTCATTTTATTTGTCTTTCCTTTTAAAGTGTGTGCTCATTATTTTCATATTTTCTTCTATTGCTAGAGCTATTAATTTACGTTTATTATCGTTACTCTGATCGTGTTTACTTTCCCCGCCCGTTATTTCATTGTATATATCTTCTTTGCCAACCTTTCCATTTACATTTGCAGAGACCACAGGTAGATAATGGCAATTAATTTATGTAGTTCAAGCCTGCTAAATAAGACTTTGAACGGTTGCAGCATTAATATAATTTTTACATTTTTTATGATCCTGGTTTATACATCTTTTCGATTTTGAATTTCTGAGTCATTGCCGCTCATTATTCTACTAAATACTTCAAAGAAATTTTGAATTTGTTGATGCTTTTTGGTAGTTTGGTAGTTGTTTTATTTAGGATTGCATGTTTTATTGCTCTTTGTTAAGATCATTTTCTTGTTTGTACCCGCAATTTAGACAGCATCTAGAAATTCTTCTTATTTTGAATATTTCTGTCTGTATGTATTAATTTAAATCGTTTTGTACCAGAGTTTTCCAATGATCACACATGACACATCAAATTTCGAGATAACGTACTTTTCAAACTTCCAGTTCTGCATTAAGTAAGGCACTCGTTACTACGCCTTGCACTCTTAGTTCACACGAACTTTGCGAGAAACCATTTTTGAGCAAGTTCAAACAGAGTTGTTTGATCGCAATCCTTCATTTTTATAAAAATTATTGCAATAAAAATATTATGAGTTGCATAAAAGTTAATTTCACGTTTGGACATTCGTCCAACTAAATTATAAATTAAATTACAAACATACCTTTGTCTGACTCGTTATCATACCATTCTCATAAACTTTTGGACAAAATTAAGCTATCTGGTTAACTAATCAACAACAGTAGAATTCTTATTTTCAGTGATAACCTGATTACATCATCAAAATGATCAGTAATTAAAGTTTAGAAAAATTCTAAAACGTTTTGTGCCATACGTCATTCAATTTAAACTTTATCTGTAGCTTTTAGTTACCGCTGTCTTGCTCTACTATATATACTGCTTAATTAAGTTTTCTTCTATTGTAGATTTTTTCTGAATTGTAATCAGCAGAAATAAAATATGAAAAAGGAGAAGATGTCCGCTAAAGCAGTCGTTTCATTGCTTCTCATGTCACTTCGGTTGTGATGCCCCTCGGTAACAGCAATGACAGTGCTACGTATTACCTGTACGGACTAAGACATATGGTAGCCACTCTAATCGAATTATTCTGCCACCATGCCAGGGTTTACAGGTTGCCCAAATGTGTTTGAATGAATTTGGATATTGAAGTCATTTCTCAACCCTATTCAGACCAGCCTACATTCCACCAAATGTTGGGGTTACACAGATCCAATATCCTCGGTTGCCAGAAAACAACCTTACCCAAGCAAACAATTTCATAATCAATCATATCATTACTTTCGACAATAATCTGCAACTATAATAACTAATCAATCACCACTAACAACTTTGTTATTTAATCTCTCCAGAGCCGCAGGAACGTCACCTCCATCTCCAGTATCAAATACCAACTTCAAAAGCCACCACCACCACTACCACCATCGCCACCAATTCCATCTCACTAAGCACCGGAAATTCAATGGCAAACAAGAAATGGAACAAGAATTCGGCAAGATCAACAATGAGGAGCTAGAGAAAGCGGTAAACAAGATTAATAAGAACAAAGTTCCCAGACCAAACGGGATACCATCTGAAGTGATCAAAGAAAGTAACCCGGTACTAATACAAAGTAAGTTCAATAAGCGAAAAAACCTTATTTACTGATTTGCATAAACAAGCTGTATGAGAGCATAGTACGTAAAACTCAAACTAGGGAAATAACTTATAGAAAAGGAGACATATCGAAAAACCAATATGGATTAGATATAAGCGTGTTTATTACCTTGGACATTCAAAATGCCTTTAACTGTACAGAGTGAGAAAAAATAATCCAAAAGCTGCTGGCAAAAAGAAAGAAAAGCAACAGAATAAAGAATGTAAGGATAATAATTATTCAAAAAAGTATCTGACAGTTAGAAACATAACAAATGATGCAAGAAATAAAGTATAAAACTACCTGCAGGGTGCTCCAAGGATATATCTTGGGCCTCGTGCTTTGGAGTATATTATACGACATCTCGTTAAAGAGAAGAATGCCAGACAGGGCAAATTTTATGTCTTTTACCAATGATCTGGCAGCCTAGTAGTCGAGAAAACAGAGGAGTTAATAAATACCATTATACTGCTATACTTACAAAGTTGGGCCTACGACTAGCCAAACAAAAAACAGAAGCAGTCTTATTGAATGGTAGAAGACTGATTAAATCAACGACAATCCAAGTGAAGAAAATTTTATAACCGAGACTCAGATTGCAGTCAAAAATTAGGAGGTTTTCCATAACAGAATAAATGAGGAAGATTGTAATCAAGGCAGAAAAAGCAATATCCGTGTTAACAAAACTCATACCAAATGTGGGCGGTCCAAGGAAAGAGAGCAAGGAAATTTACGTTTCCATTGCCTTGGCGATTTTATTATACGCTGCACCTGCATTGAAAGAAGTATGGGCTACCTAGAAATATACCTAGGGATCTCTTAAAAAGAACCAACCAATCGTTACCGTTTACCGAACGGTAAAAAAGAAAAAATCTAACTGTTAGAAAAAGCAGAGGCAAAAACAAAATTTATAACAAGATAAATGGGAGAAATTGAACGAGAAACCAAATCTAGAAGTATGAGTAAATTGTCCGTTTGGAGAAGTAAATCATTATGTCACTCAATGTTTGACTGACCACGAGGTTTTTAAGTGCTGGTATTGCGTTGAGTCCGTGCAGGATACTCCGAAACATACTATATTTAGATAGACGAGAAAATGATTGAACAACTGGCTGGCTGTTAGCGACTTTATGAGTAGGATAATGAAAGAAAAATATATAATATGACGATAGTTTAAAATATAGATGAAATTAAGACGATAGTGCTGCTAGAGATATCTCGTGAGATAGTACCAGACCGCATGGCGAGTGGAGAGGTTTTTAGAGGCTTCCACACTGCCCTATTTTTAGACCAAAATGTGATTTCGTGAAAAAGAGCAGTTTAGAAGAAATTGCCGCAAAGCTTGTTGCAATTGATGGATTTCCATTAATAGCATTACAAACTCGTTTATATGAGAGTTTTTGCAACAATAACGCTATGTACTGGTGGTGGAGGCAGTATAGTCAGCAAAGTTTTGACAGCTCCCATTGCATGTATTAGTTGCAGCGGAATCTGCTGAACTTGCATGGCCCTTGGTAGTGTAGTGACGTACAGGTGGCCGTTACTGGTTGCTGTCCTCGTTTGGTTGGCGAATTCAAAGGTCTTCTCAGGTCTAGAAGGAGACTTTAGGAACGGCAGACTTACTAACACCGAGGCGTTAAGCAGAATTATAGAAAGAGTTCGAGAAGCTTAAATCCCGAAGACATCCTTTGGGTCACGAGGAGGGAAAAATGCTAAACCAAGTGCTGGTCTCGGCAACAAAAACTGAGCTCAGTTTGCAACTGTGAATGGAAGGATTGCAGACGAACCGATCCAAAATCAGAGGGGACAGCAGAACTTTGGGAAGAGACGAGAACTACAAAGTAGCCATCACTGACATCTGAATACTACTGGCCAGTACGCGGAACTGTTGACTCGCAAAGTATATGCTGGCGTCATCACTGATTTCTGATTTTGTACTCAGACGCAAAGAGAGAGAGAGAGAGAGAGAGAGAGAGAGATCTATAGTAAGAATAAAATTTTTTAAATTATAGAGTTCATCGGACGAATTAAATAAAACGATACACACAAAATTGGCCTCTCCTCTTTGAATGAAGCAACACAAAGTGAATTCGAAGGACTAAACACATCTTAAAAGGTAGTCGATTTAATCAATAGCAAAACGGATAAACATTTCACAGAAGTAGTAGATCTTGTGGAGACTAACGTTGTAGCAATGGACTTCTCAGTTTAACCTCAAGAAATCGTCATTATTCAAAGAAATATGAAATTCCAGAAGGATCACATTCATAGCATGTAGAACTATATGATACGTGTAATTTTGGAAGATGATTACTTTAAGCTTGTTAGAATTTAAACTAATCCACGAGGGCTAAAGTTAAGAAATTGCAAGATGTGTGAATATTAAGACAAACAGTGATAGGTTCTACCCAAAAGGTGGTTCACCGCGAATCTTGCTGATCGAAGTTGCACTGAGCAGATAAGGATTGAATTCCGTGAATTGGAATATAGGAAGTTACGTGATAAGGTTGATGTAAAGAAGAAATATTGAATAATCAATAACCAAATGGATAAATAGTACAACAATAACATTCACATTTAGGTCATCATTAAGAGCAGTCATTTATTGATCCATTTTAAAGTTCTTTAAAACGTTGGTTTCGCTAATAAAAAAATTGTGATTCCTCTTTAGAAACTAAAATAGAATGCAAGCATTCATGTATTGTGCAAATACGTGTCATAGAAATTCTGGATTTCAGACCATTGACTCTTTGTTATTTTAAACAAGGAAATTGCTTAAACCCTGCCTGGTGTTGGTCATAATCTTATAACGTAATAATTGTAGACAGTAAGTGCATTGCTGTAAATTTACAACTACAGTATCGTTTTCTAAATTGTTCTTTACAGAAAAAAAGGAAAACGTATTGGAGAGAAGCCGAATTAAATACATAAGTTAAATCCATCGGTAGTTTCGGTTATCTGCTGGTTACGCTACTGAATGTAATATAAGCCCACGAATAACCGGTTAAAAGGAGAAAAAAAAGAATAAATTGCCAAGTCGTTTATGTCAGTTTCCATATTCGAATAATAAATACAGAAATGCACTGCAAGATTACCACACAAGTAAAATACGCTCATATAAACGCGCGTGTATAAGTTTTAAGTCCAATAAGAAACAAAATTAATTAACAAATAAAGTGATTTTATATTTTATAGAGCCATAAGGTAGCGTGTTTAGTCGTCAGGTAAAGCGCTAATACTTGTCACCCAACAGCAATAAAACTAGTAGTATATTTTCCCGGCTCTTCTTTATTCTCTTAACTGGCTCGTATTTTGTATGTTGTCCAATTCCTGAGTTCTTAATGCGCTAGCAGTCGAGGGGAGCCGTTATTGCAGGCCCATTAATGTAATTCATTGTCTTTTGGTGGATGCGATGGTGCAGAGTTATAGTAATAAATGTTCGAATCGGGCTGTAAATATGCTAATGCACTAGAGGAGGTACTGACGATCATGTAATCACCGATTCCCCGCTATGGCTTGTTTAATATCTCGTTCGAAGCCGTTACTAATAACCCGATCTCCTTTTAAATGTCGATTCTTGTTTACGAACCAATAGGTTTAGAATAAATTTCTTATCACTTCTTTGTTCACCTTGGTTTATTCAGTTAAGTTGGTACGCTTCCGGATGACAGATGTGCAGGAAACCTCGCTGAGAAATGAAGGTGTCGTGAGTTATGAGTTCCATCTCTCTCCCGCCTAGGCCGGATATTACCGCTCGTTTGTCTTCCGAGCTCGCAATATCGTGAACGTCTGAGCCACTGATTGTGGCGGGACCCAAATCCTAAACTCGGCCGATTTGTCATCACTGCCACATTTACACAAGAACATGACAGAAGCGGCGGTTGTGTTATCTCTGGCGAAACTATTAACTTGCACCGTAAACGTAACCCTGAATACGGACCAGAAATAATCAGCTCCAGTATACAGCTGGTTATTATGGCCGTTTGCCTTATCGTGGTGGTTAAAGTGACTCTTTATGTGCTAAATACTATATTCCGCCATTTTAAAATTAGAAACGATTGTTTAACCGAGAGAAATTATGATACTTTTTATATTATCTCCCTCTGAGTAAACCTATTACACTTAAATTTTAAAACAGTCACATTTTCTCGCCCCTATCTTGGCTATTATATCTAAAATGCGTTGCAAACATTGCTGCATCTCTACTTCCACGAAAACTGATGACATAGAACTTTCTTATCTCCAAATAAATTAGAAGAGGGATATAAAAATGTGTTCCGGGAAACCGCTAAAGATAAGAACAGAATACTAACTTTAAAAAATTCCGTAACTTTTAAATTTTCTTTCCTAAATAAAATTTACGCGAAACCATCTCAGTTAGCCAAACATGTAATACTACGCTCACAACCCACTGCACAGATCCTTCAAATCCTACACCTTGTCAGGGTAGGCTCGTTTAAGCTGAAGGGAAATATGCAGTATAATGAAAACAAATTGTTTCGTCTCATAGCAGACCATTTAAACAGATTTTCCTCAAATTTAATTCTTATTTAAACAGTCTTCATTTTATACAATTTATAATGTGTGTGTTTTATGTTAAACATTCTTATTTAAAAACTTCCAACGAAATGAAATGTTTGCTCTCTAAATCAGTGTTAAAAGCGTGAAGTGTGAAGTGCGTTGATATCTCTTAAAACATTTAATTTGTTTGCCGAATTTCTTATGCAGAACGTGGTGTAGACTAAAAGTAAGCGCTCATGTAGTAAAGAAAACAGAATTCCGTGCACAACACACTACATAATGGTTTTATTTGCATTTGCTTTTATATGTACAATGAAGAATTAAACACCTTATAGTAGAAAGCCACTTGGAATAGTTAAAAAGCTAAGTCGACAACCTTTAGAAATAGAGAAAATTTAAATAAAGTAAGGAGTGCTCAGAAGATTAATTGATACCTATTACGTCTTTATAGGAGCAAAAATGAACAAAGACAGTATTTTATGAATGCATCTAGTTGTTTTATTGGCTCAAAGAAATAATAAAGAAGTGCGATACCAAAAGTATTTATACTAAGAGTAAAACAATCTTACAACTATACATACATGCAAAGCTGGTGAGTAACCTATGAAGTACGAAGTTGTGGCCATATGGAAATTATCGCTACTAAAAGTGATCTTGTAAGATCGTAAAAGATTTGAACACTGGGGTGTCAGCTACTACAGTTTTATCATTAAAATATTCAAAATGATAGATAAAACCTACAATACTGAATGAGAAAGTTCAGGACTTTATATTTTGCAACTTTGTGTTTATTATACGTCGGCACATGACTACGGTTTTTGATTTTGATAGAATGGTTGAATTAAAATTAGATTAAAACAAGAATTATAAATAAATTATTTTAGTAAGATTCTTATCTTTGTCTTTACAAAACACAAAATTAAATGCCATTTGAAAATCTCTGATAGCTAAGCTACTAATAATAATGAAGTCCAACGTAGTTAGGAATGAATTTAATATTTAACGAAATCCAAGACGACCATTAGAAACAATTTTCAATTTCTATTTCTATTTCAAACAATTCTCAACTTGTGTACACACTTAGATCTTGAAGTTTCTTTAGCAAATGGTTGGAGGCTAACAAAAGTCGTATCCACCCCTCCTGCCCCGAAGATCAAGTAACACTTCCTCCCTTCCTTTGGATAATCGAAGATAAGTACCAAAGTTCTTTCTTAAGATGGATTCCAGTAATTAATTCTCAAGTGAAATCCTTCCGCAACTAATCAAATATTAAGAATTATCAAACGAGATTAACCAAATGCAGATATAAGCAAATCAGAATTTCTATGGGAATCAAACCCATACGTGCTCGGCTCTCCGAACCAAATGCTCTTTTAACTAATTCACTAATTTAAAACACGTTAGTATCCGCAGTGTTAAAGATAGTTACTTTCTCTGCGACTGTGTTACTTATTTAATAAGGGTGTAAAATATTTACTTTTGTCATCTGTTACTGAAAATTGTTTAAAATTCTTTCATACTGGACATGAATCACAGATGCATCATGTGGCCTGTAAAGAAAAACTTTGCAACTAGGCCACATGATGAATACGTGATTCATGCATTTTCAGGAATGAACATGTTAACTTGCATGTTTCTACGGGCTTATTTTATCAGCGTATATAAATGCAAGTAGGTATTTCTTGATTTAGAGAGAACAATATTGAATGTGTGTGCTATCGTTCATCTTTTTATATTTACATTGTTAGGGACAGTATTATACAAAATGAGTAAATATGAAAAAGAGCAGCAGCAACTACAAGCATTAGAGGAAGCGTTGATTGATGAAGAGCCTTATGAATATTCATCTGAAAGTTACAATGAGAGTGATGATGAAGAATCGTTTTCAGATAACTAACTCCGCCTCTGGTAGCTGCTGGATGGATCGAGTAGCCCAGTAACTGCCAGTGCCGGTCGCAAGCCCAGATAAAGGAAGAGAGTTGAGGCAAGAGAAATTAATAACTCTTAAAGAATCAACGAGAAACCTTGGAACAGGACTGACCCTAACACGACGAACTCGGCAAGAAACAAGGCAATGAATAATGGAAACAAGACAGCAAAAAGAGCCTTGAAGAAAGCAGCATGGAAAAAAGATAATACATTAAGACTAGCCTGCTGGAACATAATATAATAAAACAAAAAAGAAGAACTAACTCCAGAACTAGAACACCATAAAATAGATGTCTGTGCCATAAACGAAACAAAAAAGAAGGAGAAAGGGAATTTTAAAGTACCAGGCCAGGATACATACTCATATACAGTGGCGCAGAGAAGGAGAAAAGAGCGACGGCAGGAGTCTGACTACTATCAGCAAACCGGTACGAAAGAAACTTAGAAGACATCAGCGATGTGAAACAGCAAATACTAAAAATAACGCTTGACACAGGGAAAGGAAAGATACATGTAATCAGTAT
This sequence comes from Ignelater luminosus, assembly GCA_011009095.1. Classification (NCBI taxonomy): domain Eukaryota; kingdom Metazoa; phylum Arthropoda; class Insecta; order Coleoptera; family Elateridae; genus Ignelater; species Ignelater luminosus. Next base: position 874,551 of record VTPC01090141.1, read on the forward strand.
AAATGCACCTGACGCCGGCAAACCAAGAGACGAAACAGACAATTTTTACGAAACACTCCAGAACAAGAAACAAGAAAAAACACTAATAATAGGCGACTTCAATGCAAGAATAAGCACCGAGGCAAGAAATGGAATAACACAACGATTCAACGAAGAAAAACTGAACGAAAATGGGAAAGCAAGCAAGCATAAAACACAACACAAAATAACATGGACTAACTCCAGGGGACAAACATCAATCATTGATTAAATAGTGACTAATAGAGCAGTACACCCCTCACAGATGGCAGACGTAAGAAGCTTAACATCCGCAAATATAGGATCACATCACTATATGATCCTTGGCAAAATGAGGTTAGCACTACAACGGAAAAAAGCGGCTCCAACTATACATACCGAAAAATTGAACATCAAACCACTAAGAGACGAATCGACAAAGGAATTTTACAAAAACAAAATATAAACCGTGGTAGAACCCAAGAGTAAAAGAAATAATAACAGAAAAACGCAATGCATACAGCAAATACAAAACATCAGGAGCACAAGAAGACCGCAATAACTACCTGAATAAAAGAAACAGAACCAACGTTGAAATAAGACAAATTAAATCAGACTACTGGGCAGATTTTTCTCACGAGATGGAGCATGATCTCTATGGAACGCAAAAAAAGGATATGGGGAATACTAAGACGATGCAAAAAAGAGACCAACGAAACAATACAGACAGGAACAATGACGAAAAACGAATGTACAACATACTTCCAAAAAAATGTATTCTGAAAAAAGAACAATGGAACATGAAACTGAGATCGAGAAAGAGGAGCAAGAAGAAGAAGAAGAAGATACATCCGACCGAATGAATGAAAACTTGCTGCAAAATGCCATTAGCTAACAAAAAAACCGAAAAGCCCCCGGCCCAGACGAGCTACCTAACGAATTGATAAAATACGGGGGAGAGGAAATAGTAGAACAATTCTCAACGCTCTTCCAAAAAATAATGACGTCCGGAAAAATCCCCCTGATTGGAAAGAACGCATCACGATACCCATATTTAAGAAAAGCGACAAAAAGAAACCAGAGAATTACAGAGGCATAACCTTACTCTGCTCTACAATAAAACTGTTTACAAAGGTGATCGGAGACATCTTTAACACGCACCCCAGCATATCAGAACAGCAGGGTTTTCGAAAGAACCGTTCGACGCTACCTTCATACTAAGACAATTAGTGCAAAAGGCAATAAAATACTTAAAACCAGCTTATTTATGCTTCGTAGACCTCACAAATGAAAAACCCAACGAATACCGAATGAAATTGTAAAAATAATTCAAGAACTAAACATTAACACAAGCACTTACATATTTGTCAATAAAATCCTTACCAGAAAAATACCAATATCGACAGGCATACGACAAGGGGACTTCTCAAGACCTCTGATATTTAATCTAATAATGGACCAGATTATTGAAGAAGTAAAAAAAATGGGGCAAGGCTATCCATTGAGAAATAAAAACGTAAAAATCCTATGCTATGCAGATGATGCAGTGTTAGTGTCTGATAACGAGAATGAATTACAAAGACGTGTACAACTTTCACCTAGTCAGCAAAAACTATAACATGGAAATCTCTACTAACAAAACAAAGAATAAACCACTTGAGCAAGTAATGTTATTTGATTACCTGGGAGTAAACATTTCATCCCAACAAAATAGAAATAAAGAAGTTGAAAAACAAACGAAGAAAGCACTAACAATAGCAGGCTTCATACAGAGCATCATATGGAATAAACATATGACAACTGAAACAAAGTCACGCATTTATAAAACATGTATACGCCCAATAAAGGCTTACGCAGCTCTAATAAGAAAAATATTGGAACTACGTCGCGTAAGGATGCGAACACCAGCCCTTCTACATCAAGTCTTTCTTGATGTACCGTTACTGATATGATATAATTGAAAACGTTATAAGAAGTTTACAACTAAGCAGCGATTCTTCATCTGATGAATTAATTCCTAATACTAACTTGACCGATGTAAAATGGAATTCAATTACAGGATCAAACCTTCGGGAATTTGTGTTTGGTTTAAGCAGCGTTGGAATCAAAGCGTATGTGATTCAAGAAATGCAGAATAAGGATCCGGTTGATTTCTTCTTATTTATTAATGAAAAGCTGTTAAATCGTATGATGGTCGAGACACATAGCTACGCGACTCAAAAACTCACTAAATCATTCTTGCCTAAATCAAGAATTAAGAAATGGCAAGACGTGGATATTGAAGAAATGAAATTTTTTGGGATTACAAATGTGGATTGGCTTAATTCAAATACCAAGATTATCCTCTCATTGGTCTAATAAAGTCATTTATTCCAACGAAGTGAAGAAAATGATGTCAAGGAATCGTTTCGAGCTTTTGCTTAGTAACTGGCACATTTCTAATAACGAAGGTGGTAATATTTCAGATCGCTTATATAAGCTAACGTCTCTCATTGATAAAATTCGTGTGAAACTTCAAAAAATAATTGTACCTGGTAATAACTCGGGTTCCTTTTCGGGGACGTTTTTCATTTCTATAATATATCAAAAACAAGCGTCATAAATTTGACGTAAAGCTTTTCAAATCATGTATTGAAGATGTTTACACGTATGATTTCAAGGCGTATTGTGGAAAAGAGAATTAATCAATCAATAGTGATGGGACTTTACTGTAATCTCCTTGACTATAGTCGTATTGTGTACGTGGATAATTATTATAGTAGTAGAATTAGCGCATAAACTTTTGGACCGACAAACCCACCTAGTAAGGACTGTGAGTAAAAATCTTAAGGGACTTCCTAAGAACATTGTAGAGTAGAAGTTAAAAAAAGGGGAAGCGATTAGTAAGGAAAGCAAAAGAGGAGTCGTTGTTATCAAGTGGTGTGACAAGCCTAAAGTGTTGATGTTGTCTACTAAACACACAGAATGGTTGCAGTCTCGGCAGGAAACAATAAAGAAGCAACTAAACCTGAAGTAGTTGTAGACTATAATAAAAGTAAAAGTTCTATTGATTTGTCCGATCAAATAAAACTCTATGCAAGCTGTTTGAGAAAGGGTATCAAGTGGTACCGCAAACTCGCAGTCCAAATTCTTTAAGTAGTGCTGTTGTAAATGCCCATCTAAGAAGTTGCTGGTAAAAAAATTAGCATCGCGAAGTTCAGGGAAGAGATGGCAAAAGAATTACTATAGATTTCGGAAAAAGGTGGTCCTTCACATCGAACTAACGATAAGGAGAAACATATTTTAGAAGAACATGGTTTTAAAAAAAGCAAAAGATGTGTAGCGTGTTACAAAAAAATTGGCAGAAGAGCATGATTGAAAGTATGCTGGAAGTAAAGCAACTCTGCTCATGAATCGTATATGATTCATGCGGCATAGCAAGAAAGATCACCCTGAATCATCAATGCATCATGTGGTAGCTAATGTGTTAAGAGCATATGTGGGTTTGATACTCATGTGATTTCTGATTTTTCTATATGTCTTGTTACGGAAAAAACAGAATTTAGTAGCACATATGCAATATCTTACCGTCAACATACAACTACTAATATGCCATTTAGCCAACTCGCCTGGCCGAAAACGGGTGGATTCGACGATAAAACTGGGCACCAATGACAATAAAAGATTATCCATAAAATTAAGGTCTCGTCAGAAACCAATTAATACGGACCTTGATAAACTTAAAAGATTGTTAATACTTTATTTTTGCTTAATAAGATGAATTTAGAAAGTACAGACGGTACATTAAAGTTTTCTTTAGAATTAGACATTTTGTAGCAATTGAGAACAAGGAACTCCACGGACAGAGGATTCAGTTGAGTGAGCCCACCGCGGTTCACAATGACTGTAATTGCTTCAAGCAAACACATCCAAACTCAAAATAAACGTCAACAAGTAAAAAACAAATAACGAAGTAAATCGTTATACTAAATAATATAAACAAGATGGAAAACTTAACTCGTGAACTTCCTGCTACTTAGACTAAAGTTAATTGTGATCGGTATCCGTCGGAAATATTTGCGTCCGGTCAAAGCGCAATATTTATTTACAGATCAACAACAAAATATATTTACGATAAGGGGCCCCATGCTATCACATCAGGCTATTCCAGTTATGGATCGTCATTGTACCTAAACTGTTATTAAACAAGAACGATTCTTTAACTTCAAATAAAGATAGGATAAACAATGAAACTGTTCAGCTCTGCAATGTCGTCTCTACAGCTGTCCAGCAATGTGAGCTAGATATTTTTTGCTATATTTTAAAATTATACTGGGGTTGCGAGTTCTTTACTCTATAATTCGTAAGGCAAATTCTAATTTACTTTATACTTAGCAAGATATCCTACAGGCTTATTCAAGAGTGCGTTAAACGAAACTGTCTAAAATTAACATCCTATAAGTACAGATTTGTTCGATTATAACCGGGAAACAAACGAAAATATTTACAAAGTTTGAACTTACATAATCTAGGTTCGTTAGGCGATTCATATGGGAGTTGATTACTTCGCAAATTTTATGCACTCACTAAAAAATTAATTACGGCACGCGCACAAATAGTTTAGCTTCTTAGCTGTTGATACTGCTAATATATCTTGGGAAACCACCTGATTGCGTCGACAGTTTATTCTTAGGGGGCAAAATAAGAATTTCCCGGAAAATCTTCTTGTGGATGGAATTCCAAAGCGAGGGACTAAGTACTGCAGGCAAATTTACCCTACGGACTTCCAAGATGTGCTGCAGCTCTCAGATAATTTGGCATCTTCCTGGTGATCAGAGAATAGAGTATGTTGTAGCGGTCTCTTTGCGGCTGGATTCAATCAAATTTACTATGCTGCCGTGTTCGCATCAAAGAAGCAAAACCTAATTCAAGGCTTTCAAAGAGGTCGACAACAAAACAAAACACACGCTTTTACAAAGAAACGAAACCTGGTTTCAATAATTTCCACATGGAAATTCTAACCTAAGTAGGAGTTGATGGAAAATTGAAGATTTAAGGGGGTTAAAGCCTTTAAACAAGAACGCCTTCCATTTGCACCAAGGAGTGATAACGGTTTCTATCGGTCATACGACTTCTTAATTGGGTAATTGAAAGAAGGGGTTGCGACTTACAAAGTGAAACATAATTTCTTAAAAACAAATAACCTCACCCCACTGTAAGCAATACATTTTCTAGCGTTTGACAGTTCTAAAAAGCGATGTCAATAAAAGGTGAAAACTGAGAATGAATTCACAGTAACGCGCACATGACTTTGTCTAAACAACCTGCCACCTGTCAAGATTTGTTGTTTAAACCTTTGGAAATGAAAGAGACACATATTCCACTTTCTGTAGAAGAATTTCTTGGAGCATTCATTTATAGTTCTGTCCGTGGCTGTTCTATTATACAGAGCCACGACAAACGATTGCAGCTCACTCAGTTCTTCGAAGACATTTCTGTCACGCATCTATGTAGTTTTCTTACTTTTACTATCAAAGGCATGGTCATATCCAGAAAACACATGAGAAATAGACAACATACTTAAGTTTTCAGCATTTGCGATGAAAACAAATAGTGAAGCATGATTAGGAAAATTCTATGTACGTCAACTACGTTAGTGCTTACCCAATGCCATTGCTATATTGGGAAAGGCGGTCTTCCGTTCCGATGCACACCCAGAACTTGCCGAATCTTTTAATATTACCAGCACTTGGTACGCACATCACAAGGACGTCGATATTCGTTGCCCTAACGATGATCTTTAAACATCTATGAACTGTGACATTTTTAAAGTGAAGAGAATCCGGGTGTCAGTCTCCTTGGAGTTGCACGGTTGCACATTTAAGGCTTATTGTTCCCAATTGATAACAGAACACTCTGGTCTCCTGCAGATAAAATCTTCAATGTTGTTTCTTCTACCGGCATCAGTGTACAAGTCAAAAACCTAGCCCAAGATTTTTTAAGCATTGCAGTTAAGGGGGGTCATAACCCTTGTTCTGTTTCCTGTGTCTGTTTTTTCTCAGATGCTGTTCTTGAGATTTACAGAATTGTACCAGTCCCACACAACATTGGTCTTGCTGACTCCAGACATGCTTTTGTTTTCTGATGTATTACAAAGAACGTTTCCCGCACACCTACTTCTCGAAGTTTCTGGCAGCTCCAGGCTTCATCACGAGGACTAAACCTTAACCACCAATTACTTTAGCATGGACTTGAGAAGCTGTACGGGATATCTTATAAGTATCTTACCCTATATCTACAAACTAGCTAGTCAATGAGATCAGACTCCTCAAATATATAAATTGTAGGTGGATAAAGTTGATTTTCAAGACTGAAATACTGTGGCATGTGATCTGGTTCAAAACCCCGACATTCAAAATCCCGAAAAGTCAAAATTCCGACAATCAAGATGCCGACAAAATTGATAAAGTCAAGATGCAAGTTTTGTAAGGAAAATTATTTCATCACTAACACTTGTCAAGTAAAAGAAAAGCCTAACCTAACCAAAACGAACCTAACCTAACCTAACAAGCACTTTATAAAAAAGTTACTCAGAATCTCACTCAAACACTCACAACTAAATAACAAATGAAGGAAGAATCAGGTAAGTATCAGATCATATATTAGGTAGGTACCCTAAGTGCTAACTGTGGATTGCAATTTTTACTTGACAAGTGTTGATGGTAAAATAATTTACCTTATAAAACTTGCCCTTTGTGACTTTAAATATTTGTCGGGATTTTGACTTATCGGGATTTTGAATGTCGGGATTTTGATTGTCGGGATTTTGATTGTCGGAATTTTGAACGGATTCGAAAATTAAAAGTTTTTGGTTCCCGTATTCGAATAATTTTGGGTTTTGTATTTCTGAAGGTTTTTAGTTCGTATCTTTTTTGGTATGCATAATGTTGATAGGTATCTTTATTTTGATTTCATAATATTTAGTTTTCTCTCCTTGCATGGACATACTACATTCGTTGGCGTTTAACGCCGTTGCCAAGTTTAAATTTCTTTTTTTGGTTCGTGTGACAAGACTAAGTACATTGAGACATTCGTGATTTCAATTCTAGCATTTTAAGAAACTGAAGAAAGTTGCTACCTGAAGTTTTATTGGCATTTACGGGACACCCTGTACAACCTAAAACTTGCCTAATACATCAAATGTACTGCAGCTATTGAGGTTTATTGTGTTTTTCCAATTAGTTGTAACTCTACTCTAGCAACCCTGTGCCTTTGATCAGTCGACAATAAAAGTTAATAAATTGCGGCAGCAAAAGATTTGAGCCACTCTTTAATTATGTTTTTACCTGGAGGCATATTATCGTATCAGTTATCGTTTACTGCCTTCCAGTGGCGATTTAGTCTTAGAAATAATCTGTACATTCTAATATTTTTGGCTTGTTTTAATAGTAATTTCAGGAACAGTCTTATGGGCATACGTTAGTAACTATTACTGTTTTGAACAAGACATTTACTATCCGTGCAGCTCTTCGAGTCCCCCTGGGAAGTTTTAGTGGCAATTAGATTTTTCTACATGAATAGTAGTACTATTTCTTTCAATCCAACTGACAAAAACAAGTAACAACGTCTTTAGCTCAGGAGTAGACGAGTTTATTTCAGATGAACTTAATGACATTGAGCGTGTTTTACGTTTAGAAAGATACGATTGTAATTTCTTCCGCCTTGCTCGTTGGTATTCCGTGCTTGTTTAAGTATTACACTTTTCAATTATATCGATTGTAGTACTTCTCTTCTACGATATTAACTTACTTTTAAACTCGGCACTATCTCTTTTTTTCATGTTCGCCTCCCCGTTTTTAGTATCAATGCAAGTTCTTTTGTAGTACGGTTCCCAATTAATACATATTTCCTTGTACCATAAATTCCCTGGGTATAGTTTTTACTTCTTATTGTATTTTGGTATACTTCTTTGAATAATCTTATCTATCACATTATTACTTGGATTTACAAATCGTGAAAGCACATTGTACAAGGTTTTTTATTAAATTATGAAACGTCAAGATGTAATGTCATTTTTAAATTTTGCGTACTCATCCGAGTTCTGCCTTGAGTTTCGCTTTAAATGCATTTACTTAATATGAATTCATTGTTTCATTTCGCTTTTTAATGTTTAGCAAGTTATTTATATCGCTTACAGATATTTCCTCCAAGGCTTTTTGAAGCTCTATTGTAAAAATTAAAATCTATTCAACAAATTGTTTTATGTTTCTTTCTTTGTGAGAATGTTTTATTTAGGCTTTATTGAAATTGGATATGCAATTTTATCGTCAAAACGTGTTTCGTTTCGATTTGATTTTGTTTATGAACCTTCAGTATATTTTCGTATTACTTCAATTCAAGGAAACTTTGTTTACATCTGGGTTGTATTTCTAGAAATAAATGTTTGCCGCATGTGTGGGTAAAAGATCGTTTTAAATTAGAAAAATGATGTTTGGTACCTTTCCATTTTCAATTGACCGTCTATGTTATATTTGATAATACAGTGTACAACCAGCTTCTTTGTTCTTTCCAATGATTTTGATGCGTTAAACATTTACTTGAGTTCCTCGGGGAGTCGCAATCTGAACACCGCGTAAGACGGGTGTCCCCGCGACTACCGGGGTCTAAGCGGACCCGGCGCTTTCTACTCTCGTTGTTACAATCAAGATTTACCGTGGGCTTGCCTTAAGTGCCTTTTTTTAGTTTTATCGTGTTCTTCAGGGAAGTGTTCTGAAGAACAATGTCGACAAGCTAATCGGGTCCCAGTCTCTAGTCCACGTGTAGAAAGGACCATTCCTAAGTATGAATTTCGCAAATGTTTGCCGTTTGGAACTTTCCGGGACCGTATTACTTAGCAGCGAGAATTTATGATTTTCTTCTGGTTACCGTGGTGCATTTCTTGGTGGAAATTACCTGTTTTTTTCGTCGTGTGTGTTCATTTGAAGCTCCATTATGAAAATAACATCTCATCGCTAGTGACTGATAGAAAAGTTGGCAGTCTCTCTGTTAAAAAATTAGAGTTCTGTTTTGGTGTTGTGCAGGAACGCATGGGCTGATTTCTCCGCCGTAAATTCGCCTCTTTGAGTTTCTTTTGTATTAATGCAAGTGTTTTTCTAGCGGCAGGGGCTGGAAAACACGGAACGGCATCCCTGGGCCGGATTCAGGTCAAGGTTATACTTGCAATCTACCTTGATCAAATGCTTGAAATTATCCTTTTGGTGGTCGTCACATAATATCTGTTATGTAATTGAAGCTTTTCTCTATAAGACAGGATCTTTATAAAATCTTTATTTTGAGAAGTTGGATTTGTTTCCATATGCGCTGATATTGCTAGAGATTTATTATCAGTGGTGGTATTTGGTTCAATTAATTTTATTAATTAAAGGTTTCAAGGATTGTTGTTTAATTATCTGATTCGTATTGAGACATTCAGTATAAATGTTTTTATATTTATTCATTTTGCTTCTGTGGAAAAGAAACACCTGCAAGTGCACTTCGGTTTTTCTGGTCTTTAGAAATATCTTTCCTGTATCTGTTCACTGGATTGCTTGCCTAGATTTTTGTGATCCTGTAGCTATAAATTTAGTCTAACTACTCCAAGATACTGAAATATATCATCAATATCTTTAATATTTCCACTGTTATTAATGTTTATGAACGTGAATTTCTTTACTGATTTGTAAAAGTCGGTATTAGGAATTTTGTTTCTTTCTATAGTAGAATTCTTGTTATCTTGGGTTGTTTAACTTGTTTATTCTTCATTTAATTACAGCTTAATCGTCTTCCTTTCCAATAAGGTAAAAATAGAATTTTTTTCTACAATTAGTTTCATTCATAGTTTTAGATTTACAAAAAATGTAAAACTTTCCTTATACAGTGTGTACAAGATAAGGATGCATAGCATGGGGATCTTGGAAACGGTAAGAGATGCAGGATCGGTTAAATGGGATAAAAGTTGGCTATTTATAGGACCTTTTTGTTGGCGTTTTCAAAATTTAGATATCTTGGATAGTTTCAGAGATATTTAAAAAAAAGTAGATTTCTCGATTTTTGTTATTTTTTCTTTTATTTATTTGAAGAGATATCGGAAAACTATAATCACTTTTCCATTGCCACTTTTTGTTCTCTATTAAAATACGCTAACAAAATTCTTGTACAACGTTGCAATTTCGAGTAACCATCATCAACCTCATTTTTTTAAATAGGCGGGAAAACAATTGAAAAAGCGTTCAACACAAAGGAATCAATACCAAAATAACCCTATCATGTTTACATCATTATAATTGTGACAACAAGAGCTATCCAAAACCATTTCAATTGTTTTCCCGCCTATTTAAAAAAAAGGTTGATGATAGTTACTCGAAACCGAAACGTTGTACAGGAATTTTGTTAGCGTATTTTAATATAGAACAAAAAGTGGCAATAGAAAAGTGGTTTTAGTTTTCCGATATCTCAAATAAAGAAATGAAAAATAACGAAAATCGAGAAATCTGTTTTTTAAATATCTCTGAAACTATTCAAGATATCTAGATTTTGCGAACGTCAACAAAAAGGTCCTATAAATAGACAACTTTCATCCCATTTAACCGATCCTGTATCTCTTACCGTTTCTAAGATCCCCATGCTGTGCATCCTTATCTTGGACACACTGTATATTGTTTATTGAATTTCTTTACTGGAAAGAAGAGTGTGCATTTGGATATGTTGATATCAGCTTTTGCCCGCTTCTGTTATCGTATTTCTGGCAAGATTTAGAAATTCATCTTAGCATCAGTGAACCAAGTTAATTAGTTTCTATCTTAGTTACACATTTCCTATTTCCTCCTATCGGTTTCAACAGTTTTTTCTTCATGCATTTCTAATACTCCCTCTTTGCTCCAAAAACCTGCTCTCTAGAGACAACCTTGATATTTTGGTTTTCCTTCCTTGTCTAAGGGTTTTTTATAACTTGGCGTTTTTTAAAATATTTGCTATTGGCGAATTCTTCAATAATTTTACACCAATTTGGTTGTAAAATCGCCCGAATTGGTTAGTTTTTCTAAGTAAGGATTTGTCTTGAGTCTGTAATGCCAAAGGACGCACTGCATGCCTGTTACAAGATAATTTCCTTCCTGGAGAATCTTACTCGTCGAGATGCTCTGGTGGACGTACTTACGTTGGTGTTAAGTGCTCTACAAATTTGATGCAGTACTACCAAGGGGTAAGTTTGAGTTCTTTTACCTATTCCAAGAGTTAGTTTTGTTCTCTTCTTTCGGGGATTTATCTTCTTCGAAGCGCTCTGGTGTGGATACTCATGTTTATTATGAGACCATCCGTCGTCTGCAGACAGCCTCGTTGCGATCACCAGACGTCTTCTTCAGTTCTAATAAGATCTTCTTACGTCGTTAATAAAAGATTTATTTCAAATTTCTATTTTTGAAATATTTTTTTTTAATTTTGCTTGTTTAGTTCGGGCTTAATGGAGCTTTTACGATCAAAATCAAAATGCTCGTCATAAAATTAAAAATTATCTCCGCGTGTTTCCTTATGATCTCCGTTAATGTATGCGATTTCGTCCTATATAGAGTAAGTAGAACTCGTTTCAACCAACATGATCGTTCACCTAATTTGTATATGCTTTATTATTTTTGTCAATTTTCTGTTGCCAGCCTGAATGTAATTTTCAACTTGTTATATCCATAATTTTTAGTTTAATAAATAAAGTTGTACGGTTCGTTCATTGAGTTATGCTACGCTTGTCCTAAAAGCTTGGGCTCTAATTGGAATTCGTACAACACGTATCTTTTACAAACTCTGGAAAAATAATTGCGAATCGAATACCTTTCACGCCGTTTTTCTATTGCTTTCTTTGTAGTGTTCTTTCTAGCATTTACCAAAGTGAAGCCTCCAACTAACGATTTTTGTTGATTTGTGTTGCTGCCGATGTTTGAACTTTTACTGCTTTTACCGTTTAACTCCTTTAAGGAGTACTGATGCCTAAATTGGCCTGATATGATATGAGAGAGTATATTTAGTGGTATATTTCTGTTTCACAGATACTGAGAAATTTTAAATTCAACAATTCTAACTTGAATCATGAAACAGCCATATTACGTATCCTTGTTTTTCTCCTAATAAATTGCATTCTAATATAGGTACATTTTAAACAATTCATTGTCAAAATTCCATGCTGTACTAAAAGATTGATTGATGGCTTGAAATTCCAGATTTTTTAGAATGAATTTATTTGCTAGTATTCGATATTATCATAATTTATTACCAAGTTCTTTCAGGTTATTAACAGAAATGCGCAAATCTGTTCACAACGCCTTGTTATTGAAACATAAGCAGCATTAATGCCAAATACGTTTCTTTCGAATTGATACTGACAAAATGATATTTTTAGACTTCGACATAGACTCTAAAAAGCATCTCGACCCAGGCTATAAATTATTTTCATTCACCTTTCTTATTTAACAAAATAAGCAATTTTGAAAAAATTGAAATTTTAAATTTAAATTTGTGTGTGAGAAAGGGTAGAGGTTGTTAGATAAAAGATTTCCATTTACGCATCCACGGGTTGGTATGGTTATTTAGTACAACGTTACCCGTCGTCAATGATTAATAGACGATGAAATTGTCTACACGTGTTTTAAACCGGTACAAATAAACGATAGTATCATTGAGAGAGTAAAACCAGCAGCGGCAACCAGATATCCCTGGGTCAAAGAGATTTTACAACTGAATGTATAGCATAACAATAGGGGATGTTAACATGCATTTAAACAGTAGTCGGCTCAAATAAACATGAATTATGCTACAGTGCGAGCCGAAAACATAGCGTATTACCATTTGTAGCGCGCAATTAAATTAATTCGGTGATTAAGCAACGACACGAGATGGTTCCACAGCGCGCCGGTAGACGTCAGAAGTGATTTACCTGCTATCTCGTGGGAGTGCGCGCTCTGCCGTATTAATGAGCTGGCAATGGGCCGTCACGGACTAATTAAAGCCGCGGTAATTGAGTGGCCGATGTCAGCGAGCGGGTTAACCCTCACCCCTAAACCTTCATGATTAGTAGCGTTGTTGCCTCCTCGTTCGCTTGCTCTTTAACAACGTCATGCCTTGTCTAGTGTCTATGTATTTACAACACAATTACTGTATTACAGTGTTTCACCTCGGCATTAGTTGTAGAAGTGCTTTACGTTTTAATTAATATGTTTCGGGAAACGAAAACAAACAATGCTGTAATATAAATGAAGTTTGTCTGCTTCGGTCTTTATAATTCATAGTTATGGCTTTCACATACCCACTGTTCAGGAAACTTTCATTTAGTATAATTTAGGATGTATTAATAATCCTGGAAAATTGAAAAAGGCTTATTCTTAAGTTTATTTCAGAACTTTTAATAGCATCGCTTTTTATAGTGGGCTATTAAAAGTTTGTACAGGTTAGGTTTTCTGATCAGTTTTCTAAATTAAACGGACATCAAATTACAACCATCTTCTAGAATTATTAAATCAATTTTATATTTTTACCTATTACTAGTTTTATAAGTTTTTACGTAAACTGTATAATTACTGACTAATAAAAAGTTTTTTCATTAAAGCTTAACATTTAAGTTTTAAATCGGTATAATTGAAAATGATGATCAACACTCTATAATTGTAAGACAAAATAACATTTAGATTCTCCACTGACCCCAGACTGACAAACAGAATTTTTATTATTATTCTAAACCTTATCTAAAAACTTGCTGTTGACTTAGTGATTACACATTATATCATGGTCATCATGTCCTCGGCACCCTCATTTTGAATGTTGCAATTAATCGTCAACATATTTGTTTTGAATTTTGTTTCACTAAATTTGACACTCTTTTAGAACAAGTGCCCGAAGCAGTCGCCCAAAAAACAACAGTACATAGGTGTATACCTATGAAATGAGACTTTTTTTTTCAATTTTAAACGTTTATTAACAAAAAATGGTTACAAATTTAATCTTCAAAATAATAGCCATCGCTAGCGACACATTTTACCCATCTCTCAGGCAATTTGTGAATGCCGCGCCAAACAAATTGGCCGTCTTTGGCCGCAAACCAATCATCGAGCCATTTTTTGGCTTCTTCGTGAGAATTGAAGCGCTGCTCGGAAAGTGCGTGGCCCATCGATGCAAACAAATGATAATCGGAAGGCGCCAAGTCTGGTGAGTAAGCCGCATGCACCAGTGGTTCCCAATCGTACGTCTCCACCAATTCCCGGGTCGCTCTTGTTCGATGTGGTGGTGCATTGTCATCAAGAAAAATTACTTTGTGACGCCGATCGGCATATTCTGGGCGTTTTCGGTGTATAGCGCTGTTCAAATCGGCCAATTGTCGTTGTTAGCGTGCACCGTCAACTGTTTCACCTGGTTTTAATAGCTCGTACCAAATCATACCATGCTGATCCCAGAAAACACACAGCATTGCCTTGCGGCCGAAGCGATTTGGTTTGGCCGTTGATTTTGGCTTGTGGCCGGGCGGACCATACGATCGTTTACGCTTGGGATTAGAGAAATACACCCGTAACGATTCGATGCAAAAAAGACTTCCTTTTGAACCGGGAGAGCAGCATTTCACAAGTGGTTTTTCGGTTCTCTTGCTGCCTTTCAGTCAGTTCATGCGGCACCCATCTTCCGACCTTTAAAATCATGCCCTTGTCTTTCAAACGTTTGCAAATGGTTTTTTGGGTCACTTCCAACTGCTCTGCCATCATTTCTTGCGTTTGACCATCATCTTCATTCAACAATGCTTGCAATTCGGTGTCCTCAAACTTTTTCGGTGGCCGGCCACGTTCCTCGTTCTCCACGCTAAAATCACCACTTCGGAATTTTTCAAACCACCTGAAGCACTGTGCTCTGCTTAGAGCATGTCCACCGTAAGCTTCTATAAGCATTTGATGAGCTTGAGAAGCGTTTTTCTTCAATTGATAACAGAAAATCAACGATGTCCGCAAATCGTAGTTTGAAGGCACGAAATTCGACATTTTTAAGAGCGAAAAAATGCGTTGTTGTATGAAAAATCACAAACAATGAATTGAATATTGTTGACAGATGACAGACGAAAAAAATAAGACATTTGGGACAGTTTAAAAATACTCCTAGCAACATCTGTGGTCTAATAGCTGAAAGTCTCATTTCATAGGTATACACCTATACGCCGGCCCTGGTCATATTCAATCTTCCTCTTTTTTTTAGTGCGCCAGATAGATGCACAATAGATTTAGCTGCCAGGTTTCCGGAGTTACTTTGTGCTCTACTTCATTCGTGAATCGCCAACTTTCAGTCTTTCGTTTCGTACCTCTCGATGATTCCCGCCCACTCATCATTTTATCTGATACAAGCTACAGATTATACATTTTCTATAATATTCACTAATTTAGCGAAAACTGTCTTTACTCATATCTCTCGTCTGTCTCCTAAAAAGTGATTTAGAATGTATCGAGAACTGCTACCTTTTTTATCAGGCTTGGATTGGCCACAATCCTTTATTTCACTGTCGTTTCAGGGATCCGCATCTTATTTTGCAGACTTTATACTCTCATATCACAATCTCGGAAGGGATCAGTCGACAGTTGGAAGTTACCACGGATATACAGTCTGCGTGGGAAACTCTTAACGAGCTGAAAAGATGCCGGCTTTTGAAAGATGCTCCTTTCCCACCTCCGAAATGAGCTTTTGGCTAGCTATGGGTCTGCACTTAAGAACAGTAGTTTGCCAAAAACACCTTTGCCATTGGAATGCCCGCTTGGCGTTTACGGACTGTCGTATTGATTGCGTATAAGAAGATGGGATACGAACTGATGGATTAACGCTTGCACCTTAAGCAAGAGATAAATCGTTGCTATGGGACGTCACTTGCGCCGATAAATTTGCCTTGAGTTATTTGGCCCAATTGTCGAAGTCCGCTAAAAAAGAGAAGAAGTTCAAACCCAAAAATATCGTAGGCCATGGTAAACTTCCTGTTGTCGGTCCTTGGGCAAAGTTTTAATACAGAAATTGGTCGGTGAATTTCTACCATCAGTGGCGACAACAGGGAAGATTTTTTTTTAATTTAAAGAATAGCATTGCACCTACAGGGCACATTGCCTGCACTAAAGTGTTGTACTAGTTACACAATATTTCCAACTTCGCCGCTGGTAAGTGCTTGGTGAATCGAGTTGCCCAATACTGCCAGTGCCGGTTTCAAGCCCAAACAAAAAAAAGAGGGTTGGGGTTAGGCTAGCAACCTACCCCGTAAAAATCAAAATGGCTCACAGAAATGGTCGAAAAGCCTCGGATGGGACTGATCAAGTGGTGACGAAAACCGGGAGAATAAGGACAACGAAATTGGAAATAAATATTAGAATTGCATGTTGGAACCTTAGATCCTGGGCAGCAAGGGCTCAAGAGATTATAACGAAGTTAACGAACTACAACATTGAAATATGTTGTCTTGTTGAAACCCCGAAAAAAGGTAAGGGAACAATAAAATACCAAAACTACGTACTGGCCTTTAGTAGAAAGAGCAAGGATCTTAATTCACGAAGTACTAGAGCAAAGTATCGTTGACATACAATACGTCAATGATAGATTAATACAAGTATCTCTCAATTTGGATCACAACAAATTACATATCATATCGATCTACGCATCGGACATAAGCAGGCAGGAAGGAGAGACAGTTACAGACAATAATAGACAAAGAACCCAGAAACAACAAAATCATCATAGTGCGGGATTTCAATGCTCGAATGCTATAAAACAACAGTCCAACGAAAATACAACGAACCGCGATGGAGGCGCACAGATCGACTTCTGCGCCCAAACCCTACTAAGAATCAACAATACATCTTTCCACACGCATCAATATTGGACTACATAACAACAAACAGGGAGAAACACTCGAGACAAATACTGGACGTGGGAGCGCTAACGACGCTCAATGTTGGGTCAGATCACAAAATAGTGCTAGGAAAAATTGCCATCGGGATACCTCGGTCCAGAAAAGAGACAGCAAAGTACATAGAAATACTGAATATTGAATCTCTAGAAGACGAAACGACCACATGGCTTTATAGGAAGAGATTAGAAGAACAGTGTGTAGAGAATCCTGCAGAGGCCAAATGGGAAAAAGTTGAACATAATATCTTGGACGCGGGAAAGGAAAGCTTAGAGACTCAAAAAATCAACGTCAATAATGTGACAAAATCAAAACCGCAGTTCACGACAGAAATCAAAGATTTGGCAAACGAGAAACACAAAGCACACATGCAATATTGCAGCAATAAGAATGAAGCGAATCACACCTTATACACGACAACAAGAAATAGGGTAAACGCTAGAATAAGAGAAATAAAGAGAAAATATTGGAGCCAATTTACCAGGGATATGGAGAAAGATCTTTACGTAAGAAAGCAACCGATAAATTAATACATCCAGGTTCATAAGATCGACGGGGAAAAAGTGGTGAAATATGTTGAGCGGCTATATGGAATACCAAACGATCAGGAGATAATAAACAATAAACAGAAATATCAGAGGAAGAGGTGGAACTACATATAAAAAAACTAAAAAAGAAAACAAGAAAAGCACCAGGACCCAACGACATTCAAAATGAATTGGTAAAATACGGAGGACAAAGACTCGCCCACAACTTAACATCACTATTCCAGAAAATTATGAATAGTAAGAGAGTACCAAACAAATGGAAACAGAGTATCGCCATACCCATACATAAGAAAAGTGATAAAAAAAGACCTGAAGAACTATCGTACAATCACCCTTCTCAACACCATTCTTAAATTGTTAACAAAAATAATGGCGACAAACCTAATGGGTCGATATACCATATTCAACGAGCAACAAGGATTTAGAACCAATAGGTCGATCACGAACGCAATATTCACAGTAAGGCAGGTGATGGAAAAGGCGGTGTAATAAAGCAGGCCAGCATTCATGTGTTTCCTGATCTTACAAAAGCCTTTGGCTGCGAGTGGCTAGGCGACGTAGCCAGGATTCTACAAGAAGAAGCAGTATCTACCAATACGATACAAATTATTAGAGACCTTAATACGGACAACGTAACAAAAATAAAGGTAGGATAAAAACTGACAGGGGAAGTGTCGATCAAAGCGGGCATAAGACAAGGGGACAGCCTAAGCCCGCTATTATTTAATCTAATAATGGACAGAATAACAAAATTACTAAAAGCAGTGGGCGCAGGATACAACTTAGGAAGGAAACAAGTAAAGATCATCTGCTATGCTGGCGATGCGGTGATAATATCGGACGACGAAGATTACCTTCAGAGAATGATACATACCTTTACACTTACCGCAGAACAATTTAATATGAAAGTTTCCACATCAAAAACAAAATCTCTAGTAACAGGAAAGGAATTAATAAGATGTCAAATAGTAATAAATAAAGAAATCATCGAACAACTAACAAGATTTAATTATTTGGGTATTGAACTGAGTGGCTATGGAAATATTAGGGAGGTGTGCACAAAAAAGCCAATAAAGCCCCATATGTATCCGGTTGTCTCCGAGACATAGTAGAGAGGAATAAAGATCTAAGAATAGTGGGGAGAACGAGGATTTATGAAGCGTATGTAAGACAGAGCAGATACGGCCGAAACAAAAAGGCTGATTAGAAGCACAGAAATAAAGGCGCTACAAGCAGTTGCGGGGAAAACATTATTGGACCGTATATCAAGCTTCCAAATTCTGAAAATATGTCAAGTGCAGGACGTGGTCCGGTGGAGTAGAAGGCGAAGACGAAAGTGGAATGCACACGTTAGCAGAATAACAACAGACAGGAAAGCGACAGGTGCCAGGAAACCAGGGCGCCTGCCCAAACGATGGAGGGATAGCTGGAGCTCAGCATCGCAGGCACACTCACAATGAGAAACTGGACGACAGACAGAACAGGCCAAAGGCTTAAAACAAGAAGAAGAAGAAGAATAATAATAATAATATTTCCAAAACCAGAAATTTTATTTTTAACAAATTTCCTACGGTATCCACATCAATGTTTACTGATAAAGCAAGACTTTTTTTGAAATTTTATGTTTGATTTTCCCAAACTCAATTTGTCCTGATAGCGTAAAAGAAATCGGGTTTCTTTTATTATTTTTTTTTGGTTGGTTTTAATGTTGTAGAATCTGAAAGTATAATCGCAGAACACAAAGAAACTGAAAAGTGTTGAGAAAATATTTACCGAAGTGCAACTTCGAAAGAAGTCAAGTGTAAAATAGAAGATATCTGTTCTGCTGTATCTTTGCATGCTAGTGGCCCAAGAACACATCGCTTACTGGAAAGAAAGTTTCCATTACCTGGTATATCTACCATAAGGCGATCGGTTGCGAAGATCCAAGTACAATCAGGTGTGTCAAAATATCTTGTTTTTC
Source organism: Ignelater luminosus (assembly GCA_011009095.1). Lineage (NCBI taxonomy): Eukaryota > Metazoa > Arthropoda > Insecta > Coleoptera > Elateridae > Ignelater > Ignelater luminosus. Next base: position 893,974 of record VTPC01090141.1, read on the forward strand.
ATGTATGTTTTCATTTATACATCGTCTGTTCTTTTTAGGTATTTTATATACAATGTTACAGCTAATGACACATTCACATTTAGAATAGGTTCTTTAGGTCTTTGTGACTCTAATAACAACTGGTTAGAATGTTCAATTTCTGAAAATTACAAATGATTGGTTTGATGTTTTTAATGATAAAGTTAGTCAACCTGATTCTTGAAGCAGAATGAAAGCTTACGGTTTAGCTTTAGAAGATAAAAACGCTATTTTGGATCAAATGGACACTATTGTGAGTGAAATAAGAAAGATTAATTACTGTCGTGCAAGACTGCCTTTTCAAAACGGAATTTTAGTCAGCATTACTTCTTTAAGATTGCAAAATAATTTTAGCATTAACTATCTTCTGACATATGTACAATTTAAGTCAGGGTGTGTTGGAAGGTTTCTTCTTAATCATACGTTCTGTTAGAGGTTTGCTTGACCGTCCAAGTCCTTCACAGTTTCAGCATCGTCTCAGAAACTGTTTATTAAAAATAAATGACGAGGTAATATCTGAATTTTCTAATGTTGAGTAAACAGACGATGTGCCTAATGTTGCTAACTACTACCAGTATACATGACGATAATTTACAAACAACTTGTAACGATAACCCCACAGATGACATTATTGTTGGGATTCGACAAATACTGAGTAGTTTAAAAATTTCAAATGATATTGAATGTAAAATGGTTATAGAAAACTTAAACGCAATTGAACTAGATGGATTGTAGAAGACTTTGGATATGTACATATGTATCATCATCATTTAACTGATGGGTAACTATACTCCGTTCACCATGTTTCTGGGTCGTAACAGGCCATGCTTTCATTTTGTTAGGTTGGAAGGGTTTTCTACTTTAATATCTTTCGGGATCTCTTTCTTTCCGAAAAAGGTTGACTAAGTTATTCAGTATTCTTCCCACCATACTCCTTCTTTGGCTTATTTCTTTGTCTAACTTTCTTCTACTTTTGATAATTGTTCCCAGATATTTAAATTGGTTCACTTGTTCTATTCTGATATTTTCTATTGTGAAGTGTATTTTATTTTCAACTGCTTTTATCATGGACTTCGTTTTGTTAATATTTATTTGCATTGCATTGCAGGATTTGTTTCCACTCTGCTAATAACACGATATCATCAGCAAACAACATTTCTTATGCAATTATTCTCTGCATTTTCCAGATTTCTATCTGTAAAGTTTTCATTCTTTGCTTAGCCTTCTTTACTACTTCATCCATCACTACTGCTAACAGTATTGGGCTTAATACACATCCCTGTTTTAGTCCCTCTTTATTCATAAACTCCCGCGATTCTGGCTTTTGAGTTCTAATAATATATTTTTGGTATTTTCATACATTGCTTTGATTATTGCCATCAGTTTCTCACTTACTCCTTTTGTTCTTAAACCTCGCCAAACATTTTTTGCGTTTTATTCTGTAAAAGGCTTTTTCTAAGTCTATGAAACAGCAGTGCAAGTCTTTCTTCTCATTTATGTTCCTTTTTATTGCTTGTCTTAAGATAAATATTGGGTCTTGTGTTCCCCTTCTTTTTCTGAAACCGTATCGTGTCTCTTCTAAAGTACTTTCAATTGTACCTTTTATTCTTTTCTTGATTATTCTATCTAATACTTTTCCCACAACGCTCGTCATTGTGATACCTCTATAGTTTGCACAGTCTCTTTGGTCGCCTTTTTTGTATATCGGTAGAATAATTTCGGTATTCCATTCTTGTAGTACTTTTGTCTCGTGATTTCGCAAAACAGCGTTTCCTTTCCTTGCTCTTCCATATATTTAATCATTTCTGGGGCTATCCCGTCGATCCCTGTGGCTTTACCTGTTTTCACTTTGCTACTGGCTTCATCTACCGTATTTCTTCTAGTGTGATTGCAGTATTTTCTCTTTCTTCTATCATCTTCACTTGTCTGTCCTCCTCTGGTTTGCTTCTAATCACTGTTGCATCTGTTAATTCCTCAAAGTATTGTCTGCATCTTGTCTTCTCGGTTAATATATTTCCTTCTTTATCCTTTATGTTCTTCATTCCGTGCTGTGTTTTCTTTTATAATTGCTTTACAGTTTCATAAAATAGTTTTTGGTTCTCTCTAAGATTATTCTTCATGTTTTGTCCAAATCTTATCCATAATATTCTCTTCACCTTGTTACGTATCGTTTCAGCATTCTCAAATTTCAATTATATTATATTGCCGAATTAGATTATAACCACCCTGTATATCCCACTGCAGCGAAACTATTTTAACATTTGCTTGCTTTGACATTCTGGGGGGACTTCAAGTTGAATAGCGGTCGTTGCAGTACCGATTCAAGGGAATCGAAAATTTAAAATTAGCGTGGTGGTGGTGTCTTTTCTAAGGTTTTTGTAAAACCTACCCGTGTTGGGGGAGCTGGACCCGCCTTCCATTATTGGAGTTATTTTGGAGTTTCTTTTGAGAAAATTATTTGGCGATTCTGTGAATTTCATCAGATTTCATAACTCCGAGTCCGCTAATTTTGACGACTTCTCTGAATAAGTTCCATCTGCAGCCAGCTAGCGATTACCCTGGAGGATCATCTCAACCTGGTTCTACCAGCTCCAGAAGGGGACGTACAGCTTCGTTATCGCTGTAGTACAGGTGTGCGATTTGGTTGATATTTACGGTTTTGCGTTAATCTATTATTGTGTGTCGTGATATTCGTTGTATTGTTTGGTACATCAGACATATGCCATTAAACTGTTGTTCAAAATTCCTTGAATATTTGTGCAATCTATAGTTTTTGTATTTATCAATTATATTATTAAAACTTATTATTTTCTTATGTGTAAAATGAACGATAATAGTTTCTTCAAACTATTTTAGTATAATTTTTATATGTATCGCCTTTTTCATTATCAGACGATAAATACTTTGCATTTATTTTACGTTATCAAACGTCTTTGTTGGACATTATTTCTTTATTTTTGAAAATTTATACGAGTTATGTATAGATTGCTGCTTGCAGGATAATTGTTTTAAATTGTTTCCAGCTGTCTTCTATCTCTATCGACTCTTCTTGTTCTATGAATTTAGTTCTAAGTAGTTTTTCGAATTTTTCTTTACAAGTGTCTTCTTTAAGTAGGTGACTTTTTATTTTTTCCTTTATTTTCGTTTTCCTGTCTTTCTTTATCTCGTCTATTACCTTTTTTAAATCTAATCTTAGTAGATGATGGTTACTACCTATTTCTGCTTGCCTTATAACCTTTGCGTCGTATCTATATCTTTACATTTATGTTTACAGACTAGAAAATAATCTGTTATTGATTTACTGCCACTTCCGGATTAACTCTGGTGTATTTAAGTATAGTTTTATGCGTAAATTTTCCATGGATAAGTTTATAATTCGTTCCCCATTGTTGTTTTTAGTGGCTTCTCCTTCCTTTCCTCTTATTCTTTTAAACCCGTTGTTTTGGTTTCTCAATCTTCCGTTTAGGTCTCCCATAATAATAATATCATCGTCTTCTTTATCTGTCTCTTCCTGCAAGCGTTCGAAGTACTCGTCTTTCTCTTCTCTTTTTGCGTTTTCGTTTTCATCGTATGTGACTATTAGTGACCACTTCATTTATTAATTTCGTTTTTACAGTTAGTATCCTTTCATTGATATATCTTTCTTCCACGATATCTTTTAATCTTTCCGATGCTACAATGAGTCCTACTCCTTCTCTTGCATTTTCTTTTATATCTAGTCCGGACCATATAAACCAGTAGTCTTTGTGTATTCTTACTATGTCTTTTCCTTTCTTTTTTGTTTCAGTTATTCCTAGGAGCTCTATTCTATGTTTTATAATTTCTTCTACTATTTATTCTTTTTTCCCATCTATGCTTCTTGTGTTCCAATTTCCAATCCTTGTTGCTTTTCTTCTATTCTTAATCTTCACAATATTCGCGTCCCTATTTTTTGCCTTGTTCGTCTTCTGTATTCTTCTCCTTGGTTTGTAGCTTTTTAGCTTTTTGTATTTTTGGGAGTGGCCTGTTCTTTAAGCTTATCCTTATTTTGGTCCCACTTCCATTCTTTCCCGTTTATAGCTAGTTTCTTATACCCAACCTTTATTTTCATTCCTTTAGTTCTCTCTTCCATTGCTTGTTTCTTAATTTCCTTTTGTACATCTCTTTCTCTTTTTGTGAGATCCGACTCGATATAAATCTTGTGTTCTGCAACGTTCCTGAGTTTGCTTTTATTTCTAAGAATATCTATTTTGTCCCTGAAGTTTTCCGTTTCTATCCGGCACATCTTATCCCCCATCTTATGTGCGTTTCTCAGTTTAAGTTTTACTTCTAAATGTCTTTCTATAAAATACTCAATTTCTTCTTTTAGTACCTTGTTGTTATTTGCGACCGCAGGTAGACCCTTTATAATTAAATTCTTTTGCTTTTTATCCTACTTTAATTTTTCTATTCTTCTTCTTTTTCCAGTTTTTCATTTTTCGCTTTTAATACTCTAATCATATTAACTCTGAAGGTCATTCCTCATATTTTCTTAGATCGCATTCAGTAATCATTATTTATGTGATTAAAGAATTCTTAGGAGAGCTTTGCAAAATAATCTGTAGACAATAGCTGTGTGACGCAAGTAAAATCGACTAGATTTCAAATCTAATAAGTTCGTAAATTCTTTGATGGACATTTTTCGATTTCCTCAAGATCTTGAGCAGTATTCTTGTACTTTTTATAAGAATTCTTTTAGGTTCTTCTGCGTGTAGAAGTATTTAATTTTATAAGAGATATTCCTATAAGATTATCTTTAAATTTTAAACTAAGACACTTGGTATTGTTTTAAAAAAACTTAAGGTTCCTCTGATGGAAAATAACTCAGTTATTAATTAAAAACATATAGAAAACTGCAGCATTATAAATATTGAAATATTCTAAACTCTTTTCAAAGCTGATGCAAGTTTACTCAAACATTTCGTAAATTATTTCCGCATTTAATTTTAAAAAAAATTATTCCACAGTATCAAAGCGTATAAAACGGATGTTGGATGTTATTAGGGCGGATTCTATATTTTTTTTAAATATTCTTTGTACGCAATGCAGTGTTGAAACGTTTAATCATATATATGTCATCTGCATACATGGAACCCTGAGGGAGCACTCACTGTTCGAATAGATTAAAACTGCCAGACTGAAATTAGCCTTTTACTAAACTGAATGATATAAACACTGTGCCTAAAGAACCTTTTATATGTGAAACCGGATCAAATTTGTTTAATGTGTTTTATGATAGAAACTCGTATAACGGTGAGTCATCGGTATATGCGTATATAATTTTTTGTTTTTGTTAAATAAAATTGTACTAATTGTTGCAAGGTACATTAAATATTGAAATTCTGTTTTGATCAAAATAAGAAAGCAGAATGTTTATACGAGCCGCCAATGATTTTAAATACTGAAAGCTGTGGTATCATCAACATTCTCGCAAGTTTCGATTACACTGATGCCAACAGATATGAAAGAGAAATGAAAGAAATAAGATCTTTATAACATCAAGGAGAAGGCGGATAAAATGGCTTTTAAAGTACCTCTGTGGTTGACAACTGACGTGATAAAATTAAAAACACGTGTTCAATATTAAATTTCAAATGGTATAGATGGCGCTTGTTATTTATTTAATTTGTTTTTATCCTGGCAACAGTTTGTGATAAGAGACAATGCGACATTTTATTTTGTAGGTTTAATATAACACTTATAAGAAGAGGTAGTAGCTATACATTTTGTTATTCAAAGGTTGAAGAGTAAAGATGAGTTTAAAATTTCATTCAAGTCATATGACACTTTCTTTTGAAAATTTATCAGTTTCTAACGGATCAATTTATTTTCTGAATATTTTTTTTATGTCGACTATTTCTAACGAGGACTTTGTAGTACTATTTGCAGAAATTGCATACGTTATTTGAGGATTTAATATAATAAAATCAGAGTAGACTTTAGTATGTTCAAGCCGATAACAACTTTGGTAAGATTTTTAATGGAATTTCTTTCTTATAACTCTATAACTCCTGTTGTTCTTGGGGACTTTCTACGGTTTTCCTGTGTGATTGATCCACATAATCCAATCTTCTTATAAATCTTTTTCACTAAAAGTTCTTAAAATAAACTTTAAGTTTAACCTAGGGTATGCCTTGGACGGTATAGTGGTCTTACTTTGGGTTAACAGTTTCATCCCAAAGCAAAGAGCTATATCAAAGAAGATTGGCACGCTTTTATCTTATCCTAATTTATGTTAGGTCTAGCAATACCTTATGTGAACGACAGTCTCTTAAGTTTGGATATGTATCAGAGTTCCCAAGCACACAGCTTTATTTCGTGATGTTATAGCCTTTCCAGTAGACTTTCGAATATAGTTTGACTTAATTATCCATCAATTATCAACAAATGTTTGCCTTTCAAAATTGCCTTTTTGGCATTCTTTGTCTCCATAGTCACTTTCACTGCCTAATCTTGAAAGCAATTTGAATTATGCCGGTATACTAAAAACTACAATAAATCTTGTCCTCCTAGGAACCTGCTAAGCTAATTTCTAAACAGAATTTAGTGAGTTTAGACCAGATCGAAAGTTTTAAATGAAATACAATTTTTTACGTGAATATGTCTTTAAGTCCGAGTACCGGACCGGCGGCTGTATACTCCCAAAATTGAAGCTATGTACAAACCAAAGAGACAAGATTAAACATAGACGAACGCAAACGAACAACTAAGTTTATTCGTCGTTGCTATTTTTCCGGTTCATTTTCTTGATTACCAACTTCTATACTTGTTCACATCGATTGAGTACGAACAATATGGAAGGCGAGACTTCCCTTTGATGTACCGACACTTTCATTGCTATTTGTTTGCATTTGTTTCTGCTCGTGATACCGTCCGCATTGATTTTTTTTTTAGTTCGGTCTCAGGTGCTGGTATTGTATTTGTTCGTGTTCGTTTGGGGCCGACTTAGAGGATTTGGTGCGCTCGGTCGACTTTTTATCGGAACAAGACAACACACCATTTCTGTAGAGACCACACCAGTAAATTGTGGCCATGGTGAGCATCGAATCGCAAGATTTGGGTGGAAATTTCAAATTTCCGCGTTATGGCCAGAAAGTACATGTAGAAATCGCGTCGATAGATATCGATAGATAAAACGAATCAAAACAAACCCAGAAAGGTGCCACTAACTAGGGTTCAAAAGACCTCTGGAACGCCGGCTACTACTGCCGCTAACTCACTGATGCAGTTAAGCGCCGAAATGCCGTTTGCTGACACAGATATAAATATTGACAAACCAACAAGCCCGGTGGGGGTTTAACTCAGGACATTCAAGCACGGCCCCCGCCGCGATGTGCCGACTATGACAACAGAAATAGATTGCTTCTAACGCACACTTCGATCATGTGTTTCTAACCAATGACTTTAGCTATAAATGCACTGTTTGTGATCATTTATTGTCTATGAGAGACCTCACTAAGATGACCAACAAACATGTGGATGTGTTTCGACAATACTTAATCACCGAGTTCCGTGTGTGCACCGCATGCAAACAATCTTTGAGCCGTTCTAAGTTGCTATCACTGTCCAAAAGCGAAAGTTCCGCTTATCGACCAAAACCACGAGGATTATCACCGTTAGATCTAGTCAGTGAACATTTGATCTTGTTAAGACTGTCGTTCAGGCACATGTTGGTCAAGTAATCAATGAACATGTAAATAGACTGATGCATAGACATATGCAACCAGTCTACCAAATCTTCAGCTAGATATCGAAACGCCGATTCTACTGTGCAGAGACTTTCACGTTAAAATTATCTTAAACCTGCCCTGCTCGAGTTTATGAAAAAATATCTAATCCAGATTGTGTCACAGAATCATCTACCACGCTCGGTAATACTTGTTTCAATTTAATTTTTATAAGAAACGTTTCCTTTATATTTATTCTATTTGTTCAGCACCTACCACGCAAGACGAGGGCAAACGATGTATTAACGTCAAAGCTTGCTGTCGTATCAACGCATGTCCTACTACATCAAACCACGCTGAGACTTGGTACGGCAGGACCATTCCCCCAAAATGTGCGTTCGCGTTTTGGCCCTTTAAACAGTGTCCTCTAGTCATGGCAGTTGGTTCTCATCGATCGTCACAAAACAAGTTGTTGATGTAGAGGTAATGTTATTGACATAGAGAGCTTTAAAGTTTATTTGTATGACAGTTTTGTGACGAAGACAGTTTTGCAGTTGTAAGATTTTAAAATACAAAGTAAAATACGCTCGAAGATATTTAGAAAAAAAGTTATTGGATCAGTGGGATTAAACGTACAAAGGTATATCATCCAAGGCTCATTTATATTTTAAAAGACATGTAACCTAGTCCACTAGGCACTGATTTAGATGATTTCACCTTTTGTATTGCCATACTCTTGAGAACAGATCAATCTGTCTTTATTCTCAAGGACGCACTTGTGGCCAAACAGTTTATTCTCATGGTTATCACGACCTAGACTGCCACAAAAGTTCTGTAAGATTGTCTTATTACAAGTAGCTTCATGACTTAACCAAACGAGCTTTATTGCTGTTGATATCCCATCTATACTTGAATTTGTTGGAGTTTACTATAGCAATAAGTCCTTTATTCTATAGAAGTCTGGAAAAACTTAGCTTTGAGATTCCACATGCGCAAATAAGCTTCAGATAAATTTAGAACGCAATAACTCCAAAGATATTCTGAGCCCTTTTATCGTTTTGTTTTTGTACCATTTTCTGTTGAGACTTTTGCTTCTGAAGCTTGAGTGTAAAACATCTTGTAAAAGAGTTAAATGCAAAAATCAAAAGCATTAAAAGATTTGGAACAGAAGTTTTATAACCTAAAGAATCAGTTGGTGGAAGAAATCAAATGTCTGAGAAAGGAACAGAGGAAAAGCTTTACTATGACCAGAGAATTGACAGCGAAAAATGAAAAACTAGAAAGAAAATTGGGCGAGGCAAATAGAAGAATAGAAAAATTGGAGGAGGATAAAAAGCAAATAAATTTAATTATAAAGGGTCTACCGGTGGTCGCAAATAATAACAAGGCGCTGAAGAAAGAAAGTGAGTATTTTAAAGAAATTTAGAAGTAAAACTTAAACTGAGAAACGGAGATAAAATGAGAGATAAGATACGCCGGATAAAAACGGAAGACTTATCGGAGAAAACAGATATTGTTAGAAATAAAAGCAAACTCAGGAGCGTAAGGAACACAAGATTATATCAAATCGGATCTCACAAAGACAGAAAGACATATACAAAAAGAAATTAGGAAAAAAGCAATGGGAGAGAGAACTAAAGGAAAGAAAATAAAAGTGGGGTATAAGAATCTAACTATAAACGGGAAAGAATGGAAGTGGAACGAAGATGAGGATAAGCTCAAAGAAAAGGCTACTCCTAAAGGTACAAAAAACTAAAAAGCTACTAACCAAGGAGAAGCATACAGAAGACTAACAAGACAAAGAATAGGGGCGCGAATATTGTGAAGATTAAGGAAAGAAGAAAAGTAACAATGATTGGAACTTGGAACACATAAAAGCATAGATGGGAAAGAAGAATGTATAGTAGAAGAAATGATAAAACACAGAATAGAGCTCCTAGGAATAACTGAAATAAAAAAGCATAGTAAGAATACACAAAGACCACTGACTTTTATGGTCCGGACTAGATATAAAAGAACATGCCAGAGGAGTAAGACTCATTGTAGCACCGGAAAGATTAAAAGATATCGTGGAAGAAAGATATATCAACGAGAGAATGGTAATTGTAAAAGCGAAATTAATAAATGTAGAAATTTGGTCACTAATAGTCACATACGATGAAAACGAAAACGCAAAAAGAGAAGAGAAATACGAGTACTTCGAACACTTACAGGAAGAGATATAGATAAAAAAGGACGATGATATTATTATTATGGAAGACCTAAACGGAAGAGTGAAAAACCAAAGCAACGCTTTCGCAAAATTAATGGGAAAGGAACGAGAAGCCACTAACAACAACAATGGGGAACAAATTATAAAATTATGCATGGAAATAAATATCTCATAATTGCCAATACTAAATTTACACATAAAACTATACATAAATACACGAGAGTTAATCCGGAAATGGAAGTAAATCAGTAACAGATTATTTTCTAGTCTATAAACATAAATGGAAAGATATAGATACGACGTAAAGGTTATAAGACAAGCAGAAATAGGTAGTAACCATCATCTACTAAGATTAGATTTAAAAAAGATAATAGACGAAATAAAAAAAGACGGGAAAAAAATTAAGGAAAAAATAAAATGCCACAAACTTAAAGAAGACACTTGTAAAGAAAAATTCCAAGAACTACTTGGAACGAAATTCATAGACCAAAAGAAACCGATAGAGATAGAAAACAGATGGAAACAGTTTAAGACAATTATCCTACAAGCAAGTGTTGCGGAACCACAAAAATCTTTAATAAATTCGTAAGAAAAACAGAATGGTGGACAGAAGAATTAGAGAAGTTAATAAAAGAGAAGAAAGAGCTGTGGAAAAAGTACTTAAACTCGAACAATCAGGAGCATTATGATAACTATAAGGAAAAGAGAAAACTAGTAAAAGAGGGAGTAAAAGAGGGGAAGAGAATATCATGGATAAGTTTTTGATAAAACATGAAGGATAATTCTAGAGAGAACCAAAAAGTTTTTATGGAACTGTAAAGTAACTACGAAAGAAAAATCAGTACGGAATGAAGAACACAGAGGATAAAGAAGGAAATATATTAACCGGAGAAGACGAGATTTTAGAAAGATGGAAACAATGCTTTGAGGAATTAACAGATGCAACAATGATTAGAAGCAAACCAGGGGAGGACAGACAAGTTAGAATGATAGAAGAAAGAGAAAAGATCGAAATCACACTAGAAGAAATAGATGAAGCCATTAGTAAAGCGAAAATAGGTAATGCTACGGGGATCGACGGCGGAATAGCCCCAGAAATGATTAAATATATGGAAAAACAAGACAAAGGAACACTAGAAAAATCTGTTTTGCAAAATCATGGGACAAAAAAGTACCGCAAGAATGGAATACCGAAATTATTCAACCGATATACAAAAAAAGCGACTAAAAAGAGTATTAGCTAGAAATGGAGAAAAGAATAAAAGACACAATTGAAAGTACTTTAGAAAAGACACAATACGACCTCAGAGAAGGAAGAGGAACACAGGATCCAATATTTATCTTAAGACAAGCAATAGAAAAGAACATAAATAAGAACAAAGACTTACACTGCTGTTTCATTGACTTAGAAAAACCAAAAAACGCAAAGATGTTTGGCAAGGTTTAAGAACAAATGGAGTATGTGAGGAACTGACAGAAATAATCAAACCAATGTATGAAAACACCAAAAATATTATTAGAACTCAAATCCCAGAATTGTGGAAATTTATATATAAAGAGGGACTAAAACAGGGATGTGTATTGAGCCCAATACTGTTCGCAGTAGTGATGGATGAAGTAGTAAAGAAAGCTAAGCAAAGAATGAAAATTTACAGATAGGAAACTGGAAAATGTAGAAAATAAATGTATCAGAAATGTTGTTTGCTGATAATATAGTATTATTAGCAGAGTGGAAACAAATCCTGCAATATAACTTAAATATCCTCAATGAAGAAATGGTAAAGAAAAATATCAAAATAAATATCAACAAAACGAAGTTCATAATAAAAGCAGTTAAAAATAAAATACACATCGCAGTAGCAAATATCAGAATAGAGCAAGTGAACCATTTTAAATATCTGAGAACAATTATCGAAAGTAGAGGACAGTTAGACAAAGGGCTAAGCAAAAGAATGAGTATGGTGGGAAGAATACTGAATAGCTTAAAGTCAACCTTTTTCGGAAAGAAAGAGATTCCGAAAGATATTAAAGTAGAAGTTGTAAAAAAAGTGATAACACTTACACTTGTATATGGATGTGAGTCATGAACCTCGACGAACAAAAATATCAGCTGTCTAAATGCAACGGAAATGAGATTCCTCAGAAAGATCGAAGGCAAAACAGGAAGAGATAAAATTAGAAACGAAGTATTTAGAAGAAAGCTTAAAATGGAACTAGTAGAGCTGAAGATAGAGACGAGAAGATTAGGACGGCTAGGTCATATTCAAAGAATGGAGGAAGATCGACTCCCGAGACAGGTGTATGAAGCGAGACCTACAGTCAAAAATAAAAGAGGGAGACCGATGGCAAACTGAAGTGAGAAAAGCAGCAGCAGAAAGAAGCATATAGTATGAAATGGTCCACAACTTAGCCCAAGACAGGAGAGAAACCTCTTATGTGTTTGTTTTGGAGCCCAATGCGTCTGCAATAGAAGGCATTTACAAATGTTTCTTTGATTTCTTGTTCTGTCTCGCATTTGTTATAAGAAATCTGGCGACCCTAGACATGAAATATTTTGTTTATTGTGATTTTTAGTTTTAGTTTTTTGAAGTTAAAGAATGTAGGTCAATGATTATTGTTTTGTATTTGTATTTTAGAAATATGGTTATAATAGGCCGAAAAAAAAGAACATATTAGAACACTGATTTTCATCTCATAATCTATAAAACGTCTTTTTTTCTATTTGAGAAATTGGGATCTTTGTTTTCCAAAAAAAAAATAAAATAAGATTTAAATTCCAAGACTGGTTGCCAAAACTAGTTATCATAGTTCACAACTTCGTAATTTCATTTAATCGGTAATGGATGGCGCCACATAGAGGGCCATTGACGGCAAATCAAAAAAAAGCCGAATGGGCCTGCTGTACCAAGTGTCAGCGTCATGCCATCTTTTAATGGAATCGGCTGAACAAATTTTTGGGACAACTTAAAAAATACACCCAGTTTAAACCAGAGGCGCCTAGAAACTTGTTTTCCTTTCCGCTTTTTTTAACACTAAAAGTATAGACTTGGCAACAGAGTTTTGTTTTGAAATCGGAGACAAGGTCTTAACTTAGTTTATTTTGTTTTAAAAATTGTCCCATCTTGTTTTGCAATTAATATAACATTTCGAAAGGTTCTTGTATTTTATTTTTTTTTAAATTTTAATTTTCTTTTTGAATAATTTTGTGATGTTGAAACTTCGCGAACCAGTTGTAGAGTGTGTTATCAGAATATATCTCGTTGTCATGAGCTAAATTCAATATGCAATGCTGAGATTTACAACGAAAAAAGTTTTCAAATATATTTTTCCCGAACCTGTCCATTCTCATTTTCTTCTTTTATTCAAAAATTCATTTAGCTTTCTCTTTTTATTAAACGTTTCAAAGAAATGTGTCGGGCGTCGCTAATTATTTATTTCGATCTTTGAGAAATTCTGTTTTTCATAATAATATCATTGATTTCTAACAGGAAAAGAGAAAATTGAAGTGGTATAATGTCATTCATCTTGGATGTATAGCTCTGTTATAAATATTTTATTCAAAGAAAAGAAAAAAGAATTAAATTACCAGAAAGGAACAAGAATGTTAGAAGTAGGAGCATTTGAGAATTTTTTGAAGAAGAATTTAATAATGTCTGATGTCTGCTGCGTTTGCTGCTATTTTTATTACTGTATTCCTATAATTATCAAAAATACATGCGTAGACCACAAGAGTAAAGTAGAGTAAGGTTTTCCTTCTGTTTCACAAACTAAAATCCTTTTATACATTTGCAGTGCCAGCAGATATTTTCACAAAAAAAGCGGAATCGTCAATTTTTATTTTATGTTATTATTACAATACACGTGTAAGTCCATCACATAAGTACGGAAGTTATTCAACACCTTTAAACTACTCAGTTTACAATGCGTCGTCGTCTATCGATAGTAGCGACCCCATCCAAAGTGTTATAGCAGAGGGAAGCGGAACGCTATACGAAATGGAATTTGAAATTTTTGAGGCCCCAGAGTGGTGTAAAAATACACTTCTAAGAGGGTAAAAACGTCGTTTTCTTTTTATTGCATTACTGAAAATATACTGAAGGTGACAAGTGCTGCAATGAAGTTACGTGTTATGGAATTTTATATCCATTTTTATATCCACGAAAGTGGGATTAAAATTTCTTGATGGTGACAGCGTAATTTAAATATATCAAGTTTTATGCGAAGAATTTCCTTTAATGCTACTCCCTTTAAACCAGCAAGCCGCTAACTACCTTCTTATTATAAAATATACTTTTATTTACTGCTAACAAATGAGAAGGGCATTAAGCGAGGCTGAGTTTCGCATTATAATATTGTTTTTCCTATTTATCAAAAATAAAGTCTTTCTCTTTGCAGGCACAGAACACAAATGAAAACTAAATTTCCTCTTCACATTTTAAATCAGTATAAAATACATTCCTGTTTTTGTTTTTCTTAAATTTTTTATTATATCCGAGCATTAAAAAGTCTGAGAATCGATCAAGGATAAGCCGAAAGCCTGTGAGTTATATGTTTACAGTATTTACTGCTCGGGGAAGGACAGGTGGGATTTGAAAGAATCCACGTAAAGGCCACTTGACGCTTTGTTTGAGATTGGATTACGATTTTCCTCGATCCATAATTCTCCAAATGACGAGCTTTTGCTTCCGGGCACACGAGTAACGATGTGACAGTTTTGTCAACGTGAAGATGCTGAAACGAATTCTGCGTATAACCTATCTAGAAAAACTGTTCCGGTTTATGGCAACTTTGACATAAAGTGAAATTAACTTATATAGCTAAATGTAACTTATTTTCTTTTGTTAGCTATTTTTTCTGCCTTTATTTTATTTTAGTGTTGCAGAATCGCACAGAACAAATAGTACCAAAATGCGAATTATTATTGTTAAGTTAAACATATGTTTGACCTAAATTACTTTCACGATTCACGAGATTCTAATTAAGATGAAATTACGTATTTAAAAAAATGTATAATGCCTTTTTTGTAGGTTTTGAAAATTTCCCAGCCTTATCCTACAGACTGATTTAGTTCTTTAGCAGCAACTGAACTTCCTGCCTTGTTTCCCTCGGGGAAATGAGATTACCTTGCATAAATCGTAAGGATTCTTTTTTACTTTTCCTTTAGTAACAAATACTGCAAAACCACTTTTATAGTTGTGCCAAGAGATCAACTAGTCATATAGTGAGAATTACAGAAGATATTAGATCTTCTGTCTCGTAATTATAAATATAAATTATATAATCCCGAATTCACTAGCCTTATCGGTTTCAATGGCATAAATAAACAAGTTGTCATAATAACCAGCTAACCAAAGTCCAACCAAAATTATGATTTTCATTCTTTATCCAACACATGCAGCACCAACAATTTTATTAGGTCAATCTACTTATTTATTTAAGGTACTTAGTGTTTGTGTCTGTAAATTAAATAAACAACATCTAGTTTGCGTTTATTATTCCAGAAATGTAATGTGATCGTTTAGGGTCATAGGATCACTGTGTTTTAATAGGTGTATGGCAAAATTGGACTTTTCTGGGTGTCTATGTTTATAATGTCGTACTTTGTATCTAAGTATCAAAATTTCTAAATGTCTGACTAATGTACATACACAGAGTACAAAATGAACAGTTTAATTTACAAATTCCTGCTTTCATATTGTGCGATGCGACTTTAGCATTTGAAGTTTTTAGAATGTTGGTGCTGGTTTTAAATGTTACTTTGGGTTCATTCCCTTCCCTGTCGTTATTTCTTCAATTCCATTATTTAGTTAGTGTATCGTAGCATGAAAATCTTCTTTCTCCAGATTCTCATTTTTGTAAAACCTCCTGTCCGTTATGATATTTAAATACAATTTCTTGGTTTTGATTGCAGCGGGAATGTGCCCACCACAAAGCCAGTCGTTTCTACTACCACACATAGTAAATACAGAATTTTAATTGTCGAAATTTTATTCCATCTAGTTCCAATTTCAATAGTTTCATATCAAGAAATAAGTCAGAAGGCTTTGCTTAATGTTGAAGGATTCTAATTGATGATGAATGGTTTTTAGAAAAGATGATATTAGTAAGTCTTCGTTCTGCTCGTTATTGTTAGTTCTACTTGGGTAGGTATGCCCAAATATTTGAACTATTGGCTCAAAAGCTTTAGTTTCTTTATGTAAAAGGTTTGAAACCTCATCATCATCACTATACAATTTCGTAGTTCGTTTCCTTTGCTTCATTAATTACAATCTTCGGGCATGAATTTGGTAGAGGAGGAAAATCTCAAGTATGAGAGGCTATGAGGCAAAGATACCACATGCTAATGTTGTACCTTTCCTAATTGACAAATTACATAAAATGGCGAATTAGTTAATAGTTAGATAAATATGAAATTCAACGGAGATATGCGTAGATCTGAAGGACTAAGCTATTATTACATGTTCACATGCCCAAAAGCCGCTATGTTCAGATTAGTTACTTAAATTGCATTGTCGTTGTTCGTTTTTGTATAGAACTGCCAATTCCCATCAGACTTGAATCAAGATTGTAATAGCTCTTGACATAGTTGGCGAAGAAATCAAACTAAATGATTTACTAAAAACTTTAAACAGTTTTATCATATATTTATTTTACATTTTTTATTTTTTCTTGCTTTCCGTAAACTAGCTACTGATGCTTAGGTAACTAAATACTTGCTTTTCTGATTTCCTTCGTAGAAAAGTAGTCCAGTAGTATTTTTCATAGGCTTTCTATACGTTTTTTGGTGTTCTGAATCCTAATTTCCAACTTCACACCAAAATCTCCCCCGGGAAGTACGGTAAGAATGCAAAAAAGCCCAAAAATACGGTATCTTGCGGTTTTTTGCTTATAACTTGACAACGGTGCATTTTTCGAGAAAGTTCACTCTATTCAAAAATAAAGTAAACAGAATTTCCTATAATTTATGTCTGGGTCAGCTTTTTGTCAGACGAAACGGGTGGCGGCTATAGCGCGTGTCGAATTTTAGCAAATTCTTATGTTGCGCCAAAAATGAACTCCCGATCTGCCAACACGCAACACTCTATCGCTAAAATATGTGAAAAGTCAAGAAAATGGTATCCTTACAAGAAGGTCTATATCTGGTGTGTTTGGGGGCGAAAGAAATTGCAGTGTTTACAATTAAAGTATCAGCATCTTCCTTAGCTTGCTTGGCAACTATGTCTGCTTAAGCCAATTTATCCATCAGCATCAATATCAAAAGATCTTTGTTTTTCAAATTAGAGAGAAACTTTTTCTGAGAAACATAGTTTACCACGGTTAAACGATATTTCAACGGTGCTGTTTTTGCGGGATCTTCTTAACCGCTCAGCATATTTCCTGCTCGTAATAGAGTGGTCAGGGTAACCATCAAACACTACGACAGTGCTTGAATTATATTTTGATTTAATAAAAAAAAACGTAACTGACACAGATATCTGCAAATAACCGACTACCCAGTGTCCCACACAACTCGATATAGGAGATATCTTCCATCATTGACATACATTACATTGTTGTCAAAATCAGTGACTTCTTCAGGTTTAAAAACCTTGTACAGCGTTGACTTGACAGACTTTCTCAAACCAGCTTCCTCAAAAAGTGAAA
>VTPC01090141.1:916532-958312 GCA_011009095.1 Ignelater luminosus
GATTCCATTCTTCATATCTAATGTAAACCCAAACGTTTTTAACAAATCCATTCCCAGGATAACTTCGTCAGCTATATCCGCTACCAACACCCGATGCGTGCAACTCTTTAAGCCAATTCCCATTTCCACCATGAGTTCCCCAAGAACATCGGTATGCTCACCCGTAGCAGTCTTCAACCGAACTCTTGATGGCTGTAACTCTCTATCTTCAACAATATCAGGACGGATTATTGTCCTTATTGCTCCCGTGTCGATCAATAACGAACATGTCTTCCCAAAAATACTGCCATCGATGTAAAAGCTGTCTGGTTGATACCGTAACGAAGCCACTTGGATGGTAATCTCCGGGGCATGATTTATGGAGGTCGGCGTTCGCCCCTTCGCATCGACCCATACTAGTTTTCCTGATCCTGGTTATTCCTAACTGCACCACTCTTGGTGCAGTTTCTTCTGAGATGACCTTGTTCACCGCATCTCCAGCATTGTAGTCTTACTTTCTTCGATGGCTGTTCTTCCAACATTTGCTTCACCATTCGTTTAATTTTTCATTTTCCATTCTGCCTCTGCACCTCGCACACGGACATGACCATGAGATGTTCTCTTGGCTGCTTCAAACTCAAGCACGTGCGCCAAAGCAGTTTCTAATTTTACGTAACGCGCAAGTCTCAAAGCCTGTTGGGTTTCAGAATCTCGAACAGCGTCACAGAAGGTTTGGACAGCCAGCTGCTCAAGGAAGACCTGCGGAGCCTCTGGATATAATAGTGCAATTCAACGCTCTATGTCTGCTTGAAGTTCTTGTAAACTCTCTCCCGGTTTCTGCATTTTACTTTTAAGTTGCGCATAATATACTTGCTGGAGGTGTTTATCTCCATAACGCATATCTAATCGTGATGCTAATTCTTTGAAATTTTCTTGCAAATGATACGGAACCGTACGTATCACATCCAGGGCATCTCCACGTAAAGCCACTATCAGAGATGCTGCCTTTTCTTTTTCAGTCCACTTATTAGTAACAGCAGCCGCTTCGAACTGCATCAAATAAGTGGACCAGGCTATCTTTCCATCCAAAATTGGAGGCTGAACATGATTTTTCGGCGTACCATTGCTTCCATTATCCGCAAACGGTTGTTCGCGGATCAACCGTTCCGCAGGTGGAAGTTGTGTATCAGGTACCTCGCTGCGAGCGTCTACACTTTCTTCCACGACTTGACCCATAGTAAGCATCGCAAATTTTTGTTGTAATTCGTCATATTTTTGATATAATCCATCAACTTCCTCTTTCATTGTTTCTATTTTTACATTCATTTCACTTTGTACGTTATTTATTTCTTCTTTAATTTCAGTTTGCACGTTATTTATTTGACGTTTTATATTTTCCATATTCGAATTCATTTTTTCTTTAAGTTCACTTTGCACGTTATTTATTTCACTTTTTATATTGTCTGTATTTGAATTCATATCTTGTTTGATTTCTTGTAACATCTTAATTAATTCCAAATCCATTTTGGCTGAGGCAGATCTTGTGGTAGGCATTCACAAATTATTTTTGTTTTAAATTTTTAAATTTCACACCTGACACCAATGTAATGTTCTTTTTATATAAAACGTTTATTTATATTTAATAATATTTATTTTTACTTAATTTATTACAATTTATTTTCAGTATTTATTTACACTAACTTATTTACACTAACTTATTTATTTATTTACGCACAGAAGAATTTATTTATCACTATTTAACATTTATTTCGTTCGTAACTACTAGCTGATTGACTGTAGAACTGCCTTCGGTTTGAACAACGCAGCCTTATATTCGTTCCCGCGTTAGTTCTCGATGGGGCTAGAAGATTCCCGCCATTTTCCTGCACATTCGACTCTGGATAGTTTGAGACTTCTTCGGCGCATTCGACCAGCTTGTTTGCGACTGTTCGGGAGATTTTCTAGTATATTCTAGGGGTGGCGCGTTACAATAATATCACTCATTAAAAGAGAAGTTTATTAAACCTCTTCGTATTGCATTTTGATCCATTGACCTAGTTAAATCATTAACTGTTAGTCCTAAAACTTCCCTCAAAGTTGCATTGAGATGCTCGATAGATTTAGCTAAACACAAAGGTATCCGGTCTATAGTAACCAATTCCTGCCTTGGTTCATCCACCGCCTCTTCCTATTCTACTGCACTACCCCCATCTTTTCTTTTTTTCTGGAGGCATTTTAATTTATTTACATTTTTACATTTAACATACAAATAAACAACTAAACAATGCACAGTAATTTAGAAAAATACATGCACAACAACTTTATTAAATCTGTCGAAAAATGCAACTTCGTATATTACACAAAAATAGCATTTACTTTAATTCTACAAATAATCCATGACCCACGTTGGGCGCCAAATGTAGAACTAGATACTTTTTCTAGGAAATTAAAGACAAAGTTAATCCTCTAATTTACAGTTAAGCAGTGCTCCTTAATTTGTTTTTACGGCGAAACACTTCACAAACACACAAAAGTGAGGCATTTTCCTGGCATGCAAAGATCTTAAAAAAAAGCAATATCGCAAACTTCAAAGTTCTGCACTATTATTCTTCGTTGAATGGGTTAGCCCTTTTAAAAACATAATGAGTAGGTACTACCCACTTTATCCGCTTTTTTTTAGTTTAAATAACTCTTTCAAGGGAGCACAACAACACAGATCTTGCTGTGTGCCACCAGCTTCTTCCTTATCCTCCGCCTACCCCCTACTTAGGCTTCCTCTAAAGCAGCTCAAATCTAAAGTAACCTGCATCTAAGGAAGATTAATAATCATGTTACACAGCGATCTCTACCCAAAGAAAGAAATTAAGCATTAAGATTTAAAACAAAGAAACAAAATACAATTTGCAGACAAATCTATATAAATTTCTTTTGCCAACGATGTAAGTTATAAATCGTTAAAGAAAATGTGCCACTTCTTGTGGTCGTAGAAAAAATAATGTACAAAATAGTGTATGTACTAAATGGAATTCTCAAGTGCTAGAACTTTAGCATTTTTAGAATTTCGATCAGTTATGGTGCCTCTGGCTAAGTGTTAAGTATTTTCGTACCAAGACCATCATAGGTTTGGCATTGTAAAACTTTAGAAAAATGATTCATTTAGTTCTTGAGCCATAAAGACCAAACAAGTATGAAAAAATAAGTGAAACAGTCTTCTATGAAATGTGAAAACGAGATTCCGTAGCTGTAATAGTAATAAGACTTTAAAAAAACTGGTAGAAGACTTGTAACAGAATCAGAGCTTTGAATTTTTTAGAAAATTATAGAAATTAGGTAACCTACCCATAAATATACTTGGTTAGCCTAGTTTTCAATAAAAATGTGTGTTAGTTTTCATGCAAGAGTTTGAAATGCTATCATTTTGTCAATAACCCTAAATTAATAGCCTTATTAACAAAATATGTTAGCAGGTCAATCCTAAAACATGCCATTCTTTCATTAATCTCTAAAAATATCGTTAGGAACACAGTTCACTTTATGAAAATAATGGTAAATAAAGTATCGAAAAAGATTCTTGCTTATTTTTAAAAATCTCTTTACGCAGGCAAACTTTAGTAAACAACTCCAAAAAAAGAGGTTTCTTTTATTAAGAAAATAATTAATTTAGTCCTACGTACAGGTATTTTTCGAAGCGTGTAGATTTGTTTGATTTAAGCTTTAACAGTTTTTTAGTAATTGATGTCGTTTGCGCCACTTCATTCACAAAAAGCGATAAATATGAAATCTGTGGGGTAAAGGTAAAATGACACGTGTCAAAAACCAGCATGCTAAAGCGTGACAGCCGGAAAATACGCAGTCAAAGTAAAATATAGAAGAAAATCTTCAAAGCAACCTCGTCAACGCCACTTGCACGTGCAAATCCAGTCAAGTTGTTGAAAACTTGCTTATTTACCACCTTTCAGGTTTTTACATCGTGCCGAGCTTTGCATGTGATGCAAAATTGAACCACCTCGCCGCCTCACCCTCAACTTCCTTTTTATGAACGTTATAAAGACTATGTCTATAAAGTATTTTCCTTTTAGCTTTATCACGGTACATGTATGCTGACGACATTTTAATCCTCTTAAACATTTTTAACAAATAAAAAAACCTGCACGCTTTTAATCGTGTAGTAATATTGCCGAAATCCTTACGTGCATTAAAAGAGGATCACGAAATGGTCACCGACGTTGTAGTCGTATTTGGAAATTCGGAACTTTACTGCGTTTGATAATCTGTAGGATCAAGTCAAACACTTTAATTCAGTCTCGGTTAGTTCAATTACTGCGACGAGGTCCTAGGAATCTTGCGGAATCTCTGAATGAGGCCACACTGACCACTAACCCAGCCTGACTTTACCGCTAACCGGTCTGGGATTTCAGTGGATTAATTGTAGACCTTGGGGACCGTTTACCGCGACAATAGAACGGGATATAAACTAGAGCAAGGAATTACAGTACCGCAACCGTCGTCAACACCTTATATAAGGCACAAATCCCTGCTGCATTATAAAGCATCTGCTTCCACTACTTCCTATTGATGTTAAATGCTTCGCATAGAAGGATAATGTATATTCCAATAAAGGTAGAGAAAGGCGAAAATCAGTTAGATTTAATGTATGATAAATGTAATAAAATTTCTTATCAATTTAATCTCGATAATCAGCCCTCTCTCCCCATGTCTGGAGAAGTCGGATGATAAACGACGTACTCATAGTAATTGCCTTCTAAGTTATGGCTCATGGCGTGTATGAAATATGGTATCGCTCCGCACGCAATTACTGAGGGGTTATTTATCTTCACGAGAGAGACATCGAGAGTTCCCGGGGCGCGGGTTTAAGCGGCCTGTTTCCTCATTCATGGTCTCTTTATCTCGACCGGTAACCTGAGCGGTAATCGCGTACGCCTTGGCTGATAAACGATCTCACAACCAGCTAGTGGACAATGTGGAATTTGTATGGAAGAGTTTATCATGTAAGCATCCTGAACTCGCACTGATTACACTTAGGTGATTTATTACCACACCTTCGTTGCCAGGGGCACGAAATTTTAGAATGCACCCACAATTTGCTTATTACAATGTATATCAACACAACACCAAACAACATACGCGATTAGGAAATTTTTCTAGAAAAGTAACTAGAAGAGAATTTTGAAAATAAAAATACGCTTTTTCACGTCTGATTAGTATAATAGCCCTACTTGAGTTAAATGGCAAATATTCATATTTTTTACGGCTTTATCTACTAAATAGTTTTTATTTCGAAAGTAAATAGAATCCCTTCAATAAGAGATAACCATACATAGTTGTAAATATCATCATTACCACCATACTCCATTTTCTAGGATTCTTTTATTATTTCCGGGATAACCCAAAAGCTTCAATAAAAATCTTGTCTTCTTATTGTTATTAGTTTCACAGTTTTTAGTTTCGAGCTAAAACTGTGATAAAAAAATTCTAAACCTTTTTCAAACAGCTTATTGCATTATTATAGCGTCATTTTCAGACAAATCTTATAATCTTTTTTTCTTGGTCAGTACCAAGAATCTCAGCGTTATTCGTTTACTGCTTACTTTCCTATTCTACTATTGCCCTAGTCTAGTTATCAGTGTTGCATTATATATTTTTGGTCTCTGAAAATTCCCATTTGAATGAAAAAGTAGAAATTTCAATTTAGCCTGCGATGAAAATTATAACAGGAAAGAAAAATCAAAAGAATTGTAAGTAAGAATTTAATTAGAGGTCTTTACACGTGAGTCGCCTCTTTAATACACTGAAAAAATATCGTTCGTAATATCAATAAACGGTGATTATTGATCGATTTCTTGTTGCTATAATTAATATTAAATTGAAATTAGGAATGAAATCTGCTAACTGTCTTTCGAATAAAGCTACTTTTTATTGATTTAATGAAAGTGTGTTTATTAAACTTATGAACAGAAATTTATTATTGTTATGAACTGTTTATTAAAATTTTGGCTATTTTAATAACAACAATAAAGTTGTACATTAATTGTATTAAAATCATGTTTTAAATGCATGCACCTTCTTTTACTATTTTACAAAATATGGTTTTATTAACAATAAGCTTAAATATCGTATCAACAACTGCTGTTCATTAAAATTATGAACCACGTTTGTATTTGATGCCAGATAGCACAACCCGAGTGTGCGTACTAGCTGCAATAATAAAATCAAAGCCGATAAAACGTCAACTCATAAGAGACTAGTTCTTGTGCAGTTTTCAAAACCTTTAATTTGGTTTTCATTATAGCCAATAAAACATTTATGTTCATATACTAAAACAATAAAAAACATTTTCGTCAAACAAATCATTAAAATGGATTTTAATACCGTCGAGATGACCCATAGATCACAGCTAAATCAGATATTTTCGAATCAAATGTAACCGCATCGATGATTCAGCTTGGATACAGTAGAACCCAACCAGTGGAGTGCGTCCCACAAATCTAAAGGTATAATGAATAATATAATAATAACAAACAATAATGTCCCAGACCTTATTCACATCTTTCAATCAAACCCGACGCCGTATTCTGCCTCATTCCCGCCTTTCACGCCATCTAACTCTAATAACGAACGGAAAGTTGTTATAATAAGGAGCGCCAAAGAAGTCCAGAGGAAGAAAATTAATAAATATTGGCTGAGTAATAGATTTAGTAGCCTTAGTGAAAAATCAGCAAAAGAAAAAAACGATATCATGGAAGCAACAGAAGAAAACACGAAGAAACAACTCAATCCCCCACCAATTTTTGTCACCGGAGTGAAAAATATAAATCCTCTCACGACACTATTAAAAAAGAAAATTGTCGGGAAATACAATATTAAAGCCAATGTTGATCGTGGAAATCCAAGTTGAAGATGAGTTAAGCTATTCTAAAATCACAAAAGCGTTAAATGATAGAATATTACACACACAGAACTAAAGATATGAGAAACTTTAGAGTTGTACTGAAGAATCTATAAATATCGAAGGCATAAAACAAATATCTAGCAACAAACCACTGCAAATGTTCTTTATAGATTTGAAATGAAACGACAACAACAAAGACATACAAAAAGCAACATCTATTAAACTGAAATGTAACTTTTGAAGGGCAATAGAAAGCTACCTCACAAAAGACTGCCCTTGAAAAGCAAAAGATAATGAAGTTAGATGCGTTAATTGCAATAAAAACTACTCAGGTTGCATTGTTCACAAACAACTACAACAAAAAATGCATCCAAAACTACCTAAGACAGAAAAATAAACCACCGGAAAACAATAGAACACAGAACATACAACCCAGAAACACATATTCACAAAAAATGCAACACAACATGCCGAAAATAAATTACCAAGCAAATCTTAACATAGCTATACAGCAATCTAATGACATAACAAGAGTTAAAAGCTACGATGAAAGAACTCATAAGTCAATTTGATTTCTACTCTCGTCAACAAAACGTCACATGGCACAGTTAGTTAAAATTGCTGAATGGAATGTCAAGGCTTGTATCAGCATGCACAAGAAGTTTGCACTTTTATACGAAATAATAATTTAGACATCATATTTGTAAGCGAAACACACTGTACAAATAAAAGCCACCTTAAGATACCAGATTATATTATATACCACATTGAACACCCTGATATGGAAACACTGTCATAATTATAAGACAGACTCTTAAACATTACATAATTGAAGGTTATAAAAAGGACTATCTACAGGTAACAACAGTTAATGTTAATGATCATGGACCAATCAGCCATTTATTGCCCACCTAAGCATAATGACAAAAAACAAAACTTTAAAGATTTTCTCAAATCGCTGGAAAACAGATACATAGCTGGCGGAGATTGGAAAGCTAAACATACCTAGTGGGGTTTCAGAGTTATAACGACTAAGGGCAAGTAACTACTAGCAGATAACAAAGCAACATACCTAAGTGGCTAACCCACTTATTAGCGCAGTCATTCAAGAAAACTTCTTGATATATTAAATTTTTGGATCATAAAAGGGATTAACAAAAATTACTTCCAGGTAGAATCTTCCCTAGACCTATCCTCGGAACATTCACCATCATCGTCTCACTGTTCAGTGAGATCACTGAAAACACAAAATAACCGACATGATATAATCGTAGAACTAATTGGAAAGAATTTAGAAAACACTTGAACACGCAGATCATTCTAAAAATTCCGCTTAAAACACCCCGAGAGATAGACCTAGCAACAGAAAGACTCACATCAGCTATACAGAAAGCCGCATGGGTAGCAACCCCAAAATAGCAAAGCAATAGCAAAGCAATAGCAAAAAATAGCAAAGAAGAGGCATCTGCGCAAAAAATGGCAGACATCGAAAAGCAAAAGTGACAAAACTAAATTAGACAGAGCCGCTAGAGATCTAACAAAGTTATTAAGAAATTAAGCTATCCAAGACTACCTAGGTTTGAAGACAGGGGTTATTCCATTTGGAAGGCGACGAAGTAATTAAAACAACCACAACAATACTATAAAAGATATGCAGGGCAAAGTTAGAAATACGTAACGAAAAAAAGGCTGATTTCAATTTTAGATAATAACAAACTTATCCTAGACTACAAATTTGGCTTCAGGACGAAGCATGGTACTATTGAGCAAGTACACAGAATCGTTAAAGAAATCACCCTTGCGCTGGAAAGAAAATCCTAGCTCTTGGCAGCCTTTTTGGATGTCAGCCAAGCCTTTGATAACGTTTGACACGAAAGCCTACTTTATAAGCTGTAAAAGCAACTTTCGCAGCCCTTGTTTTCACTCTCAAATTTTCTAATAAAACAGTAAGACGAGTACACTACATTGCACCCCATCAGAACTAGTGTTCCACAAAAAAACGTACTGGCTACGCATTCTAATTCCAGGAAAGGAACAGAAGATCTACAAGTCAACCTAAATAAAATAGAGATCCGGCTAGAAAACTGGCGATTTAAAGTAAATGAAACCAAGTCAACACATGTAACTTTTACAATAATACTTGATAAATGTCTACCAGTTACACTTAATAGTACACAACTAAATTAGACAAACGACGCAAAATACTCAAGCAGACGATCAAGCTGCTATGGGTTACTGCAGTCCGGAAGAAACCGCAACGAAAGATTTACCCAAATTTTGTCAAACATAGAAATAGGGAGAGTGAAGACTGATCATTGCGTTTATCGAAAGAAAATCGGAAATGATTTACCTTTAATGGGTATTTATCTGCATGATATCATTGTTACAGGTTCAATTTATGAAATTTTTGTAAAGGAACTGTCAAAGATTCAAAAACATTTAGAGTGCAAAATGTATTTTTTTTTGTATTATCTCAATGTAAATATATAAATAAGATTTTAGAAAGGTTTCGGTTGAAAGGATGTAACCGGAAAACCAAGACAAAATTTTGATGCAAATGATGGAGAAAACGACTTGGTCAGGAGTTTATTTCAGGAAATGATAGGATTACTTAGTTAACAAATGGAACAAGACCAGATATATCTATTAATGTAAGTATCTTATCACATTTTAACGAGTATCCGAAACAAACACCTATGACAGCCGTAAACAGAATATACAGATATTTGAAAGACAAGAAATTATAAGTTATTTCTGGTAGAACTGGATAAGTTGGAAATTTTAATCGATGCTAGTTGATGTACTACTTCAGATGCAAAATCATATTCTGGATACATAAGGTTTGGAAATTCAGTAATATCTTGGAGAAGCAAGAAGCAGTCACTAGTAACCTTGTCAACTTGTGAATCTGAAGTAGTAGCTTTATGTAAAGGACTTCAGGAATTAAAGTGGATAATGAATATTTTAGAAGAATTAGACATAGATGAATTAAGCGAATGCGCAGAGACACTTAATGTAATTAAAACAGACAGCACATCAGCAATAGATTGGTTAAGAAATAATACACGTCAAGGTCGAGAACAAAAGACATTAACAGGAAATATTATATTTTTCAAGACGAATTGAAAGAGAACAGATTAATGTTAAAGCATGTTTGACATGTTGAAAGTGCGTTGTTGAAAGTGTCTCTAGGTTTTAGCTTTTGTTGTGAGCAGGGTACATTTAAATGTGAACATTTAACATTACATTAGGAATTTACTTTGTTTACAGGAAAAATAAGTCTTTGTTGTACAATGTAAATACGTAGAGTTTGATTTCTTTGATTTATTCAGAAATATAAAAATATAAAGAGCAATAAATATAACGACAAACTATCGTGAAATGTAATTATTGGCCTTAAAGTTAAGTACTGTATTTTTAGATGTTTTAGTGACGGGCAGTTATCAGTCTCTAACAATTCATATATTTCTTAACTGTATTTTATATTTTTAATAGTCTAATGTTTTGTGGTGCCTAAAACACAGCCCGAGAAATAGTATAAGAAGAAGTATTAAGATGAAGAGCTTTAGATTAGAAGAGATTAATTCAGGTATGCCTCTCAGACAAGCTGCAAAAAGTTTTGGAATACCTCGCCCTACCTTGCAATTTCGACTTTCTAAAAAAATTTGTTAAACCGGAACACGGTCCCTCAACTATTCTAACGATAAATAAAGAAAAACAGTTGGTGGTTGGATAACCGATTGCCAAAGAAAAGGTTTTCCCCGCCGGAAAAAAGATATTTGATCTATTAAACAGTTTTTAGAAAAATACTCGCTGGCTAATCCATTTAAAGAAAACTGTCCTGGGGAGGGTTGGTCCAAAGCCTTTTTACACCGAAATTAAGCGAAAAGAAACCAGAAGGGGTTACTGCTGCGTCTTCTAGTGTCAGAGAAAGAGATATCAAGAAATGATTTAATTCAGTCTTTTCATACCTTCAAGAAAAGAAATTGGACAATATCCTACATGACCCTAAGAGAATATTTAATGGGGACGAAACAGGTTTTCAACTTTGATTGCAAAAAGACAAAGTGATTACTGCGGAGGAAATAAAGAATGTATATAAAATAGATTCAGGACAAACAAAGTTCTTTGTAACTGCTGTGTTTTTTCTACAATGTATCAAATGACAGTACACCGTCCCTTATAATGTATCCATGCAAAAGTCCGAAAAGGGAGATAATTAATAATGTTCCTAAAGATTGGGGAATTAGAAAGAACGATACGAGTTGGATGAAGAGAGAGATATTCTACGAATATATTGGTAATGTGTTTTTCCACGTGTATATAAACAAACTATCGAGTTCCTTGCGATATTATTTGTCAATGGACAAGACACATTTAGACAGGAAGGCCAGTGACATATGTATACATAACCACAAACAGTTTTAATTTCATTGTACCCAGATTTAAAGACGGTTAACGAAAGGGAGTTATTAACTGGAGCAGATATCATCTCACAGAAAAATAACCAAAACTAATTTTACTCCGATTTTGAAAACCGCCATAGATGATGTAATCAAACCAAAAATTATAATAAACGGATTTAAACGTCATAGATTTTAGTAAGTATCTCGGCAAAAGTAACATCAATAACAAAACAACAGAAATTCAACTCAGACTACATAGCCGTCAGACGTCATTCCCGCCGTCAAGTGCAAAACTGCCTGTTAGAGATGCAGTGGTATATCAAGGACCCCAGCAAAACGAGCAGGCATAAAGGAAAGGCTACAAAAAGGAAAATCAAAATTAGTAAACTCAAAATTGAGGATAAACAAAACGAATATCAAAAGAAGATAGAAGAAAAATTCACGCATGCGGAGAAACAGATAATCTAGAAGAGAGCTGGCATAAGTTCAAGGCAATTATACTGGAGTCAGCAGAAGAAGTATATGATGCTGGTGTGTCGTTTGTAGCCCCTCACTTTTATGCTACACATTCTCTCCGAAATTGGATTAGAGTCAATGACTTCATTCTTCAACTGTTTTAGTACAATGAACCCTACACCTAGCTTCTGTCCTTTCCTCCACTCTTAAACAAGATTGTGTCTAATCCTTCCTAATTGCTTTGACTCTTGTATTGCTGCAACACCAATCTTGTATCTCTTGATTTCACTCACCAATTCTCTTACCCTCCTTCCGCATATGTTCCCCTTACATTCGACATACCCAAGTTTATTTTTCCTTTATCCTTTTTCCTTACTCGTTTACCTTAATCGTTGCCTGATTCATTAATCACATGCAGAATTTTGTTCCTATATTCTGCTAGTTTTTTTTGCCATGAGGTTCTTGTGATTTTCCTCAATTGATCATTCAGCGTCTCGTTTTCGGGTGATCTTTCGAGCACTATTCTTTTCTGTCCCATTGGTTTTGCATCCTCTCCATCTTTTTTGTCCTTTATTACTATCTTATTGTAATTTAAGTATGCGATTTGTCCTTTTTGTCTTGCTTTTTTCATTTGTATGATCAGGTTTCTACGTTCCTCACGCACCGATCTGGGGTGATCTTCTTCTACGCAAATGTTGGAGCCCTTAAGGCCTTTAGCGTTTTTGAGCATTCTAGATTTCTTTTGCTCTTTCGCTACTTTCAGAAATATCGGTGTCGTCTTTTCTGGACTAAATCTGCCTATTCTCTTTATCTCCATAATATCTTTAGCGTTATCTACATTGACACCTATTTTCAGCATTATTTTGCTTATTATTTCCCTCGTTTCTGACTCGTTTTCGTTCTCATAGTCTGCTATTCCTTTCATAATTACATCATTTCTTCTGACATCTCTTTCGAGCTCGAATATTCTTTTATCCTGGTTTGTCACTTGTAGTATTAGTTTCTCATTCTCTTCTTTCTTTGTTAAACTTTCTGTTCATTTGATTTATGTCACCTCGGATTTCCTCGGACATTTCCTGAACCTTTTCCATATCGTAATAATTCGAAAATGGTGCAAAACTAATAGGCTTTGCTCTGGAGAAGAACTTGGTCATACGAAGTACTCAACTACAGCGGAAAGAAATACACAAAGAGATCTAGGTATCGCCGGATGGTAATACAATTAACCAGATCGACCATGCACTCATCTACAGGAAGTTTACGAACAAATTACTAAGGTGTGCAAAAAGAGAGGTGTAAACTGTAACTCCGATCATTTTCTGATGAGAATAGTATATCGTTATATAGTAAAAGAGAATAAGAAAAAGACTGGCAGCAATAAAAATAAAAGAAAATACGAAGTAGATAAACTCAAGGTAGAAGAGATAAAAAAACAAATACGAATAGGAAATCAACACTACGTTAAAAAAGTATGAACAAAGCATACAAGAAGAACAAGAATGGGATCTGATTAAAACAACGATAAAGGTAGCCAGTGAAAAAACGATACAGAAGCAATACAAACATAGGGAAATAAAGGATTGGTTCGATGACAAATACAAAGTTCTGGCGGAGAAGAAGAAAATGATAAGACAACAACTGCTATCTGATAATAAAGCAAAATGCAAGAGTTCAGGAAAATACAAGAAAAACTTAAAAATATACGTAGAAAGAAAAAGAGGCAACACAATGAAAGGAAGCTAATAGAGATAGGGGAAAAATTCCAAAATAAAGAAGTAAGGTCTTTTTACCAGGAGGTTAAAACGATGGGTAAAGGTTACCAAGGTCATAGCAGTTACCTTAAATCCAGAGAAGGAAAGCTGATAAGTGAACCCAATGAAATAATGACAGAATGAAAAAAGGCACTTTGAAGAACTATTGAATGGAGAAGACAGGGGTGAACAGAGACGACCTAGCTGCAAACCCGCTCACCGAGAAGGTGACAGCTAGCATTCAAAAAATGAAAAATAATAGAAGCCCGTGAATAAATGAGATTTATGCGGAAATGGTCAAAGTAGGAGGTGATCAGTTACAGAAAAGAATCTACAAACTGACATGGGTCGACGAAAAAATGTCAGACGATTGGGCCAAGGCTGGCATACACCCATTGCATAAGAAAGTAAATAGATTAAAATGTGTCAATTTTAGGAGAATTGTATTATTAGACACCACATACAAGATATTGGCAAGAATATTAAGAAATAGATTAAATGAACATGCGGAAAGAGCTTTGCAGAAATACCAAGCTGGATTTAAGTGCAATAGATCTACAACTGTTTATAGATTTCAGTCAAGCATATGGCAGAGTTGACAGACACAAAATGTATTAAGCGATGGAGCAGTTGGGAGCGCCGAACAACCTGATCAATTTGATAAAAACGACCCTAGTTAACTCGACATGTAAAATTGCGTGGCAGGGCCAAAGATCTGAAGAATTTCCAGTGAGAAAGGGACTAAGACAGAGTGACCCAATATTCACAACATTGTTCAACCTGGTTGATGACAAAGAATACAAATTTGAAAAGATGGATAAGTTTGTATACCTGGGGGTGGTGATTGATGACGAAGGAAAGGAAAAATATGAGCTGGAGGCAAGGATAGCGAAAGGAAATAAGAAGTTAGGCAGCCTAAGATCCTAAATGAAGTCAAAGTACGTATCCAGGAAATGCAAACTAAGAGTTTATAAGACGGTGATTAGGCCTACGGTAACGTACGCTTGGGAGGCATGGGTTTTAAATAAGAAGGAGAAGGAAATGCTAGAGGAATGGAAAGAAAAATCCTGAGAGGTATCTTTGGTGGGAAGAAGACAGAAGAAGGCTGAGAAAGAAGAAATAATAAAAAGCTAATGTCGTTGTACAGCGAACCCACCATCACAAGGTTCTCCAAATCGCAAAGGATGAGATGGTTAGGGCATATTGAAAGAATGCCAAGCTAGCGTATGCCCAAACTGTTTCTTCACAGAAGGTTAATAGGCCCAAGAAGGAGAGGAAATCCGAGAAAAAGATGGCGAGACAAGGTGGAGGAAGATATGAAGTGTATTAAACTAAAAGACTGGAAGAAAATAGTGCTAAACAGACAGGAATGGAAGAAAATAGTGTACCAGATCCAGCACATTAAAATAATATAACTCTGACTGTAATAAAAGTATGATAATTGTAATGTTGCCTTAGGTCTCCAAGACCTGTTGTGGGTTGATAATAATAAATAAACAGTTGTTTGAAGATGACGTGGTAGCTGGATTGGAATTTAAAACAAATGAAAAATTCAAGCAAGAATTATGTTATAGCTGTGCAAACAATATCACTGTACTTCAAGCTAGGATAAAATGTAAGAAATGCGTAAGAAGTTACCATGTAAAATGTATACAAAAATGATTCACAAAAAGATTTTTTATTTGCAGTTGCAGAAATGTAATGTAAATGTATTTGCTGAACTAGTATACTAAGGTTTTTTATATTTTTTCTATTCTACTCTTAAGTATTGCCTATTTCTTTGTTACTAAAATCATTATTCTATCATTAAATATTTTTTTATATTTTGTAAGCAACTGTTCGGCCGTGGTCCTTGCCAAATGAAAGTTATTTTAAGTTTTTTTTTTTGGTAATTTCTTTAAAGAGTTTTTCCACTAAAATAAGAGGGGCAATAATATTGTTATTTAGGCGGCCAATATCTGTACCTTAATGAATAACAACTGTCCTTTAATATGCTCTTCAGCTTTTTTATAAAATACGCGTTGTACAAGAAAACTTACATTTTGTGTAAACACCAGAAAAAATTATAAGACAGTACACAACAAAGTTTCTGAAATAAGTATAGATTTGGGATTAATTTAATTTAGTCTGTACATAACTTAAAGGGCCAATATTAACTATACCATTTACCCTAGCCTAGGTGACTCGATTCTTCTTGGAATGAATTGACAAATGAGTTTCCTCGCAAACAGCCTTTTGGAAGAATATTACGTAACACATCAAAATATATGAAAGGCTTTCAATTTTACCATAGAGATCTTTAGATATCTTAGATTTTATTAGACTGCTTTATGTCATTTCAAGTTTATACATATTTAACCTATGTAACCAATGTGCTCTGTATATTTCTGGTCTTCTCGAGTGTGTAGTGGGTTTATGCTTTCAGCGTCCTCAATCCAATTTCATCCTCCCTCTATTCTAATTTACGCCGGGTCATAAATAATTATCTTTAGTTTGATTATGCTAACATTTTGTTGAATGTAATACTGCATAAATCCGTTGATATTGATTAAAAATGTATCGTTGAAAGGAAATACAATTTTACATGTCAATAGGAACAAAACATAATAAAAAATGCATTCGCATAATAGTAATCGTACGGTACTTTTAAAAGCGTACTACGCTATATGTGAACGATTTTGTCGATATACATTTGAATTTTGCATGTAATATTAATATATACGTATTATTGACATTCGACATTCGAACGTGTATAATAAATGGCATATTTTTACGGCGATATAAATATTCAAGTAATATAAAAATGTCACTCGCAGAAACCACTGAAAAGCATTTTTATTAGTCCATGAAATATTGAAAATAATTAATATAAACAGGGAAACACGAAAAACATTTTTCTGTAAAAACGAAATGTTTGGATAATTTATGATTTTATTAAAGCTACAGCATTTCATACCCTGTCGTGCCACAACGTTTTTTTCATTGGACGTAGTTCAAACGAATAAATAATAATAAAAGAATGCTTTCCAGTTATATGACTGTAATTCTAGTTTTATATTTAATTTCTGTCATAAATTACTAATTATTGCCTTTTCAAAGATGGCACTGTTTCTTTGTTGCGTATTTCTCGCGTTTATAGAATTTAAATTTGTTCAGCCCAGCAGAAAAATAAAAAACAAAAATGCGCGATAGGAAGTATAATATAAACCAATAAAAAAAATAAGCGGATAGAGATCGTGTAGCTAATTTCAAACTCAAATAAATATTTACGTCAAAACAATATTCTTGCAATTTTCAAACAGGATATTACATGTAATTGGCTTTTTATAAAGAGTGATATATAAATTCTCAATTTGATGGAAAAATCCAGGTGCTGATTTCGAAGGAAATTATTTTTCTCTACCGCTGAAACTTCAAAAGCAGTGTACGCTAAACTGAGAGCTGAAAATAAATGAGATATGCTGTATTTGGCGAATAGCGCTATTTCAAACGCATTAAGGCTGTCACTACAAATTTCAGAATCATTACTCATTCCGATTTTAGTCTTTCATTCCGTTTCACACTCTGTGATTTTACCTAAACTGTCAACTCTTATATTTGCGTGTAACAAAATTGAAATTGACATTTGCTTACCTTTGAAGTTTAGAGACCCGAATGCTATGGTCTGATTTATTCTAACAGTTTCTAAAAGAAATATGCCGAGTTCATTTTTATTTTACTCTCTTTTTTCTCTGTGCTCCGCAACAATACTCATAAATACGGCTGCAAAAGATTTTATAAGGACTTTTAAGTACGTCCCACTAAAAGCGACCAACGTATTAAAAAGAAAATAATGATACTTCGGATTATTTATTGCCGTAATAAAAAATATTATAACCATCATTACGCCACCAAATCTAGAACTGTAAAAAATTTTATAGATTTTTATTTTTTATTAATAAAAAAAGTATTCAGCTTTCAGGAGCAGCTATAAAAATTAGATTAAGCTCGGACAGCAGTGGTTAATTTATTGTAAGATTCATCTTGTATTATTTGTGGATTTCGGCCGTTTCGGTTCAAACGAGAGCGGTAATTTGAATAAATACAACAATGAAGATCCTATCATATCAAACACTTTTTCAAAACTCGAGAGAAAAATTCATCTATTCGTAAAAGAATATTTTTTATATTTATATATATTTTTTTATATTATTTTTGCAAGAGATTAATTAGGCCTCTTCGCCTACTAATATACTAATAACGCCAAGCAGTTAATGTTCGTACTTGTTTCTAAATTGACAACATAGTTTTCCATTTTCCCCCATCAGTCAACCTTCATTTGCGCTTTCTTTTAGACGTTTTCCTTTCTATCTAGGTATTCCTCCTTTTAACTTTCTTTTTGAATCCATCTTCTGACCTAGTCTTTCTTAGAATCTCATCTAGTAAAGAGCACATAAATTTCAAAACGTCACCTTTTTATGTCACCAAACCAAAACTTTGCATTTCAATATTTCAACGATCTGAGGCAGGAAAATATTTGCTGCTATAACAGAAAAACACGTTCGCATATCCTACAGCTCATCAAAACTAAATTATATTGTTAATCTTCTTCTCTAGATAGTTTCTGATAGAACCTCGAGGACTAAGTGTGCTCACCCCTAATCTGAGGTTTAATCTTTTGTTTCACATTTGCTAGATTTCCAAGTTTAAAGCCAAGCATGTAGATTTATGAGAAAAGGTCTGATGAAGATTGGAATTTGATTTGAGACAACTTACAGAAACTTTTTATTCGAGGATCGACATTTCTATAGCAGAGCGGTCGTATATTTTTATCAAGGTACTGCCATCAACACAAATCCAAGATTTATTTCTCTTTATATTTGCAAGGGTTATTTCGGAAGGGTCCTGGAGTCAAGCTTCTGGTAGTCAGATCAAATTGTTACTTCTCTGACTTGAAGTAAAATTAGAGAGAGAAACATGAAAAAAATATAAGAAACTGCTAAACATCTGTCTAAAGATGAAAGAACAGATAGAAATGTCTACTTTTGGACAATGTGTGCTCAAGCTGTTACATAACAACAAGCGTTCGTTGTATCAAAGAGAATGGGAAACTAGAAACGGATACGAAAGTTTAGCAGTAGAAGAATTGTCTAAAGTGCAATGTGTATGGTAATTATGTAGATGCGAAACTTGATAAATAAGACTGTTGAGCGTAAAGATCCGTGCAGTAATTTATCTGAAGACCACCAAACAATTTTCCAGTTCTTTAGGGAATAATATCTGACTATTTAGATTTGAGAAAATTCCAATTTGAGATAACTGATTTTTTTCCAAATCTCTAGAAAAACCTCACTATAACGGATTATTTTAATCAATGACAAAAGATGAAAGATAAAAACGGCTGTTTTAAGAATCCAAGTAAAAATGGAAGTCAGAAGCTTCGTTTTGGCGTGAAAATTCTGAAGATGATTACTTAAATTTTCTTCAGTTAGGTTGTCTATGTTTCTTGTTCCATTTTCAATATAATTTACCCATCTATTGTACGACTTCAGCTGCATCCTCAAGTTAGTCTAGTCTATTTACTTTAGCTCATGCTCATGCTGAAAGTCTTAGCATTCTCTGATCCATTAAGTAGCTCAAATCTTGGTAGCATGTACAAAGTATGGACATTTTCTTGCTGAAACTGAAGACTGACAACAAGTCGTACATATATTAGTGCCCAGACAATTGAGAGAACTAGTTTGCTTTCATCATAACTGTCTGTTGAAGAAAAAGAACTCTTTCTCGTGCAATTATTCATCTTGAATGCAGAGTATTATTAAATTAATGTTGCAAAGCCTTGCAGTTTTGGAAGAAGCATGTAAAAAGAAACAAACCCTGACAGAGATATTGTCTTCATATACGTATGTATACATTTCTGTAGTTGGTTTTTGTTTTAAAAATACTTTTATGGCAGTTTTAAGTGTTTTGAATTTTAAATTAAACTTCATTATCAATTCTGAATATTTCCAGACCGCTTGTTTTGGAAATTGTCCTACCTTTCTTTGCACAAGAGTGTACAAACAACAGCGTTGCAAGGTAGAGTTGTATCGCAGCTTCAGCCATAAAAGGAAATATTTCCAATCGTATTTACATTATCTTAGTTACTAGAAAATTCTATTTTAAGAAAACACTCTAAATATGGTAACTTTACTTTAAGCTGGCAGTAGTAATGCCGCAGAAAAGACAAACAAAGCACCGAAACCGATAAAAGAATCTTAGTTCTATTAGAAATTTATGTATAAGCATACTATCAAGAGATAAATATAAGAAGCTTGAAATGAAGGAAGGTCACTCTCCTTGTGTTTCATTTTTGTATTTTTGGGCGCGCCATTTTAAAAACTCGACGTCCGTTTGCATAAGTATAAGAATGGGAATTATAAAAGGCAAAATACGAAAACTTGCAACGTAAACGGCCGGTTTCAAGATTCTGATACCAGGCTTCGATATGAAGGATTGACCTCGTAAGATCAACCCGTTTTCTTGACAGTACATGTGGTGGGATGTGCAAAGCTTCTGTTGTTCCTCAATGTTGGCCCCGGCCTTCCAGCCGGAGCCTCCTGCGTTTTGAGACGGCGCAGGCCCCCGTAGCCGGTGTCACTTTTTCATCCCCGTACGTCGTTGCCTTGGAAGAGAGGCGCAACTGTTGAGTGTTGAACTTCCTTGCTCTCCCGGATGTCCGCACTCCAAACGCGTTAGTAGGTTTGCGGCCCCAAAGTCCCATTTGCCACTGTCACCGTTTGCGCCTAGCGGCCGCTACCAAACTCGCCCTCTACACCGCGCAATTAGGACCATGGCTCTCAAAAACCATTTGTATGCTGCATCACTACCATTATCGCAAGTTCAAGCTCTCTTATTGTACACGTTGTTTGCTTCTTCACCAGCACCATTACCACCAGAAGATCAACACCGTCTGCGACAGCCAATGGATATCTAATCATATCCATTTCCCCTGTCGCGGGGCTCCGCAAAGCCTTCAACTACTCCAATTCTATTCGGCAAGACAACAGCTCGGCAGAAGGTAGGCACACAACAACAGCCGAACTAGACTACATCGGAATCAATGACCCGAACAACTTTCAGACAGGTTAACCCGGACGCCGCCGCCTTTACACCTATGCTGCAACGGCCCTTCTCGTGCCGCTGCAACTCCACGACCCATCATTCCATCGGCTGGACCCGTGCCAATGAACGCGAACAAGGAAAGTCTTCTGTCTCGCAATCCATACAATCCCATCCACTTGGCTGAAGAAGCTTCTAGGCGCTTAAACGGCCTTCCACCTTCGGCAGGGAACTGACGATGACTACACTCCTCAATGTTGCTCCAGCATTCTATAGTCCCATCTCTCTGTTCAACGTTATAGGTAAAGTCTTCGAGAGGATATTGACCGCCCTCGGAAACTTCCCTATTGCCCTCCGATAAACCGCCCACCCTAAATCACCGTAAGTCTTACCCCCCTCTACTAATCAATACAACAACTACTACAAAAAACAAGTTTGTTTTGCGCCCTATTTGCTTTCTGCTGCAGGACTAGCAGAGGAGCCAACCTAATCTCGCTAAGGTTTTACCGTGGTTTCCTTTACCAGCGAAGGCAAATGTCGAAACTGTATCATTCCACGGACCATTCATCCAACACCACACAACTTAACATTATATTATATAAATACACACATCACTACCTAACTACACAGCACTACACAACGACTTCCTACGGAGTCCACCAACACGTTTCTGAGAAGAGCTGTTTACGGGTGTTTCGTTTTTCTTTTCCAACGCAATCGCAATAGAACGCAGCCGCTGGTACTGTGGCTTGTTCACAAACATAATACGGACGTCTTGGATTCTGGGCGCTCTCAGGCGCCATCTGCCTCGCTTTCATAGCCAGACTGTTTACGTCGACACGTGCCGTCGAGGATTGGCGTGGTTGTCAGCTCGGTGCCTGCCATCGTATCTCTCCATCCAGTCTCCATAATCTCATGCTGTGCTCCAGCACGTACATACCATCAACCATTCTACCTCATCTGACTAAAGAGAAGTTTAATTTTCTAAATAGCCGGCCGCGTTAATATTGAACATCAGCAACAGAATGTTGATCAATGGACTCCGAGTATACCTAGACGCCCACACCGAAGTTTCGATAACGTTTAATTCCCCCAACATCTAGCTAACCTTCGACAGAGTCTCTTCTCTTTAAGCTGCGAGCCGCCGAGATTCCCGCTTGCTTCGTCCGGCTAATTAGAAGTTATCTGTCCGCTCGCCAACATAGCGTGCGACTGCACCGGGTTTTGTTCATGATGTGCACGTCACGAGCCGAAATTCACCAAGGACCCATCCTTTTTCCTTTTTATTTATCTTTTACTGCCACGACATCCCTCGTTCCGAGGAGCCCAACGTCTGTCTGTCCCAATTTTCAAACTACACGTCTCCGTGGGTGACGAATAGTAACTCCATAGAAAGATTGGGAGTTTTAGCGTACGAACTCGGACGCTTGGAGACTCAGACCAAACCTGCAGAAAACTAACGTCGTAGAGGGCGGCCCAAAAGTCAGTTCACTAATACAATTTTGCTACAATGTTGCAGTATACAGCGTTCAGAATGTTTCTGGGTCGTATATGGCTGTGGAAGAATGACAGTTTGAGTATTGTAAACCGGGCTGTTTATCTATTAACTCGGCTTGTAAAATCTTATTGATGCTTAATGTGCTTTAAGGTTATGATTTTATGACAGTTTAACCTCACGCTGTTGTCTTTTTTTGGCAACTCTGTAAATATAAGGAAAACTTGATTTCTTTTTAACAAAACAAAACTAATCGGTACTAAACGTTTATGCAAAATTTTTGATTGTGCAACAGAGTCAAATGCCAGCTGTAGGGACAATTTTCAAAAAATAGAAAACACTTCCAACCTAACAAAATGAAAGCATGGCCTGTTACGACCCAGAAACATCCTGAACGGAGATATCCAGGTTTTTATTTGCTATTTTAAATTCTTAGATAATATCTAGACGGTTATTGTGATGCTGTTAAATCATATATGTCAATAGTTGACTTTTATAATGTAACTATACCCACACAATCTCATTCGATCCCGACGACATTTTCCTGGAAATGTGGAGCTAGCATCTTCAACTTTTGCATTAGTCAAATAGCTCGACATCACTTTCACCCGTAACACTGAAATGGAACCATGCGACGAACTGAAGCGCTGCCCGTGGATTGTCCAGCACCGTAGCGACTTGCTCTCAAGATTCTGCGGTGGCATTCTAAGCTGCCATCCCCGAACGTTATTACACACC
This sequence comes from Ignelater luminosus, assembly GCA_011009095.1. NCBI lineage: Eukaryota > Metazoa > Arthropoda > Insecta > Coleoptera > Elateridae > Ignelater > Ignelater luminosus. The sequence goes on from VTPC01090141.1 coordinate 939,348, forward strand.
TACAAAACCTTCAACAGACGGGTGATCGACTACCCAACCCACCACCCAATACAAACTGGAAACTCCAACAGAAGGAGAGGACTATTTACGAGAGGATTCCCTATCTGGAGCGCTTTAAGCTTCGGAGAAAGTACGTAATAGAACGAGAATTCCTCCTATAGGTGCTCGCCTCAAATTCATGAGGTGTCGCAACATGAAGCAGAGCGGTAGATCAAAACATAGAGCAGGTTTTCAATCTCCTAAGAACTCCAGTTCTACTCCAGCATAGAAAACCCAAAAAGAAACTGAAACATCCGTTCTCATGAGACGTTCCGGGAATCTTATTTATTGTTGGAAGTTCTTTAATGTTTGTTTGACGCTTTATTTATTGTTTCTCTGGGATTCTTTTATTGCTTGCAGGTGTAAAAAATAAAACAGGGCTTGTGATTCCTGAAAAAATGCTGTCGAACTGGTTACTGATACTGTGTTCTGACGCTGGAGATTTGCTGTTGGAAATCTGGCTGATTCTGGATGTCGGGTAATGGAATTTTTGATTTAGTAACAATTACGACCTCAGACTTTCCAATTTGGAACTTAAAGCTCAATGGGGCCTGCATAAATACAACCAAATATCCACTACCTTACAAAAGAATCTGCCGGCTTCCATTGACGTACCAAGTTTCTGAATAAGCAAGCATGGTCCAAAACTTTCAGTGTTAAAAAGGCATGAAAATGTGCAGAAAGTAATGTCATCCATGAATTGTGTAAAAGTAACCGATTGAACTACAATGAGCAAAAAAGGAAATACTACTGACATGAGTTTCAGATTTTCAAAGTTTGTGGTGCAAGAATTTATGTAAAACTGTTCTTTCTTTGGCAGAGAGGGTGACGATCTCACAGCAGATATCTAAGGTTATATAAAGACTTATGGCTTGTTTGGCTGAGATCTCATACAAGTCCTGTTGTTTTAATTCTGTTTTGAAAATACATACTGGTTAATGCAAAGATTCTTTGATGTCTGTAGTAGAACCGCAATTTTATTCTTTACAAACTTCTATCCATTTGTATCATTGGCTGAGTGAATCGTATCTGATGTGTTATCAGCAAAATATTATTCTGTCTTTTTAGATTTGACTAATATACTTTCATACATGACGGTAGCTTGTGTAGCATTTGCATACTGGTATTTTGACGTGATCTCCAAACACTATTATTGTATTGGTACACTCAGAACTGTTTTGATACACTGTCTCCTCCATCGATCTTAATCGCTGCTGATATTATAATTAATTCTATTTAGTTATCATTTAAGAAGATTTTATATATCTTTGTAGATTACTTTTTGATGCCTTTTATTATATTCACTTTATGTAATGAACCACGACCTACCACTACTCTGATAGCCGTCTTTACACCTGGTAGTGAGTCAATTAAAACTATCGCTGTCGTTTATAGGTTTTTTGTAGTGCAGCAAATAACTCGTCTGAATTTGAATACGATTGCAAATAGCTTCATTTTTCGATTCCCAATACAAATATCTACCTTATGGTTTAAAGTCCCTCAATAGCTCTACTTAGTCTATTGAACTTTTCTTCCCTTTCCTGATATTTTGCGTTAATTTGTTTTTTTGTTGACATTTTGTGAAAGACCCTGGGAGAACTGAAGGCACTCGCTTCATAAAGTTTGCAAATACTAGACGGGGTATATTTTAATTCTTCATTGAAAAGTCTCGTGAAGCAAAAAAACCTTTTTTTTCGAAGTTTTGCGCCGTTTGATAAAGATTCCAATCAATAAAAATGAAAAAAAATGTTTAAAATCTTTATGGAGATTATTTTTGAAGCTAACCATTCATTAATGGCTAACGACCATTTACAGAAGTACGTACACTTTGTGATTTTGACTTGAACTAGCATCACCGTAATGGAAAATAAAACACAGAAGAATGAAATAGCAAACACCTAATTAAACGTTCATAATTCAGTCATAATTTTCGAAAAATCTTAACCCAAATAGTTTTATCAAATGCAACTGCATCCAGATCAATTAAAATGTAGAAATCTTTTTACATGTGTGGTAGGTAGTTTTGATATTTTCTAGGGCTCGTTTTAATTTCTCTGCATTAAAAAACCAATAGGTACAAGTCAAAATAGAAATTTTTAAATGGCATTTCGCTAATGAAAATATGGAGACCTCGAGGGTTGTATATTTTTTTGTTGGGATTTTTATTTTGTTTTAGTAAAAATATATTTCTCCTGTGATAATAATAATTTTACAAAAATGTGCTCCCGCATCTAACATTGCACGTGTATTTAAAGTATGAGAATAATAAACCCTTTTTTACTGCTTTAAACAAACATAATTATCTAAACTGTAATAACTTTGTGTTTATTTTGTAATTTGTTTATTTTAAAACAAATCATTTTTAATATTGTTTAGAATGCTTTTAAACGCAGATGGTAAAAATAATACATGGTTGGTACCATTTCAAATATTTTTATTATAATATGGACTTTGATTCATATTTTAATTTACGATTACAGCACAAAATTATTTCTACTTTATTTTAGATATACCTGGATGTAACTGCAAAAATGCATTATATATACAGAAAAATTAAATGATGATGTCGCATGTTACATACATTCAGCACGTAATATTTTTCTATGCACATTGTATTTCCTGGTAAAAAGCGTAGTGTTAAGTAGCGAATTCTTAAAAGTGTTAAACAATATAACTGATTAAAATGGTTAAACTAAAGAATGTTTCCTTTTATAAAGAATGTAATAAAAAACAAAATTCAAGTATTACCTTTGTGGAACCAGAAGGGATGATGGACGTAGAGTTGCGCGAAGTAGTTAGTGATGAACCTGCAAGTAAGTAGAAATAAATTTGTAGTTCTTTACACAAAATTTGACAAATTGATAAAAGAGACGAAAGCAAATTGCTTAAATATAACATGCTCAGATTTCACTGTTCTGCATTGCTTTGTTTAATAAAAACGAAAAATAGGATTTGCATTATATTAAATTTTCTAAAAGAAGTTTAAAAAGGATATCCCTTTTTTAGATTTACTGTTAAACAACTACCCTTTTCTTTTTTTTATTACATACGACCTCTGTGTGCAAGAGGACATACCGCTTCCTCGGATACAAACCCAAATACGTGTGGGTCAGTAGATAGAACACTTTTTTAAATCGCTAGCATGAGAATTTCTGTAAAAAGAATTTTAAGTTGAACATTTATAGTGCTCTGTAGAAATAATATTTTTAAAATAAAATGCTAGGTGAAGAAATGGTTCGGAATACTTCTATAAGGTTATTTTTATTTTTCTACAGTTATATTTAGTTTTGTAACTAAATAATTTAGAGATTCATAAAACTTAATAAACGTATGATTAATATAACTATTGTTCAGTGGTTGCGATTATGATATGATAGAAATTCAAGTATGCAAACCAAGTTTAAGTTTCCAAAACTTTCTAACAATTACTATATTTAAAAATATCAATCTGACATTATACCAAGTAATGTAGAAACATAGAGTGAAAAAACGATATACAAACTTGCAAATAAAGCTATTCCTTATAAATGATACAAAATATTCAACAAAAATGAGATTTTTTTATATTTTGAATTAAGAAATACCTTTTACCATGCAAACAACTTTCGGAAAATTCTTTGCAAGTTTGCAGTAAAAACGTTTGGATTTTCAAACTTTCTCTAACCTCACACACTTCTCTAGTTAATCAACTTACATCCCTTATATAAATATTTCAAACTTCTAATAAACTTATAAAAGTAATTTTTAAAATTTGATATAACTCTGCACAAATACAAACGCTTGCTGTCATGTTGGGAACAATGCTTGAAATGGCGACAATTTAATCTGTGATGATGAGTTGCGTTCTATCCATATACATATTCAAGGGGAATACTGCGTGTGCTTGTATAAAAACATACCGCAACCGACTTGCTAACAAACAAAGTAAGATGCAGAGAAAAGTGAATAAGAAAACGCGTGCCTTAAGGTTTAGGCGCATGCACTGGGTTTTGTTAGAGACTAGTAGTCTCTACCCTAGGTGCGGGTGTCATTTGAGACGCATGCGTCTAAAGACGGAAAACCCTATTTCCATCGCACTTTTATGCCAAGTACTTCCTTTTCTAACCCTGCAGTAGTCTCTTCTAATATGTATATGGTTCTATCATAGAGGAATAAATGAGACGCTCGGCAGTAAAAGATGTTAAGTAACAACTTTCACGTTTTTAATATAACGGCATGTAAAAGATGTTAAATGCACGGTATGAATATGGCGTGAGCAGTTAATATCCTTTGAAAAGTGGGTTAATTTATTGAGAAATGGATGAAGATAATTAATCAAGCTCATCAGAAAACATATTTGATGACTCTGGGGTAGATCCAACGGTAACAGTTCGATATAGCTACCCTAGAATTTAAGTTCTACAGCAAAAACCGAACCTTACCAATGCATGTATGTCAAATTAGAGAATCAAAACACACCTGCGGAAAGCCTCTCCGCCGCCAAATAGTTCACAAGCACACTGCTTGTGTGCATGCATGCCATGACTGCCATGACACCATAATATCGCGGCTACGTTCTTAGTACTCCCCGAGAGTGTATCAACCGACAGTACAACAACCCAATTCCCCTAAATCACCTGGAGGACATTGACCTTGCGCAAGCATGAATGAATTCATTCCTTCAATTCGGCCCCCACAAGATTGGGGTGGAATTCTTGAAAAAAAATGATTGTTTTAATGCTTCTGACCTAACCACCCCTCGCTTCGCCCCCATCACAAGATTGGGGTGAATAAAATTTATACGTGGGTCATGTTGTAGTAGGTGGTTGGTAGTGTGTGCAGCAGCTGATTTAGTTGCCAACTTCTATCGTGCAACATAACCTCAGATGTGCTTAAAAATCGTGTTTGTTTTTCGTCGGTGTAACCAAGATTGGAATAATTTTCTTTACCTCCAGCCACCTAACTGTGTTCTGTAACTAATTCTCTACCTGCAGATATCAAAAACTTGCTTTCAAAACATCGTTTTTCTAGAGGTAGCTATATCGAACAATTACCAAAAGAAAAAGTAAAAAATCAATCAGAATAATCGCATGTACAGAGGTAAAGGTCCTGAAGTCCAGCAAAAACGTATTGGTAGCCCTTGAACTGTCTAGTTAAAATGTTTCGAGAATATGCCTGCTGATGTCAGAGAGAGCATTTTTACCAAACTCTGGGCCTATGCGGACTATAATATTCAAAATGCATATTTGAATGGTTGTATTAGAAGATTAGAAGTAAAAAGAAAGACTAAGAAAAGAACCACAGGAAGAACATGCACAATGCAATATATTGTAAGATCACAGACAAAAAACTACATACTTTGTAAAAATGCTTTCATATCGGTACATGGAATTGGACGTGGCAGATTAGAAAAAATTGTTAAGAAACTTAAAGAAGGTAAAGATGGAAGTTTAGATGGAAGAGGACGTCATGAGAAACATATTAAGAAATACACCAGGGAAGATATTCAAAATGTAAATAATTTTATTGAGTTGCTCCCGAAGTATGAAAGTCACTACAGCCGCCATAAAAGTCCTAAGAGGGAATACATGAACATGGAATATAGCATTCAGTCGGTGTATGACGAATATCAGAGAAAATGCAGTGAAGAAGGCATTACTCCTGTTTCAAATGATAAGTTTAGAAGAATTTTCACAGAAGAGTTTAATATATCCTTCAAATCACCTAAATGTGATACCTGCGCCAGTTGTGATGACTTTGCTGTTGGAATTGCTCGTGCAAAAGCTGCAGGAAATATGACTGGATTTAATGATTTAACAACCCAAAAAGAGTTGCACTTAAAAAAATCCGATGCAGCTCGTGATTGTATGAATTGGGCAATTCAGGAATCAAAAAATAATAAAGAAATACATGTCATCACCTTTGATTTACAGGAAGCCCCACCAACACCGAAGCTAACAACAAGGCCACGCTTCTATAAAAGAAAAAACTCTGGTGTTACAATTTCAGCGTACATAGTTGTCAGCCACCAGAAAAGGGACATGTTTTCATATGGGACAAATCTACAGGTAAGAGACGCTCAGACGAAATATGTAGTTGCTTGAAAAAATATTTTGAAGAGAGGAGAGACACTTTATGTCATTTCCGACAACTGTTGTGGTCAAAATAAAAATTGGGCCACAATAAGCTTTTGGCTTTACCTTCTGGCGACGAAAAGATTTAAGAACGTTGTTCACATCTTTCCACAAGTAGGACACACGATGGTCGCAAGTAATAGAGACTTCGGTCTTGGAGAAAAATTCGCCAAAAAAACAATCAGCAGTTTATTCTCCCTCCCAATGGGAGGATATTCTAAGAAACTGCCAGAAAAGAAATCCATTCAATGTTACTCGAATGAAACAAGACGATTTCCGAAATTTTTCCCAACTACGTGATCACTTCAAGCTACCAGATAAGACAATAGATAAACAACATTTTACAATGTCATCTTGTGTAAAGTTGAGAATTGAAAATTTCTTAACGATGCTTGCATATGACAGCTATAATGGTTTGCCAATGGAAATATCTCTAGAAAACCGTGGAAGACCTGCTACTACGGATGATTTTGTGATAGACTTATCTCGAAAATACTTAGAAGATTTACCTATAGATGAATCAAAGCTAAGTCATGTCATGTCGTGTCTACAGTGGGTACCTCCCATTCACCACCCCTTTTTATTATAATCTTAAGTCAACATTTTTCATTTTCTTGAATATATTTTTTCGTTTTCTTATCACAAATATATTCTTGTTATTAATCTAATGCCTTAAGTCTTTTATGTATATTGCTATAAACTTGTTACTTAGTATAATTGACAAACGTCTCAAACGATTTTATTAAAATTTCCAATGTGATAAAAACTGAGTCGTAAATAACTTACATAAACACATCATGTAAATAAAGGATTAAATTACAATTTAGCCACTGCGGCGGTTCTCAGTGATGAGATGAGCGTCTTACAAGTTTGTATTGTGGTGTAGAAACAATATATGCAATATTTAAAGACTGCTCTTTTAATTCATAGGAGAAAATACATCGTGTTCATGATGACCAATGATGGGTAAGATACAATAATATTTTATCTAGATACAGATATAGGTAAGCAAATGTTTATTGTATCTAATAACAGATACAAGATAAATTGTCTTCCATCAGCACACTCTCGTTAAGACTCATAATAATTACTAACAAAGGTCACTTCTAGGCAGCAAGTTAAAAGCTATTGAATATTGAAAGCTGAAATCATGAACAACCAGTGCAAAATGCACATAAAACAAAAGATTTCTTGCAACTAAACAATTGAATTTAATGAAAGAAACCCCTTCTCAAAAGGTTTACTGCTATGTAATAAATATTAAAAATTAGGTTTTTTAATTTGTAAAGAAACTATGAAAGAGTAGAAGAATAGTCTAGTCGTAGGTAAAACTTAATATTTACGTCTCTTCGAAATAATTTATGATGGTATTCCTAGTATGGCTTACTTCAAAGAAACTACAAAATTTCTAAAGAACAAACTAAATTTAAGAATAAATCTTTGTAAAGTTCTCTTTCTGAAAACAATTTACAAAATCCATTGCCACAAAACTGCAAAATTTTCTAATTATCTGAGTAAAAATACATCTACCACTAAAGATACAGCTAAAATGTATCTAGTTACAGATACAAGATACATTTTCATAATTATATCTAGATTCAGATACAAGATATAGTTATCGTATCTAGATACAGTATCTTGATAATACCCGTCACTGATGATGACTATTAATTTATTATTGAATTAAGTACTTAATAAATAATTAGTATATGTTAGTTTCTTTCATTTAAATTACTAATTTATTTAAACCCTCCTTCGCCTGTAGTGTTTTTTTCTTATACGGCTGGCTTCCAGTTGGTTTTTATCTAAAATCCACATTTTAATTTAGAAAATTACGAATTCTGTCACATAAAACCATTTTATATACATCGTGCATTTGTGTAAAAAGAACTAGAAAGAATAAAATGCACACTTATAATATCAGTATTTCCTGATATTCTGGGATGATCATAATAAAAATTCATTATAAAAAGTGTTTTAAAAAATAGTTATTCTTAAAATCGTTTGTTGATAAAGTACGAACATTGATTTAGCTGAACAATTAAGAAAGAAAAACACAAATTACCTATTTAGAGATTTATTAACAGTAACATCTGATCCAGAACTACATATGTAATGTAAGAGGTAACATAGAGTTCATCATGTATTAAATGACAATTTCTATAAAAATATTATTTTACTTTTGATAATTATAATTTGAGACAAGATTTCGCACTCCGGCGACAAGATTCTTTGGCGTGCCCCTGAATACAAAATGTTAAATGCACTAAATACGTTATATATGTATTGTGTCTTAAAAACAACTCCTCAAAATATATTTTCTGTTTTACATGTTTTACACTACATCATAAAAAAGTTATTTCCACAAATTCAATACAAACTGCACAAATCTGATGATAATGTCAGTTTTAAATCTCAAATTTTACTTTTTGTAAACGCCAAAGTAATTAAATGCAATTTATTATTAAAATATCTCAAACACCAAACAATTTCTAAAATTAAAACAATAAAATAAAAATAATTAAAGTTATGAGACACTATCTGTACAGTTTAGCATTATTTAATACTTATTTATTACATCTAAAGTAAAAGAAAAAGATAACATACTATATGTACAAATACATATAACGCAAACAACTAAAAAGCGTGTTTCACTTTATACTTATATATTCAGTAATTTCGCACTTTTTTTATGTGATGACCACTCGATTTTGATTGTATCTCTCCAGCTGTTTTTTATGCTGCCACTTTTAATTCTGCACTATTCCATTTTACCACTTTTAAAAGTAAAATTCGTAATAAAAGCTTCGTAGCAAATTTTCGATGTTCAAGACACTAATCATCTCGAAACTATTGGGGGACTGTCTTATAGTTTCAGTCTCTACTGTATTTTTTAAAATAGTCATTATATTACAAGAATGGTTGTATTTATTAATAATAAAATAAAACTTCTACAATTAGTTTTACAACTCTTGCGAGATATTCACTAGGTCTTTTCAGATGTTGCACTTTTTCCGAAGATTCACGTTCATAATCACGAAATACTATCAATAACTCTTTGTTGAATTTCTTAACTTTTGTTCAGTATTTTTGCTGGTAAATAAAAACTTTCCCTTTTCAAAATATTTTACATTCATTTGCACTTTACAAAAAAGATTACAGTGAGTGGACTTGCTCGTCCCGTGTCTTTTAACTAACAATAACAACTTAGAACTAGAAACAAAGTTGACAAGTTGCTTTTCTGTCCGCCGTGCACGCCCATTTTTTCGTCCCTTGCAAACGTGTGCAAACCTATTCCTACAAACGGCGGCATACATTTCTTAACATTGCTACCGGAAGTCCTTAAATCTCTATGAGAATGTCCACCAAATGCACCCGACGTCACGCTGACCGCAACATCTTTTAAAGAAGTTTCAAACGGGGCGACAAACTTTTAGACCCCTATTGTTGTCAAATGCGCTGCATTTTGCACCCACACAATATAATTGTTTTAAAACGGATAACGTGTACACAAAATCCTAACACTCTTTTTTTATTTCCCAGTGCAATCTCACTGTCGTCCGATAAAATATTTTCACATATTTTACACTTATATTTATATATAATAAATAGCCAACTACATAAAGAACTGAACACGTTTCCAAAGATTCACTAAACTCTAAAGTAGGTGGCACATACTCTTCGTCGGTATTTGAAGAACTACCTGCCAAATGTTCAGTAGTCTCCAATGCTTGTTGAAGCCAGTGGCGTAAATAGTGAACGCAAAAGCCCGTAGTGCGGGGGGGGAGCGAAGAATTTGGGGGCCCCACAGTCGTTTACAGATATGAAATAAAAATAGCCATATAATTAGAACAGTCTGAATAAGCGAAATTTCTACTGTCCAGTTCATTTGTTTTGTTATTATAAGTACCTACTACCACATATTTAAAAATACAATGTAGTATAAAGTGCAGTTTTTTTTAAATATTATTATACACCATGAAATACTAAGGGGCCTCGAAATTATGTTTGCGGGCCTCGCGGGGGGGGGGGCCTAAAATTATATTTACGCCACTGGTTGAAGCTCATGTTCTCGTGAAAATGGCGGTTCAGTCTGTTTTGGTTCACTCAAATCTAAGGAAATGTCATCGTCCGTTTAACAGTTCTTTGTTTCCAGTGGTTGTTGCAACCTCATAAAATGTTAAATTGTAATGATGCCCTGATGCTAGCACAACTAGGGCTGAAATTAACACCTCCTTTGCTTCTTACTGCAGAAAATAAATCTTCCAATGGATCTTGTTGAAGGCGAGAAGTAAGCAAAAAGCAAAAGCACATTTGTATATTGCAGGCCGCTTATACAGTAAATATTTTTTCTTTTTTTTAGTTTTAGGGTTCAGTACTTTCCGTTCACTAACCCATTGCAAAGATTCTTTTAATACATTCTCGACCTTGAGATTACGAACAAATAGTGGAAGACAGCAAGGATTTTCATCTTTTAGCAATCGACTATTTAAAATGTCAAATAGAGTATTCATTTTTTTTAAGAACTGACCAGTGTTTTCCACTATTTTGCTTTTAATCTCACCGGTTTGTACTACTGTTTCTAAATTTGTAGCAAGTTTGCGACTAAAGATCTGAGTGGCCAGTTTTACCTTCATTTTCTCAAATGCATTTGGATTTACATGGCTGTCAGTGAGTTTGACATTTGCACGAATTTTATTGGTCTTATCTAAACCGTAGAATTTTCTAATGTCGCCAAATGAAACTTCTATGTTGTTTATATGAATGTTACTTTTTAACAGAGTATTTCTTACACTTTCGATTAGATGGGGTGTGTCAAATAAGGCGTATATTTTCTTATCGTTTACATAGAAAAAAAGAAATTCTGTGGTTACTCCGAGTTCTCTAAAAACTGCTCTGTTAGAACCTTGGTCACAAATTATACTACGTATCTGGAGACCAATTTCCAATAACGATTTGACTACATCAATTAAGAGTACTTTTAAAGAGCTTGATTTCATAGAACACGCTGAAACGTAGTAAGCTACCGGTAGTTTTCATTTCAATATTAATCCTCTTACCATAGAAACCATAATCTGAGTACCTATACGAAATGTCTCAAAACTCCTAAGTCTTTAAAGCCCTCGATGAAGTCGTGCGGTGAAGAGTACTGTAGATGTTTTTTAATGCTGATTTCATCGAATAGTAGGACAGCTTGCTTTTCTGCAGAAGACATACATTTCACCTTTTCTTGCAATTTTGATAGAATTAATTAATTAATACCTGTAGATAAATGAACAACTCTGAACCATGATCTTATTGTAGAGATGGATGGCAACGCAAATTTCAATTTGTTTAATAAGTTGCTGGAGATTTATAATACATAGTGAGAGCTAATGATTTTTCCTCGCGACTCCACATCTGACGCTTCTTGTGAAAACATTGTATCTTTACAAAGATTTGTCTGTCTTTGGAGCAGCCCCACAACAGATTATTTATTACATTTGAACTAGTATATTTTTAAACGTTTCAGTAAACGGTGTTTGCTAACTTTGTATCGACGTATAATATTTCTCTCAGTTTTAATGGTTTTTAAGATTTTTTTGATCTAGGAGTTGCAGATTCAAAATCTTTTTCAGACTTTGTTGGAGTCGGCAAATACTCTATGTCTTGTAACGTCCTCTGAAATGGTGATGTGTTGAAGCAGAGGTCGATGACGATGATCCTGGATCTGTAGCAGGTAGTAGATAATTCTTTGGAACTGCATTATGTACTAACAAGCGATTATCACTGGCTCCTGAATGCAATTTCACAAAAATGCTTTTCACAAAGCACACTTGTACGTAACTGAGTTTGATCAATAATTTTACATTTCCACTGTTTTTTATCCATATTTTACAGCGCGTGGTATCGTTTACGGGAAATTTATAAAAAGGTAACGTTTTGTCTTTCGTTTTATTGCTGCAGTTAAAATAAACACAACCGTGTGCAGTAATAGAAGACATTTTAAATACGATAGCCGCAGATTTCTTTGTTATTAAGTTTCGTATTTATAAAGTATTTTTTCTCAGTTTTCACTACATAGAATCATAAAGTGAACGGAGTAAACGTTCTCCTAAAACTAATTTGGAAAAAGTTTTACTTCTCTTATAATTTTTCATGTTTTTAAAAATCCTTTATTTTTGCATATAGAGGCAATAAATATTACAACCAACATCTGTATAAACAAATATGTATCAGTTCAGCACCCCGCTAAAACCTCAACTTTTTGCGTTACCACTTATAATTAAAGAAACCTAAGATATGAATGCTTGTTTCTATTTACCCCCTTTTGTTAATAAAAATAAATAGCTCTCGATATGTTATGGATAACCGTAACAAATCTTAAATAATTAAAAACAATAAAGAATTCGAATACAATTTTAAAGTTTCTTTCAAGGCATGGTATGTAACGCTTCATAAAAATTTTTAAAAATTATGTGTGTGAATTAGTTCTATTTGTCATAAAACCTTTAATTTAGGGTGCGGTCAAACTTGATATTTATTTCGTTCGCCCTAATCCCCAAATAAAACACCGATCATTATTTCTTATATATTTCTTTAAAGCAAAAGTCGATTTGTTTAATGCTTTTGTCGGTAAGCATTATATCTTGGGTCTCGTACATTAGGAGGTCACGCTTTAATATTTTAATAAGGAGGGTGTAAATGTATTAAAAAATAAAAGCGGGGTTTTCAAAGTCTATGTAACGCTACATACACATTTTTCAAATAAGTGTTATTTGTTATTGTAGAAGGAACAATTCTACATTACCTATGTTTAAGTTGTCGCTTCTACATATGAACTGATTTCCCTCTCTTTTTCTGTGCTTTATTATTATTATTATCATGACATATACGAGTTGTAATTTCATTGTGTTGTGCAATCTTGGATTAATGTTTTGTCACAATTATTTGTATTAGTTAATAATTTTTACTGGTTCATTTAATAAACTTATCAATAATAATACTTGTGCTTGCGTATCTGTCTACATTATTTATATAAAAACTCGATCTTAGTGCCTGTAGGAAAACTATACATTTCGTTCGCCCTAATCGTTAATTAAAACCAAGCATTAGTTCTTATTTCTGGAAAGTAAAAAGCCTATATATTTGATGCTTTTATCACCTTGTCGCTATTATGTATTGTAAACTATGAGATCGCTTTTTAATATTTTTAGTAACCAAGTCGAAGTGTAGTCTCAAGAATTTAAATTTATTACCAGAAAATCTTAACAAATTCATTTCCTATTGAAATAATCTTATTTGGAAATACCCTTCTAAAAAGGATATACATAAAAAAGGCATTGGAATAAAGTAGGTATAAAATATTTCAAGGGAAAACTGTTTTGGTTTTATAAAGCTTCCTAGATTTAGAGCAAATAACTTCAATTCTTGCAAGTATAGTATATATTAAATACTAAAAAGTGTAACTATGTTTGTATCTCCAAAAGATGGTGTCACTTATAATATAAATAAACCGTAAAAAATAAAAATATTGTAATTGTTCCTCTACTTATATTAATTACTCTATGGTAGTAGGTACATAACCAGCCGTAAAAGTTGCAGATTCATTATCAGCAATGAAATTTACCTAACATCTGTTATTTTTATTCATTTACAGGTTCCGTGCAACTGAGAAAATGACTTCCAAGTATAGTAACTACTATTGATCGTATACAGGGTGATTCCGAAATAAAGGGTATTCTTTTAATAGGTGATAAGTGAGGCTAAAAGAAGACAAAAAATGAAAAAACGAAGTGGCTCCGTGAAAGTTGAAAATTTTGACAATTTTCCTAAATATTAAAAACTGAAGCCGTCTCTGGTTAGAAAAAGAAAAGTGTTTCTTGTATTGTCGCCTTAAAAAGTGAAAGTTAAGGAGATTTACGGTGTTTTTAAACCCTTGTAGTGCAAGAACAAAAATTTACCAGACATGCTTATTTTCTTGGAACTAATAGTGCAGCTGTAGTAGCACAATGAACAATAAATGCCATCATAAGCTACCCCCCTGGACATTTTATAACTTTCCCTTCTTAAATCTGAAGTATGTTTAACATGTAGGGTTGTTGAAATTCGTTAAAACAGTAAAAAAATAATAACAAAATTTATGTTACGAACAATTAGACTCCAGTCTCACAAGCAACATTTTAATCCCTTATTATTATTTAGTCACATAAATAGGAAACATTTTAAATGGCAATGGATTACACATACTACTTAAATGAAACATGCGTATGGAAGGTACTACTAACTATCACCTCTGTATTTAATTCAGTTTAGTAAATTCAACCAATTTTTATTTATGTAGCATAAAGCTTATCGAAGTTTTTGGTTCTTTGGAAGTTTACAGAAAAAAATCACTAACAGTAAAATTTTAATATTTTTCCGTTTGCAAATTAAAAAGTAAAAGTTCGTACTGGTTAGTTATGGCATTGTAGAAACCAGATAAACTATTATACCCCTCACATAAATAGCAAGAACTACCTGCCAATGACAAGGACAGTCAGTCAACCCCTATCGATTTTTACTTAAGTAAAAGTATGAGAGCAGGACCGGCTTGGCTTAGCGATTAAACTTCAATCGCATTTTTCTCGGAAACTCTGCAATTTTTACCTACCGTTTTTTATTGCAAATGTATGTACTATCACACTGCTATCCACCTTTAAGAGGATACCCTTTATTTCGGAATCACCCTGTATAACTAGAACAAATCTAAAAAGTTTATAAAGTGGAGCTTGCTTGCTATCACCCTGTCAGCAATTAACTATTAAATAAGAAACATTTTATGAAGCCGGGGTGGTGTAGTATTACAATAATATAAATTTAAAAGTATTTCTAGGTAGTTGAACTTACAAATAATAAAAGAGACTTCTAGGAATTTTTTGCAGTCATTTTGCTATTTAAAAATACTTTGAAAAAATTAGCGAAAAATAAAGACCTTTTTAGAGGATTTTACAATAAAGGTAAAAAGTCGTTATTTTACGGCATTTTTAATAAAATCGCCGCTACATATCAGAGTGCGTAAAAAGTCGCTATTTTTGCGACAAATCGCTACGATCGGCAACATTGATAACGACATTGATGTACTTCTGCACGAACGGCTATTTACAACAGGGGCACTTTTTAACCCCCTTATATATATGCAACCCAGCAAGCAGTAGTTGCAGAATGTATCGCGTTCCTTTATACACCGATCCACACTATCTGCCATATTTACCTACTTATAAAATTTTAAATTCTAAAAGTGCAATGTCCATGTAATTTACTCGTATTAAAACCATTCTTAAATTAGTCATTTTTGCATTAAATAAAAAAATTTCAAAAATTGTTTATTACGTCTTCATGCTAGTGACACAAGTATTCAAAACATACAAAACTGGTGTTGGTTTATATGCAATTTAAGTTTTTAGGATCATACTTTTGCTAAAAAATTAATGAACTTGTTTGGCTAAACATGGAAAATCGTTGGAACTATCAATTAGGATAATTCATATATTCTCTTAATAGTACATTTAAATCTTTCTCTACATCTCTTAATTCTGAATTAATGCCTAGAGCACAAGTTCATTCGTTGAATACGAGATATAGACGCATCCTTACAATTCCCTATCACCTAATTACCTTATTTCAAAGAAGTTTTAGATATAATGCAATCAGGTTTTACAATTCCATTCGTCTGAATACAAAAACTAAATTTAGATTCTTTTAAGCAGTAATAGTTAAACCATTCATTATTATAAACTCAATAAAAATTATTTTTTAACTTTATAACATACCTCCCTAGTAATCTACAGTTTTAGCTTTCATTAATCAAATTAAATTAATTTATTATTCTATTACTTTACATGTTCTCTTGGTTAAATAGAATTGGAGTTGGCTAGATTTCACCAAGAGGACGTACAGTTTTATAGCATATGTAATCGTATTAATAATAATAAAAGGCAATAATATAAGACATAGTTTACACACATCTTTATTTCCACAAAATAAACTATACTATACCTAGTATACATGATCAAAGTCAAACGTAAAATCACGGAAAAGGAAAACAAACCCACGATCACGTGTAATAACAGCATGATATATTACATTATTATTAATAATTTATTATATTACATTACATGTATAATGTTAGTAGTAGGGATGGTAGGTTTATACTTGACAGAAAGCGGAAGTGTACATGCAGTTGCATATACTCAAGGGGGTTAAAAGTGCCTCTGCTGTAATTTGCTGTTCGTACTTCTGCACAAGTCTTGTCTAGCGCGGTAATTTCAATTAACGCTATTGCTTTAAAATTTCAATCTTATCCCCGTTTTCAAATGGAATATCATCCATACTTGTTTCTAGTACTGTAATACTTGCTTTCATACATGTCATTTGTGGCAACGCTGTTTGGCTTTGGGTTGAAGAAGAAATCTGCTATAAGTCGATAAACCGAATAGCGACTATTATTCCCCTCACCGAGCAAAGAGAGGCAACGATAACTCATCTTTTGCTGGTGTAGATTTCAAGCTCGCTTTCTTCTTCTTTCTCCTCTTGTTAATTATTTTTATTTATTATCGAGTGCAAACTTTCAAACGCCTGTTGATTAGGCAACGCAGGCAACTCCTAGGTAAATGTGTAATACTTGCTAAACGCACACCTCTGAAATGTCCTAATTGTTACATTATAATAATTGTTTAGTGTCTATATTTTTTTAATATATATAATGAAAAATTAATTACGATTTTATCCAACTTTTCAGTATCTGAAGACGTAAACACATCCCCAAAAACAGGCCAATGCTACTGCTGGAAATTGCTGCTTATTATTGGGATTGGACTTACAGTAATCACCTGCATTTTAATGACATTTCTTGTAACAAATGGTAAAATACTTTTATCCTTGTTCGTTAAGGAATTCCTGTAAATTTTAGCAATGTTTGCAGATATTTTAATAAATCGGTCAGGACTTTTCAACAACAGTCCTAATGTAACAAATTACGAAAACAGTGGAGCAATAAAAAATAAAACTAATTTGACTAATTTGAATATTATTATCAAATATTCTCAACCAAGTTGTAGACGTAAAAGGGATAACCCAGTTAATACTATTGAAAATTATGAAACAGCAAAAAATGAAACTCTAATAGAGTCTAAGAACTATAAAGACAATTTATCATTAGATAACTCTTTACTTGCAAATCTTACACTAAACAAGATTGATTTGAGCGCCGAAGATAATTTAGAAACTAGAGAATCTTACAAATTTACTACTAACAGTCCTATTTCAAGTACTGAAGAGATAATTAGAAATAATGAATCATATCATTTTCATATTAACAATACAGGACCAAAAATGTCAAATGAAACATTTTTTACAACAAACTCTAAATTAAATAATAAAATACAAGAAAACAGCACTACTGAAACTAATAAAGAAAATCCATTTCGAAGTTTAGATACTCCTAAAATAATTCCATATGGATCCACCATTCAACCAAAAGCAACAACAACTATGTCTCATGATGATGTTGAGAATTATAATCATGTAGATAAGGAATTACTATTTGAAGACATCAGTGATATTTCTGAGTCAGAAGAATCTAAAGAGAATCAATTAGGTGTAGAAAACTATCTGAATGAATATGATGTAGATCTGGTAGAAAACAATAAGTATGAGGATGATAGCACCATTTCTTCATCGTTAGCTACTTCAGATAAAACCACGAGATATATTACATTTGCTGATACTCCATCCACAAGATTTCAAACTAGTTATGAAGATATCGAATTTACATCAACTACAACGGTTTCTTCCAGGGGTGAATTTGAACAAACCACTCACAGCAAAGATGCCTCATCAACTATATCAACAACAGATTTTAAGTTAGGTAGAATTGAGAATTCTTATGAGAACTCTATCAGTAGTAAAGCTACATCTGATGAGATTTCTTCAACAATTTCTTTGAAAAGTACAACACTTTCTTCTGATGGTAGCCTATTATTTGATAATATCACTTACAGTGATGGTTTTACAACACTTCCATTTGAAGAAATTATACCTACAAGCACGGGCGCATTGAATTTGTATAAAGATAGAGACTTCTCTGATTCTGTTACAGGTACAACCAATTTCGAGTTAAATAAATACGATAGTACCGAGATTACATCAACATTCACATCAGAACAATATAGTAATTCAACTAAAAATGAAGAAACGATAACTAATTTTTCTCTATTTACTCCAAGCTCTGTTTTTAGAAATGAAACATTAGAAGAATCTGTTTTTACTAAAGTGTTATCTCTATTAGAAACCACTACCACTGATAGGAGTTCTACACAAGGCATTTACACCGATGAATTTTCATTAGATGTTAGCAACACATCCGAAGCTAGTTCTGAAACTTCTGGTATTGCGACTAGTAGAGATTACAAAATAAAAGAAGACAGTAACAGTGAATCTTCAACAATAATGAATGCTTCCCTTGATACTTCTTCAATAACAAGTTTGGCTACCGATTATAATGATTATAGTATTGGTAGCGAATCAATGAGTACATCTGATGGTACAACTACCAACACTTTTGTATCAAAATACAAAGAAGATGATTCATCCTCTATTAGCACTACTACTATTACCATAAAAGCAACAACCAAAAATTATAAGGCATATGAAGATTTAACATCTACTCAAACGCCTATGGTAACCGAAAAAAATACGGAGTTTTCTTCAGTGACTGATTCTGATAAATTCAAGACTGACAGGAATATTAGTCAAACGAACAATGAAAAGAGCAAATCTAATTTCGATCAAAAC